>JAOUQW010000029.1:3142864-3155024 GCA_028565825.1 Olivaichthys viedmensis | reverse complement strand
AAAGACAGGTTTTAACTACATTATTAACACACATGGATGTTTTATTATTCCATGGGTATTTGAGTTATTTGGTATTTTACTCCTCTGTATTTTTCTTTCCATAAAAGGCCTATTACATCCCAATTGAACTATTCTTTTTAATTGGTGGGTTGTTTGATCATAGTGTTGATTTATTTGTACACAGGTTAACTTGGATGGAGTGTTATAGAACATTTATGGGAGTGTTGCATTACTGAATATTTAGGCCTATGTTAATTGGAGTGTATCATTATTGAACCCACTTACTTGAAAAGTGGAGTGTTTTTTTCTTCTCCTGTTTTTTTTTAAGTTTATTGTCAACCTGGTAAAATAAGGATTAAGGTTTTAAATGTTAAGTGCCTTTTTGCTAAGTGCTGTACTATAGTCTATAATTCCATCTATAGTTTAGATTATTAACTGCATACAGGTCCAGCAAATTGTTCCTTTAGGCATGGTTCTAATGGTCCCCAAATGAATCTTGCTCTGACTGCCTCTGACTACTAATCCACTCTTATCATCAACCTGTCACACACATGTAATTTAATTTTTCAAGATTGCAATGCTGCTTATATGCTCATCCTTTGTAAATGCAATGCGTCAACGGTACTATTTTAAAAGTGTCTTACATTTCCTAAACCTCAGAATCCCTGGTCTACACACGCCTAGACTTTGCAAAGTGTCACGTTCCTCTGTAGAGTCTGGTTTTAGATGAGCTCATGTTTCTGTATGAAGCAGAATTGCCAAAGATGAATTCCAAAAAGTGGATCAAAAATAAACTGCGTATGAGCGACTTTAATTAAAAGTTAATTTAACAGTGGTGATTTAATTGTGTGCTTAGAGGCAACATCAAGAACAATATCAAGACCCAGATTTTAAACCCCCTAATTGATCATTCTTTAAGTAAATGTTGCTGCTGTTCCTTCCAGAAATGCCTGTAATTTGCAAACTGCATATTAGGCTTTTTTTTATTATTATTATTTTAAAAAATAACCTTTTTATTACTAATGATAATGATTCGTTTTATCATTTTGAAAATAATCGGATTTCTATTCTTATATTAACACACCCTTTCACACACACACACACACACACATACACACACACACACACAGCCAGCAGTTTCTTAAAGACTCTGCCTCACTATGTCCATCTGGAGCAGAACACACACACACACACACACACACTCTCTCTCCTGCAGACAGCTTTGCGCTGTGTCTCCATTTTTTAAACACGTAAGGTCCCTCACCTTGTTGGCATGATGCACGGTCACTATCTTATTCACAGTGACTTCTCTGCCCCACTGTGTACCATAAACATGCCTTACAGCACACACAACATGGCACTCTTCCCCCAACGCACAAGAGCAGCAATGAGTCAGCACATTGGCCAGCTATTAGGTTTACACGGTTTAGTCATAAAGACAGCATGTGATGAAGCACAACAGGTACTGGGAAAGACATTGGTTTCATTCTTGGAGCTAGAGGAGACATGGGTGCGGTCCTTTTGGCCTCTAACCTATCCATGCAGAAAACTCATGCAGACATGTAGTCCACGCATCATCTAAATATTAGGACTACTGCACATGTCTGAGAAAAGAGTCAACGCTGCAACGTTTTATGTTCTCAGAGAAAACAAGGGACATAGTTCATATTATCATAAGCCGATTCATTTTAAATACACATCTGTCCATGTATAATCTCTTCTATGTGCCACTAGGTGGAGCGTTTCAGCGTAGCGTTCGTGCGCCGCGCTGCTGTCACACGCGCAACCGAGACACGGAGACACGGAGACACGAGGAAGCCTTCAGCCTTCAGCCACAACCTTCAGTGTGCATTCTCTCTCTGCTTTGCCAGAGGAGCTAAAGCCGGACGCTGGGACAATGGCGGCGCGGAGAGTCGGCGGCGATGATGCGGATGTCGGTCACCGCGGCGCGCGCGAGCTTTGCGTAATAACGCGCGCGGAGCACTGATTATGCGCACGGGGCTGCGACCGCGAGTCCCAACAGTTCAGCCGCATATCGAGAGAAAGACAGACAGAAAGAGGCCAACACCGACCTCTGAATCTCTAACCTGAGTGAGTATGCAGGGCCGAGCCGTTCTCTATTACATGTCTGTCCTGTTTCGTCTTTCCTTCGCGCTCTTGCCACTACACCAAGGGCTCCTGTGATATTCATAGAATAAGATCTGTGCGTAATATAACGACTAGTATAACCTGACTAGTATAATCTGTGCGTAATATACTGACTAGTATAACCTGACTAGTATAATCTGTGCGTAATATAATGACTAGTATAACCTGTGCGTAATATACTGACTAGTATAACCTGACTAGTATAACCTGACTAGTATAACCTGACTAGTATAACCTGTGCGTAATATACTGACTAGTATAACCTGTGCGTAATATAATGACTAGTATAACCTGTGCGTAATATACTGACTAGTATAACCTGACTAGTATAACCTGTGCGTAATATACTGACTAGTATAACCTGACTAGTATAACCTGTGCGTAATATACTGGCTCGTTGCATTAAAGAGCCTGGGCATTAGCTTTAGACTGGAGCAGGCGACGCACGTGTGTATCCGCATCGGCCTTTGTGATGCGGAGACCAATTAAGCGGTTTTACCGACGCGACCTTTGATGTGAAAGCAAACGAGGCGGAGACGTTTCGGCATTCTGTGGAAACGTCTGCGCTCTGCGTTGGGCTGATCGGCGTTATCAGCTGACGCCAGGGCGCGATGCATTCAATTGCTTTATTCTGTAGTCTCTAAAGGAGAGGAGAGCCCGTTATCTAGCGCGGTTCTGGGAAAGCTGGCGACGCGTCTGCACCGGACGCGCGGACATTTTGACTTTGAGCTTATTTTGCGGAGCGCAAGGGACATGCGACGTGTTTGTAGACAATCTTGTGCGCAGCCGTGTCAATTCTACGATAATAATTCGTGCATGTTTTATGTTAGATGGGATAAATGTCGCAGCGACCATGTAGAATAGTCAGGGTTCGGCTCTAACCTGTTTGGAGGTGAGTGAAGCACCGCAGTCCAATACAGAACAACTGACGAAGGATGAGGCACGCTAGGGTCATGTTCAAGGCCAAGGATGAAGACGAACGGATGTAAAATGTGGGCGTGGATCATCTATTTTTCCAAGCCAGAGTAGTTATGCACAGTGTATGTGCACTCCCAAGCTCTGTGAGAGAAGGGAAGAGACAGGAGAGAATGCTTTGAATGACTCAGAAAGCATTTGGGCCAGTCTGCTCAATCAGATAAGCTTCCAGTGTATTGGTGGGGAATGGAAGAAAATGGCTTTTTCTGAGCGCAGGTAAAAGAAATAGAAAGGGGGGAAAAGCCTGTAGTTTAAGGTTCCTACATTACTCAAATGACCGTTTTCATTAAAAACACGTCTTGGGAGAAATCACTTCTCAAAGAAACCTTTTTGAGGATTAAGTTGTCATCAGTCTATGACAGTAAGAAAAAGTCAGTGTGCATGATGAATACAGTCAGTGCAGGTGTTTGAATGCATTATTTGTAAAGAGAATGGTAGACCAGCATAGAACATGTGTTTGCAATTAATATTAATTACACACGCACACACACACAATCAGACAACACTGCTTAAACATCAGCATCCTGCGGGTCCTATGCCCTGGTCCAACGCCCAGATGAGGACAGCAATAATACATTTTAATTGTACAGTCTGGATGGAGGAAAATACCATAGCTTGAGTCTGACTGGTCATGCACATACATCGTTCTACTGCCTTCCAGCGGGAATCGGCAACTTTCCTTCCGTCTGCTTATTTAGGGGTACTCTGACATTTGTCAGACATAAAGTCATGAATGGATTCCTGCCCTGTGCCCTTGAGCTCACTGAGCTCACACTACAATTACAGTCAGGGAGCTCTTAAGCCTGACAGACTTGACTAAAGCAGCTGGCCATTTGAGTGACATTTAGATTGTACATATGGGAGCAGCCAAGCAGATATACATCCTAAGAGGGTATCATCAGAGGCAAGGAAATGCATTTAATCTTTAGACTTTTTTGACAGCAAAATATGGAAGAAAGAAACCTTTCTGCGTTATGGTTCAAATAACCTGTTGCAAAATCACTGCAACTCTAATGTGTAAATATAACCTACCAATTTTGTCACCACACTGGCGAGAGCTCATTTATTTATTGTGCCACACTGCTTAGCTGGGTGATAAGCAGTGTGTCACATTTTGGTTAAATCCACTGGTGAAACTGGGTTCTAATGGAACTTTCCATAAGAGCTCCCTACATTTAACATAGAGAAGATGAGCAAACATGGTGCCTGACTTTAATGAATGCTGCCCAGAAATAAGAAAAATGCAATGGAATGATCCAGTTGTGTGTATGTGTTTGTATATGGTAAAGACCAGACTAAAATAATTTTTGGGTGCTCTGCATCTTTTTTTTTCTTGGCTAGGGATTTTTAAAGATGGTTTTGCAGCCATGGTTGCATGCTGAATCTAGCTTGGCTGTTTGATGTGATATTCTGTGTGTGTCCTGTATCATTCTGTCCTTGTTTTAGTTATTTTCTTTGAAGTACTATCATTAGTGGTTTTGTGAAAATATGTGTGTGTGTGTGTGTGCTTCATAAATCTGACAGCCATTACAGGGACGTCAGTGCTCACTTCCAGTCATGTTTTGGGGTCAAGGTTAAGGGCCAAGATTAGGAGAATCACTTGCGATTTTGTGGTCCATCCAACTGAAGTAGACTTCCAGTGTTGCCTAAACATGTCTGCCGCTGCCATTGTGCGCATTTTACAGTAGATAAGAAGGAAGGAAAGAAGGAAAGTGACTCTGTTTACCTGTCCATATAGACAGTTCCTATTTCACCTGCTTTTGCTAGCTATAATGTAACGTAAGAGCGCCGTATTCCGTACACTTCAGTATTCCGTACACTTGACCTTTTCCCGTTAATAAAATAATAAATTACATTTGCCGGTCATGTATTAAATATGCACTGGTATTATTGTTATTTATTCTTTTTTCCATTAAAACCATTTACAAGCCAACCCACAATGTAATTTACCCTAAAATCTCAGTAGATAGTGACAGACCCCCTACATGACATGAAAACTGTGGATGGGGAAGCGTTGAGATGCTAATGCTGTGGGGTGGGGGGGAAACTTTTTGCCTTGACTGATTAAGCAGTCATGTCAGCATACAAGTTCACTTAAGTGTTTATTTAAGAATAAATGTGAAGAAATGTATTAAATAGAGCATTTTTTACATAGAGAACACAACATAGTATTAATATATTATATATCAAAGAAATATTAAAATGTGATTTCACTTAACGCTGTCCCAGTTACACATAGAGAAGCACTGGACGGAATACTGCCGCCACATACTGATGAGACAGGGAACGATTTTTTCCTTCTTTTTTTTTTTTAAAACTAATGGTCCAAATTCTACTAATCAAAATGCATTTGGTTTGCTAGGTAGATTTTACATTAACCCAAACAATCATTATAGCCTGTTTGAAATCGGGTATTTCCATCGGGTATTGGAGACAAACTCTCCAGTAATAAGTGAGTCAGCTGGAGATCAGCTATAAAAACAATCATCTGCAAAAAGGGAGGAATGACTTGAACTTTTTGCCATGAAAGATCTGTCAAATCTGCTTGATGATTGTTTACTGTCACTGCAATTTGCCACTGTGAGATACATAGAAACAATCCATTAGTAACAGCATGCAGCAAAGGCAGTACAAGCATAACAAGCCAGGCTTGGACACGGTTGACATCGACAAAGAGCGGAAACTCTGCTACAGTGTCAGCATGTTTACATTTACACTTGCATTTACAGCATTTAGCAGACGCCCTTATCCAGAGCGACTTTCAGAAGTGCTTTGTAGTCTCTATCGCAAAATCTATCCTCATATGCTAGCACAAATAGGTCATGGTCTAAGAAACACCATAAAGCTAGACTATAAAGTTAGACTTCTTGCTGTTGTCTCAGCCCAGGGTAAACAGTGAAGATGGTGGAAGTTGAGGAGGCTATGATAATGTGCGTCTTAAGAAAACGACAGAATCAGTGGCAGCGGTGCCAATGTAGATGATGTATCAGGCCATTAAACCAATCTCGTCGTGAAAACGGAGAGTATATTTCTCTCGTCCTAGCGATCGACGCCTTGCTTCACTATACTGCCCCCGCCATTTACGCTGGTATTGCACCACACATGTGCGTTGCGTTAAATTTTTGGGACGTGCACAATCAACGTGCCGACTGAACGCAGGATATGTATGACGGCCATCTTGCGTATCCGTCCGCGTAGTTAACAGCATATATATCCCGGCCTTCATGAACCATGATCCGGTCTTTTCATAGGTCCAGTTATAGTCTTTTCGACTATAAAAGACGATCACAGTAATGTTAATCTTGTTAGAAATCAAAGATCAGTCATTTGTTTTTTTCACCCTGGAAGAAGTGCGTCCAGGAACGAAAATGAAGACAGTCAGTACAATTTAAGCACTGCCCTCTGGAAACTAGCATCCAAATAAAGGGTAGAGAAAGAGCTTTACCATCTCCTTTCTTTGGTAATCTCAATGTAAAGTTGTATTGCGAGGACAGGCTCACTGCTGTCTGTTGTTGATGAAACACATTTTGTCTGTTATTGCTGCTCAGTTATTTATTTCCTTTCCTTTCACATGAAACGGAGAAAAAGAGAGAAAGATGGAAGAGGGAAACAGCAAGGAGAGAAAGTCTTGTCTCTGGGGTTGGGGGGCTGACGTGCCAGTTTCTTTCTTTCTCTGAAATCTAGGCCTTCACAGTAATTAAAACATGCCTTTCCTCCATTGCTCCCTCTCTCTTCCTCTCTCTCTCTCTAGGGCAGTAATTGGCAGAAGAAATGGAGGCTCATGTCTGACTCGGTGATGTAGCTCTGCCATTGTTACGTGATCTGATTTCTGCTTTGGCACATTAACAAAAAGGAACCTTATTCATGTGCTAGTGACCGTATTATTTAGTTTTATGACCTTTATTATTTATATTTTGAATGCTTGAATGGTTCTGGGAGGTTTCTAGAGAGTGTATTATGGTTGTAACAGTATACCGGTATGACAGTATAGCATTATAAGGAAATCTTGTTACACAGTTACTTTATGCTATACCAGTATATGTCACAAAAATGTTATTTCTAGGCGTACACATTCCTTATTCTACTATATCTTTAAAGCAGTGTGATATGGCAAGCCATTTTAACATTTAATAGCGAGACCAGATTTACATTGCAGATATCTGTAATTAATTTACGACTAGGCAAAATACTAATTTAAGATACGTATCTCTAATTACATTTTGACTAGTAATAATGACTTCACGTTTGCCAGTGAGTTGTATGGAAGCTCCAGTTGAAGATATCTACAATCCATTACTGACTATCTGAAATGTAAATCGTACATATCTCCAATTAAATGTTTACTAGTCATAAGCAAATTAGAGATATCTTCACTTTAGTTCTGATTAATCATAATTCCAATTAAAGATATCTTTAATTCTTCATGATTTAAAGATATCTTAAATATATTAAACTAAGATATTACTAGTGCAAATTCAATTGTAGATATCTTGAATGCAAGTTATGACTAGGCAAAACTGAATTAGAGATATCCCGATTTGGATTTATGACTAGTCTAAAGTCGTTTTTAAGATACCTCCAAAGAAATGATGGATATCTTGAATGTATTCGGCTCTTGTATTTCAGATATCTTGAATGTTCAATTTGACTAGTCAGAATGTATTTGTGGATATCTTGAAAGATCATACTGACCATACAAAGTGCAGATTTACGTAGCACATTTTCGCACCATGTTGATTCAAGCACTTGATCTTGATGATTGTTTTTAAGCTCATCGTGTGTCTTGGAAGACAGCAGATTTGCAATTCTTTGTAAATTTCTTGAGCAGTATTGAAGTTCCCGTTCTCCACAAATTCCATATTGATGACCTTTTCCAAGATCGTGGCATTTTCTAACTATCTTTTCAAAAACAGCCAGCGCCATTCTAGCCTACCAACATTCTGCAGGCTACAGTTTAGAAGACCCGGTTGAAATGCGTCACGTAATGCAGATGATTTCTAATTCAGATATCTGAAAATATCATTTCAACTAGGTATAAGAGAATTAGAGATATCTCGAATTATCATTTGGGATTCGTGACGCTTCAAATTACGATTCCGGTGACGTAATTGCAGATAGCTTAAAAGATATTTTGACTAGTCAAAATGTAATTGTGGATATCTTGAATTGCCGTTCTTGTAAATGCAGACACAGTATCTTGAATTGTCATTCTGAACAGTCAAATTGTAATTCTTACTAGTCAAAACCCATTTGTAGATATCTTAAATTTAATTATGGACAGTCAGGCAAAACCCATTTTATGTTAAAACGGCTTGCCATAAGTGTGACCAACTTGCACTATTGATGCAGTGTTTTATGGCATTTGAAAATATGATGTTGTGAGCAGAACCCATTGAAGGTCTTGCATTCAATGTTCATTTGTGCAAGAAATTCTGTAAATTCTAATTTGGTGGCAATTTAACTCATTCTCTAAAATATCCATGGCTATTAATGTCACTGAACATTATCTTAATTTAGCTACTTGCTGTCATTTATTATTACACTTTTCTAACAGTAGCCTAGTAGCAGCCTTAGCTCCCGTGTCCAACCCAGAACTGATTCTGCAGAAAGTGAACTACAACCTCCTACAAAACAAAACCTCAGTAAACGGACCGATTTAGCCGTTAAAGAGACATTTAGCTAGTACTGACAGACAACTAACCCGCGCTGATCTTTGACAGGCCATAATATATTTGAGAGCAAATAATGCAAATTTTAAAAACAGGAAGCAAAATAGTTTATTACCTCAATGAGCTGCATTGCTGCATGTCCGTTTATTCAATTAAGTCATGAAATTGAGGCGTCTTAGAAGAAAAAGGACACATTTAACGGTGCAGAGAAAGTAAGCTGCACAATTTGTGTTCCTGCAGACAGCCACATGTCTGCTGTGAGAGAAACATGTTCTGTGCTCCTGCTGCTCTATATTACTTCTGCTTTAAACTTGCCTTAAAATTGTAGAGCTCTGGGATTGAGAAAAACTATACATTACAGAGTACACTATAGAGATAACAAACATTAGCAGAAGCGCAACACTAATTGTTTGTACTGAAAGATTGTGTAGCTTTTTTATGCAAAGAAAATAACAAGAAGGGAATATAATAATTTTATCATAGGCTTTAGTGTTTCATTTTTTTTAATTTTTATTTATTTACCAACAGTTCAGGTTT
This sequence comes from Olivaichthys viedmensis, assembly GCA_028565825.1. Lineage (NCBI taxonomy): Eukaryota > Metazoa > Chordata > Actinopteri > Siluriformes > Diplomystidae > Olivaichthys > Olivaichthys viedmensis. The sequence goes on along the minus strand of JAOUQW010000029.1, from coordinate 3,145,695 downwards.
AAATGGGTGGCAGTGTCATTCATCACAATTTTTAACGAGAACTTATAGCCATAATTAATTTTTAGATATGGGCCATCCCTATTAGCTAATTTAGCTGGACCACTACCCAAGCCTACTGCGATAGCGTTGCCTTTGCTATGCACTTGGAAAATGTATGCAAAACCTAAGATTAGGTGGACGAAACTCAAGGTTGGCAAGAAGTGTGAGCGAATGTGGTAAAGTTTAAGTTGAACACCAAAGAATGGAAAAAACGTCTGGGGATAATGAAATGATAATCAATGTTTCTATTGTAAAAGTTTTTTGTTAATGAGATCAATTACATATCTTTTATCAAATGTATGCTGCAATCACATAATTATGTTGTACATTTTATACAGTTAGTGAAGTAACTGTTAACTACAAGTTCTTGGTTAATGTTGGTTTGTTAACTAACATTCGATAAGATAGCTAGCTGGCTAAAATGATGGTGAGGTAGCATTAACATTAAAACTAGGTAAAAGTTTGTTGGTGAAAATAAATTGTGTGTCATACTTTAAATGACATGAAGTTGGCTAACCTAAAGCCAGTTGTCATGTTTGGATGTGATCTGTCTGAATAACTAGCTAGCTATGATTAATTTGAGAGAAGAAGTAAGACAATCAGTTAGTTAGGGGACAGCTGAGCTGGCCAAGTTTATTTATTTATTTATTTTTACTGGATCAAAGTGGGGCAATTTTACCGTGATATACCATACTTTTCTTTTTATTGCCATAGAGTGCATGGATTTGATGTTTGATGTGTTTACAGGCAGCAGCTACCAGCGAGCAATGTCTGCAGTTCTGTGCTAAGAGGATGCAACTAAGGAAATATAGACAAATCCATCTGGGATCAGTTAACACAAAACCAGAAATCAGTGACTCAAAGCTGATCCTATGCATTATCGAGGCATTATAGAGGAGACAAAGGCAAAGACAATGATATTAACATCACAATGATGTTCAAGTTAAAGTTGTTAAAATGTTCTTGAAGCTTTTCAAATAAGGCATCTGTTTCTTACATTATAAATGCACCTTCCTAAAAAGTATGGAAGTTCTTCCTTTTTAAACATTAATGACATTCTGAAAATATATAATTACTACAATATGATTCTCTCGATAGGGCAGTATTGCACTCATAGTTTAAAAAAAAAGTGAATTCACTGATCATTTGTCTTTGCATCAAAGGCATTTAAGCTTCCTTACAGGATATGAATCAGCCTCCAGCGCATGAATTATAATCTGATGCTGTGTCATCACATGAATTACAGATGAGAGGAACAGTTGATTTTAAATAATTGCACATATTTTGCTGTTTTTTTTACCAATTAAACATGAAAATGTCCTGTCTTGTTTGAATGCATCAGTCAGTTCTTTTTCAGGACTGCAAATGAAACCTAAAAGTAGAGACAGCACAGCAGGGACATGATTCTAGATTATTCCCAACTGTGACTGTGCAATTAAGCTGTAAAGGAAAAGGCTATTTGCTGTTAAATTAGGCCATCAGGAAATACAGTACGACTGCCAGCTCCTGGATATGTGTAGTGGAATTAATAAAGTCCCATCTGCCAACTGCAGATGATATTGCGACTTGAACCTTTGCATTCTTATCCTCTCCTTCCAGGCCATGCTAACGTATGCTGAGGTCTGGCCAAGCGTGGCATCTTTAGGCATATTCGAATGCTGTTCTGATAGCACAGGTGCAATGGTGAGAATTAGAGCTTTATAAGGAATATCCCTAAGAGACCCAGTCAGTGCAGAGGTGTGTGTTTGTGTGTGTGCTAGCTGGATCAGTTCTGTTCTGCACTGCCTGAGATTGGCAGGCTCTGAAAGATCAACTCAGCAGCATGGAGATTGGACTGCAGGTGCCACTCCTTTTAGGGAAAGAGAGAAAGAATGAAGGAGAAAGGGTTAGAGATGGCAAGGGAGGAGGAAAAGCAAAGGAAATAGAGAAATTGGTTGGGAGGGGATAAGAGAGGGAGTTTTGCAATTCTGTTTGCCTGGGCGAAAGAGTGAGAGTGAGGAATTATAAGGATCAGTCGGGCTGTAGATCAGACACCAGTTGGTTGACTGCCACTACAGAGAGGACACGTCTGTTTGAGGGCCACTTTTAGACAACCCCTGCCTCGCCAATTGACATTTTGAAACGTGTACAGCAGTACTTTTAGCTTTGTGCCGTGCCAAACAACTCAGACAATAAGTCCCTTTAGAAAAAGTCAAAATGTCCTCCCACATGTTTCAACCAGCTAGCCTGTCTGCATAATTGAACCAATAGCAATAGGTCGAGAATGGCCCTCACAAAATGGAAATTATTATTTTCTGAAGTGTGTATTTATTGAGGCAGAGGAGCTGTCCGTCAATAATGGAGCTCCTCAGAGAACCTGGCCAAGGCTGGCACTATAATTGAAGTGACTGGTGCATCAGTTTCTCTTAGTAATACTGACCTTAATTCTCTGTGCTAAAAACATACCACTACTTACTTGTCCCTGAGACACATCTTGTAATCTCAAAGACAGCCACCTATGCCAGTTATCTGAGCAGACTAACATTATTTTGCAGTTTGGATTAGTTCTGGACTTGCCTGGGCTGCATTACCAGCAATGTGGCACAACACTGATGGCCTTGAAAATGGATTTCCAAAAATGTTCTACAAACATTCAGCCTCTATCTGCTCAAATTAATGGTCAGTTCAAAGTGGAGCAGTTAATGATGGAGCAGTAGACACACACAATACACACAAATGGGTATTAGTATTACTATTACTAATTACTATAGTATTGTTATTATATTCTTACAGCACGTAAGCTCGGTGTTAAG
>JAOUQW010000029.1:3101437-3116458 GCA_028565825.1 Olivaichthys viedmensis | reverse complement strand
AGGTGCAACACGCAACAATACAGCAGCACGCTATACAGGACTACATAAAGTGAATGGGGTAGTCTGTAAACTGTAAGGTCACCAGGTGCAACACGCAACAATACAGCAGCACGCTATACAGGACTACATAAAGTGAATGGGGTAGTCTGTAAACTGTAAGAAACTGGTCCTGTAGAAACGACATCTCATTTCAATGTATACGAGGTATATGGAGAAATGACAATAAAACATGAACATGAACATTAAAGGACAAACTAGACAGGCACACGAGGGCTTATTCATACAATGACTAACAAGGAATCAGACAGGGAACAGGTGGAAACACTTATGACACGTGACGGGGAACAGACAAACATGAACACTATGCGCGTAGCGCTTGTCGCCGTGGCAACCACCATGCGCACTCACGCACACTGCAGCACAAGGCGGCGTGCACGTGACAACAAGACTCAGAAAGGTCTCGTGACAGAGATGTGAGAATTGCTGGAGCATACAGTAAATTGGTGTGAACCTGATATTACTTAGTTGAACTGATGAAACCACTTGGGTGAGTAACATCTTCAAGATTATACAACAAGTTCAGTTGCATTGACTTACTACTACCAGATAAATAACTTCCTTCATTAAAGACAGAATCACATGCCATGCATCACATCTTCATCTGCGCAGTTCCAACAACAACAACAAAAATTACAGTGGTAGCTCAGTGATAAATGTTTTGTGCTAGTCACCAGAAGGCTGTGAGTTCAAATCCGAGGACTGCCAGAGAGAGGCCTGTGATACCAAGCCCTTAACCCTCAACTGCTCAGCTTGAGTAGCAATCTGCCTCACTTTTAAGCTGCATTTTCTGCCAAATAAGTAAATGTACTCCACTGGTTTGTTACTGTTTGTCTGTACTGACCAAGGCTATCGATCATGTTACATACCAAGAGCACTCTGATAGCAATCATGGATCAGGATCACGTGGTCCTCACTGATGTCTTTGGGCAGCCGCAGGTAGTGCAGCTGAATGGGGAAGGAGAAGAAGAGGAGCAAATAAAGATGCTGTTACCAAGGAAACAAAGTGAGGATGAGGCGAAACCAAAAGAATTCAAACCAAGGAGTCAGGAGACCCCTGTTGCCATGGAGACTGAGTCATGCCAACAGACAAAGAGGATGGGAGAGTTGTGAGAGGCAGAATGAAATCAGAGAAAAATAGAGACAACACCTTTCTATCATATTTATTTTACCAGTAGGGCTTACACTACAGACATTAAAGCCTAAACGATTAGAATGGACATTATTTAGAAACAAGGGAGGAGCAAAGACAGGGCACAGATTAAGTTTAGATCTACTTAACTTTTCAATGGAGACATTCCAAAAAGTTTTTACAGGAAAATCACTAATAAAAAGTGTCAATGATCCTGAAGTTAAATATGTGTATAGCACGGTTAAAACAACAACAACAACAACAACAACAATAATAATAATAATAATAATAGTAATAATAATAATACACAGACTGTGGTCTTAGAGAAAGAGAAGAGAAGGTGCATTTAATTCCCTGTGATCTCAGATACACCTCTAATCTCAAAAGAGAGAGAAGAGACACTTGTGGTTCCAGAGACCCGTGTCTCTGAACATTTGTGTTCTGTGATACCCCTGGGAATCCTGTCATACTTGTTAAAATTAACTAGATGCTAAGAAACTGACTGAAAGTGCGCCCTTGTAATCTTGTGGAGTCCGTGCCATACACTTCTGATACACTTCTGTAGTGAAGAAGACCACTGTGTATTGCATTCTTATTAACACACCCACACGGGTGTGGATCATTCTCAGCACAATAGTGACACTAACATGGTAGTCTGAGTGTCATGCTGGTATGTGTGTATCAGCAGCTCTGCCAACATTTTTAAACACTATGTGCACTTACTGTCCACTTTATTAGACACACCCACCATGGTGGTCCACCTTGTACGTGTACAGTTAGAGATTCTCTTTTTCTATGCTCAGTTTTTTGTCAATCGTCCTATAGCCCTTCATCATTGGGGAGTTTCTGAATATATGAATGCAGGAAAGCAAAACATATAGTGCTCTACAGTATGTTAATTAAATTATGGAACATAAATGAATCCAGGTCAGCAAAACAGCAAAGAGGAAATGCAGCATGAGTATATGAAGCTATAATTAGTATTATGTACTGCATAGATGGCTTTGATCTCACTAACACTGGCAAACTCTGCCAAAGGGGTGTTAAGCCATGATGAAATTATGAAAATACACTTTATAAAGCAACAACACTGCATGTTCATTCAGGTTGCGCATCAGTCTTTTTGAACAGAAGATAAACTCATCCCGAACTATTTTTAAAAACAGAAAGATATTTAATAAATGTTAACATATAAGGAAAGGTAAATGATAAGCCTTTATATAGATGGTCTCCCTTCAGTGCTGACCTACTGATAGCATGGAGACCTCAGATCAGCGGAGTGGGAGAGAGGCTGAGACAAGTGCTCTGTGGCCAGGACTGCACTGTGTGTGTGTGTGTTTGGAGAGATAAAGAATAGGAAATGAGTGAGGGAAACATAATTATCCCTGGATGAAGCTATGAAGTCTATGTTAGTTTAAAAAGAGGAGGACACTGAATAGCTTGCCACATAAAAACACACACATACACAGCATTGGTGCATTCTGAAGCCTTGGCCCTAGGGAGAGCAGCTGACAGCTCAGGTACTGTGGTAGTGTTACTAAAAGCTTTACAGATCCACAGCCGTCCTCTGTCTTAACATCTAAAGATAGCGAATAGGGTCAAAAAAAGTTGCTGTCTTTTCATCCTTGTGTCATGTTGCTTTTAGAAAACATACCCACATTGATTCAGTTTATTGTCAAATATGGTGCAACATATTTTTTTTTAAGTCAAGGACTTTAAATAATAAGTATAGGTATTAAATATTAATATATCCATTTTAGATAAAGCCAACTGGGAATAAAATCGCCATGTCATGCATTACCTTGTCTAACTCCTGTATGGATTTCAAAAACAAGTCAATAACAAGTACATTTGCCTCGTAAACAGCAGTGGGCGCTTTCAGTGTGTGATTCTGCTTTTCTACTGATATGTGTATTTTAGGAGTGTGTACCAGATGCGCCTGCACCAGTTGGCTGTGAAAATGCTCAACAATCAAATCAGTGGCCCTCATGTTTCTCATAACAAAAATGTGATCAGGAAAAATAAAGAGAGAAACAAAATTAGGCTAACAGCCTTAGTTCTTTATGTAACACTATTGTATGTAATGTAATGTACTTGTAATACATGTGCAGTTTAGATGTAACTCACCTCAACGTATCACACTGTCTACCAGTCTCATGGTGGGTCTGATGTACTGCTCAACAGCTGGCTTCACAAAATCATTATACTCCTCATTAATGACACCCTCAATGTCTTTTGCACATGCAGCAATCTCAAGTCTGTGTCAAGATCTTTGTATCAAGGAGGTGTAGCATAATGACAAATCACAAGAAAAGGTCTACAGTAATTATCTAAACCCCCTCCACATCTGTTTCTTAGGATGCCTAAAAAGACTTTTCTAATCTCCTTATCATTCCCTGTCTTTCTACATTGAACTCAACATCTTTAAAGCTCTTTATTTGCAAAAGCCATAATTCCTTTTAAAGATGCCGACACTGGCAGAATAGACATTTTAGTAGGGAAGGTTAGGAGTTAGTGGACCCTTTGTCATCATACAAATAATAGCATAAACAAAGCAATCGAAACTGCACAGACAATTTGCAGTAATGGGTATATAGCATATTTCTACTTCTAATAATACAAATATATTTCTTATTTATGATAACCCTGGGTTTCCCAATCCAGACTACAGAGGTTTTGTATAGTGAATTACTCCCATTCTCAATCAGGAAGGCCTGAACATGATCAAATAATAGAAATGTATCTTAAACAACACTGAAATTATACATACGATGACTGACCTTTCAATCAAGGCAAATTCTGGAACAGTCAAAAAGTTGCACCGAAGATCACCCTTCCCTATCATGTTTCCAAAGAGTTTAAGTCTATTAGGAGTAACCATTGCCTTCTATACTCAAACACACTGTATTCACTGTAATACACACTAACACTTGCACAAAAAGATGCACACAAAGTTACAGAAAATGCCTGAACTGTGAAAATATTAAAGATTTTCTGAATAGCATCTATTCCCAAAGGCCTCAATTTAGGAGAAATGATCTGAACCTTGATCATGACATAGAAAAGCTCAGAAAAATTGTCTGTATGATCAGAGGGACCATCAGTCTGATATTGTGGCGCCATTGTAGCCAGATAGAGCGCTCCTGTCTGCCTTTGACAACGGCTGATGACTGCTCAGCAACACAGATAACGCAGTGGAGTTCATACTAACAAGAGGTGCTAAATATCCAAAATGCCTCTAAGTGGATCTATAAGAGCAGTGCACTAAACTGAAGCACCTTTCTTTCTTTGCTATGTTCCTTTAGTCATTTAATGACAAACAGATCAGTCTAACTTCTTTTAACTCTAACTTCAAGACCAGTAAGGATGCAAACACCGCTCTTACTCACTGTGTGTCTAACTCTCTTAGCTGTGAGTTTAAGAGGATCACCTCCAAATGTGATGTGTGTTCAGATAGTATTAAAGGAACAGTTTTAAACCCCTCTGCTGCCTGCGAGGTGAATTGCAATTTAAATAAAATTATTGACAAGCCTTCCCTTTCCCCCCAATTGGAATTGTGTGTTGTAGTCAAATGAGACCAAACTTTACATTTTTGGCCATGCACACCATCGGCATGATTGGGGATTGCATACAGGCAATACCCACTGTAAAATATGGTGGTAGATCATTGAGCCTTTGGCGCCGTTTTGCAACGGTCCAGGGACTCTTGTGAAGATTGATAGCATATTACATTAATGGCAGGATAAAACCTGGTTGCCCCTGCCAGAAGGTTAAGACTTAGCCATAGATGGATCTTTCAAGAAGATACTGACCCAAACATACATCCTAATCAACACAGAAATGGTTGCAAGAACACAAAATCAGTGTTTTGCAACAGCCATATCAGTGTCCGGATTTAAATTCTATTGAAAACCTGTGGTCTAAATTGAAGAGGGCAGTCTACATGCACACAGCTAAAAATATATAGGAGCTTGAATTGTTTTGCATGAAGGAGTAGTCCAAGATTCATCTACAAGCGTCTCCAACCTGGTCAGACATTACAGGAAGAGGCTCAGTGCCGTCATTCTCTCCAGGGGAAGCTTCACCAAATATTAACTGTAGGGGTGCTGATAATTTTGAAACCAGTGTTATGCAGAAAAAAAATCTCTCTCCTTACGAAAACTTTGTTTAAAAAAATATTGTGTTGAAATAAACCTATACAGCATCCGCATATATTTCAGCTCAAAATTTCACTCATTGCATGTCATTAATTTTTATACATGTTAATTTTCATGAAGGATGCCAATAATTCTGGTGGTGACTAATAAACCCAGCTTGTCCTAGCCAGAATGTTACCTTGCCTTAGGGCCGACTTTCCATTTACAAATTTTTGTATTAAAAAGGCCAGCAGATGGCAGAATAAACCCAGGAACTACATCCATCATAGATAATCCTGTGACACTGAAAGACCAGTGTTTCACAGCCTCAGTCCTGGAAAGCATATGTATGGAATGTTTGTGTTTTTCCTGGTTTTTAACACATCTAATTCATATCACTTATCAGGTAATTACTCATGTGTCACATTCAATAGAGCATTGGGTCCACACGACTGGAATTGAGAACCCAATGACAGGCTTGAGCTGTAATTGTGAAAATAAGATGCAATGCATCTTTCAAATCCCACACACAGATTTATTCATCTCAAGAAGGAGAATTATTCAAAAGCTGAAAAGTTTCAGCTATTCTATTCTTTCAGTAGGCTACACCATGTGACACTGTTTTTTCACGTATAACATTATTACACGTATAACAGTCTGCCTATTTTACACGTAGGCTACACAACAATCTAGCAGTAATCATATACTGAACAAAAAAAAAAAAACACTCCCAAATATCCAACATCGAGGGCCAGCAGTGAGGTAGTGTTGGCACATATTACTGAGGCTGTATAATAATTTTCACTCCAACTCATCAAATCAGTTAAGCTACTATACAACAATATACATCAGAACCCACATTATTGAAGCCTTGGGTTAAATAACAATGAAGCCAAATTAAATAATTGATCATTATTTGTATGCATTTCTGTAGGCCTATCATATTTTATAAAATGTCACTTTCAAGGAATGAACATGCATAACACAGAAAGAGGCTAGCCAGAATGTAAACGCATGTCCTCATGGTGAAGGGTAAACCAGAATGTTTTTCGACAATGCCTGAAATGCTTTCAGAAAGATTTGGGTGTGATTTTTTAAATCAAAGTATGTCTTCTTTTACTACATAAAGAACGTTTAGTTGGTAGCAACATTTAGTTTTGCTGGTCTAGATTCCATTCATCCTCAGTTTTCTTAATTTTTCAAAAGGACTTAAAGTATCTTTTAAAAAACCATTATTAAGCAGTGAATGTTCAGTATGCAAGACAAAGCACGAAGAGAATGTCAACCTTTTATACTGTGGAATTTCTGTAATGCTCTTAAGTCCCCAGGTAAAACGGCGTATGTCATGAAGGTAACAAATAGACTATAAACACTAACCCATGTATTTGTGTGTAGCGAAAGTCGTGGAGCCATCATTTCTTTTACATAGCCTTTTTAAACCAAAGCATGTCATTCACTGAACAATTTTAAATCCTGATGAGCTTGTTTGCTCGGCCTTCTCTTTCCTTCATGCTGTGTTACAATATCAACATGACATTTCGCAGTTGGATGTGGTACCTTTGAAAGGCAAGTCAAGGCTTGCTTCATTTTTGGGAATTACGCTGTAGCATATTATCTGATTCCATCTGTCTTCCAGTTGACATTTGTCTCTTGCAGGATTATTACAGTGAGTTATTGTGAAGTGTCAAAACACACACGCAGTCCTTGTAGCCTAAAACACTTGCAGGCATGGAAAAAAAACCCCCAACAACTTATTATTTCTCCAGGAGAAAACAGCTCATGGTGACCAGCAAAAAAAAAACATCTGTTTCCCAGCTCTCCTGGTTAAAGTTCTATAGCCTTGTGCTCACAGAGAGACTATATGTGCTTTTTATAATAGTGCACAACTGTGATAGCGGAGAATCAGGTTAGAGTCTTTGTTATTCTCCCTGTTGTTACTTATTCAGTCTGTGCTCATCTGGAATCTTAGATGGCCATGGAGGTTCAGCTGGTGATGCTGAAGCCTCAGTGGCCTCTGGTAGTCCAAGACAAAGATCTCTCATTGCAGACGCACACAGCCTCTTTTCCCATGCCTCGATGCCCTCTCACAGCACACTGAGCCTGGCAGAGCTGCCCACGCATGGCTGTGGCTATGACAGGTTCCCGAAAGACCCTGCAGTCAGAGGAAGAGAGAGAAGAAAGGGAATGAATACAAAGTCCTGCCAAGCAAAGGAGATCCTGTTCATGTGGACACACACACACGCGCACACACGCGCACACACACGCGCGCACACACACACACACACAAACACACACTCTCTCTCGCTCTCTCTCGCTCTCTCTGACTTTTCATAATTTTCTTCACAGTTCACACCCTGTCTAAATCAGTTTTACAGCCCCTCTCACCTCTGCTGAGCAGCTGGAGGTTGCGTCTCTCCTCCTGCACTTGTAGTTGCAGGACCTGCTGAAGAAGTTCCTGCCTGAGAGTCTCCTGCACCAGACCCATTCTCTCCAACTTCTCTTCATTCAGTCTCAACAATGCTCGGCCTGAGAGAGAATTCCAAAATATTTCATTCTGCATATCGTCGCTGTCCAATGAAAAACTCCAAAATTCTAATTTTTCAGGAACACGAAAAAACACTTTTTCATATCATTAATCAGACACAATAAATCCGAAATTGACGGTGTGATGTGTCAGCTTTTCATTGATCATTTAGATGTTAACTGCTGTGGGGTAGATGGAGATTTTTTCCCCACATTCCATATATGATAAAAAGTGAAAAACGCAAAAAGTGGAGATGCATGTTTTTCATTGGACAGCGACGATATGGTTCTTATTCTTGAGTGATCAATGTCTATGATTAATGTAAAATGTATATTGTTAGAGAAATACTTATTATTGGTTTGAAAATTGAGCTGTCTCTGAGACTTTCCGACATAAGCTCCTTCATGTTTGCTGGACGTCAAACTTTAAAAAGATTAACATGATCCGAGGTGTAGCTTAAGTGTTGATTGGATGGTGAGCAATACGGATTAAGTCATGAATAAAATTGGGTCTTTGGTCACACAAGAGCTCTCGCACGAGCGGATACAGATGGGCTGACACACACAGACAGGAGAGGGAGTGCAGGCCTGAAGGTCATCTGTGACTCTGCGGAGTTGTTGTTTGGCATTCTTTTGGGAGACAGCAGGTAGAAAAACAGCCTGAGAGACAAATACTCTAGACTAGCAGAAGGGTTTAGTTAATATGCTGTTAATTTTATTTCTCCTTTTTTTTAGTCAATTTTTGCTCAATTTCATTTCCATCTACTGTGAAACTATGCATCATAAAAACTGCTTTGCTGGAGTTCTTTGGACTAATCAGACACGGCAGTTTTGGACTGATTTATTTTTAATAAACCAAAAATCCTTGGATATGCTGATTTCAAGTACCCCGACTTCTAAACTAGTTTTACTGTTGACATACCATATTGAAAAGAAAATGTTTTTTGAAACCATGCAAGTACCATGTACATAATGCACACCTCACCTGCTGTAATAAATAAGTTACAATACTAAAGCTTAGCGGCGCATCCCTTGTTTATTGGGATCCTTCAAGCAAATCACAGGTGGGGGAGTTTCTGAGTGCGACTATGGCATCCTCCTAAAAGCTGCTGCCTGAAAGAGAACCGGGCGTGCGGCCACTCTTATGGCCCCCTGTAGCCTACTCTCAGTATCTCTCTCACTCTCTTTGCCTGTCTCTCACTCTCCCTCTGTCACACGCACCACATCTGAGCCCCAGATGCTTTATGTCCAATTAGAGAGGGGGACAGGAACGGGGCGCCAGATGGGTCCCTCTGGAGAAAAATAGGATGGGAACAGAGGACAGAAGTAGTGGTTCTGTCTAAGCACAATGTACATGGACCAAGGTACACATACATATGCTCACACATTCTCACAAACACCCACTCCCACATTGTGGTAATAACACAGTTACACAGCAAGCACACACATACCACAATAAGCTATTTACTTTTTTAAAACACATATTTACATTCATGCGCACACCCACCTCCAGACTCTGTTTTGCACAGGTAATATTAGAAGTGACAGAATATTCTCATTAAGATTCACTAATGAATTAGGGCTTCTGTGCTATAATGACTTCGGACCCCAAAGTCACTGCGGTTACCAGCCACTTCGAATATACCGACATGCATTGCCCTTTCTTAAGGCAAGGGCAGGCATTAATCAGAAAAATACATGACTTTAACATGACTGTGCTTATTAGAAATGCATACATAGGCAGCAGTAATAAGGTAGTGTCACACACAGAGACTCATCCAATCCAGCCCGGATTCACAAATCCGAATCCACTCCAGCATGGACATTACTCCCAGCTTCTAACAGTGCAGCTGTCATTCATCAGACTAATGGAGACTCTGTGTATATAAATACCACTACATGAACAATCGCACAATGCAGAGTCTTGCCATTGTTCCGTCTCTGTGCGTTTCCAAGCCTTGATATTCTATATTGATTCCTGGTATTTGACCATTGTTTTGCCTTGTTTACTTTGCCCTGTTAGCTGTGTGTTTAGACCCTGCCTGCTCTGATTACGACTCTGCCTACCGTTTTGGATTTGTAGAATTAAGTGTCACAACTGTATCCCGTCGACTCAGTCGCCTTGTTACAGGTAGCGAATGAGAGCTATTTTTAAGTATTAATCCTGTAACGAGAGCACATGACAGAGCTTTTACCGTGCAGCTGATTCATTGCTTGGGTAGATGGGCATCAGCTCTGATACTACAGCTATTGCACTTGTCCTGACACACAATAGCAGAGAGCTTGTAGCCCTGCACCACTGTACTTGGTTAATGAAACAGCCGCTTCATTCCTTGCGACTTAGCAGAGCTAGGAGAGTATATACAGACGGTGGTGAGATTCCAAAGTTCTTTGAATGAATCACTCTTTGAAAAAGTTACCAGAAACGTGGTAAAGCCAGGGACTCAATGACCTCTAGCTAAGAGGGCTAACCCTCCTGACATGTTGCATAATATTTATGTCAGAGTACGATAGGATCTTGAACAACCTGCTAAATATACATGTCCTTGTTACATAATACATACTACTTTTTATTCTGCGTTACAGTATTTAAACAATACTATACAGTTGAGTAGTGCTGGGCGATATGGCCAAAAATGTTTTCACGATATATTTTTCAATATCACTCAATCATGATTAATATCTCGATTATATATCATGTTATGTCTGGTGTTGACTAAAACTCGAAGAAGCCAGAAGGTCCAAAACATATTACTTGTTAAAGGAAATGACAAATGCATTTGCAACTGAGGTATAGTACACAGTATTCTTTTCACACCTTAAGTAAACATAATGAAAAAAAAGTGCACTTGACACAAGACATTGTTAATTTCATCCTGAATAAGAAAAAGTGGCATCCAACTGGTCCAGAAAATTGTTATTTAGGAAATCAAATTATCCCTCTCCTATATTTACTTTATACTGCTAAGGGCTTTTTCTGTTCTGCTGAAATTAAACAGCATTTTAGTAACAGACCAATAACGAAAAATAACGACGTTGATCATGATCAGCATTTGAATGCGCTGAACGACAGAATTAAGCATAACATTGCATTTATAGCAAAGTTTTTTTTAATAATTTGAATATACCTTCCTAATAATCTCAATTTGATCTATGATATTTTGCGCTGGCCGAGGAAAGAGCTCGCTCCGCCGGCTATGTACAAATAGCCAATGAGTTTATCTTATGATCCCTCCCATTTATATTGCCATTACAAACGGTATATTTCAGCAAGTGCAAGACACCGATGGCCATGTTAGCGCCGCTACACGTTCATGTATATTGAGTTTCATCTTAAAATTTATCATCGAAATCATAGGAAATTTAATTGAAATTATAATCGAAATCGAATAATCACCCAGCCCTACAGTAGAGTACAAACGTTTGCATATCCTTACTTTGAAATAATGAAACCAACAAGGCATTTAATGCAAGTTAGGTTTTACAGATGTTCTTTCATTATCTTAAGTCTCCTGTGTTTTGGATTATTGCGATTCTTGCTGGCAGTTTTTTTCTGTTGTTTTTCATTCACTCTTTGATAGTGTCTTTGTTTCTTGGTTTCTTTTTACACCACTCTCCAGGGTGATACAGATTTTAGGTCTTTTAGGTCTTATGATTGAGAGTTACCTGTTTGAACATTTCATGCCTTACATACAAAACTTGGCTGTGCCCAGAGCGGGAAACAAGAACTTAAACGTTCTCTGACTTCACACTGAAGTTCCCCAGTCCTGGACAGCACATTGCTGTGAGTTCCTACGAGTAATGCTATGCCTTTTGGTGTGTTTAGCACCAATGGTTGTGGTAGCTAGCGCTAATATTTCAAATTAAGGTAGCTTTAAATCTAGCTGACCTGTCCGGCTGTAATATATTACTGCGATACTTTCCCGTTCACAGATCAGTCTCAAAAGGCGCGATTGCCACGGCATTAGGTTTTATTCTGAGGACACAAATCGTTATATTTTTGTACATTTCTAAAAGTGGTTTAATAGCTTTTGCCATTTCTTGCCCGTGGTTACATGCCCCCGGAGCCCCATAGAAGGTCCTGTTCAACCCCTCCAATGTTCAACCTAAAGTTACGCCCTTGTCCCAGTGCATTAACTTGTCTCAGCAGCAGTGACCTAAAAGACTGAAGAATGTACCTGTAATAGCGTGGTGTGAGAAGGCCTCCACGTAGGTCAGGTAGTTGTGAGGACAGTGTTTCTTTAACCACCGACATACATCCTGTTGGGACCACAGAACAACTGGCCTGGACAGACTTGGCAGGGTGGGACTAGTGTGGTAAACAGAGTACGAATCTCCTGTGCGAAGCTGGGAGAAAAAGAGAAATAGAAAGAGTGTGAGAGAGAGAAAACAAAACAATTCCAGTGAAACGGCCTAATACTAGAACAGAGAGACTGCATTCCAAGAGGTGGCTTTGGAGTCTGTATATGGTGCCTTATGTGTCAAAGCTGGTTAGGAACGCATTTAATTGGCACCATAAAAAGTGCCACACACACATATGCACACACAGCTTCTGTCTCTTGACTAGGTGAGCAACACCCCGTGACGGTGATGACATTCACACTGCCGCAGAGAGCTCTGGGAAATGAATCTTTTTTCTTGTAATAGCAGCGTTCCACTCTATGTGCTGTCTGTAATTAAGATGGATTATTTCATCTCGGACGGCGGCCCTTTTAGCCAACACATTGATAGACCCATGATGCCATAAACAGACCTCATTAAACTAAGGCCATCTAAAAGCTATTTAGTAGCCTCTAGCACCGTGCCAACACAAATGTCGACGCAGGTGTCCCAATAACCGACACTTATATACCTATATATACCTTTATGAAGACACTGTTTTCAAATCCCCCATTCACATTTTTTGTTTTTTAGGGTATTGAAACACTGATATTTACTATTAATATTATTGTCCAAGCACTGAGAACCAAATACTTTTTAATTTGTTGTATCATTCACTCCAACAAAGTCCTTTCCATTACTTACTGCAATTTTGTGCCTTTTCTTCTATTTATTTTGCTTTGCTGACCCATTAACTGCCATCTGTGTCTGTTTTTATTCTGGTCCAATCCCATTCATCTCCAATTTTCTTTCTCCTTCACAGTTTTTGCCCTCACTCTCTTTCTCTTTCCCTCCCTCCCTCCTAGACAACCTATTTTAACTGCAATGCTCGCTCTTGAGTGGCCCTGGGGAGATCTTTCATTTGCAACAGCAGACATACATACATGCACACACACACACACACACACACACATACAAAGCTGAATCAGAGGACGGTACTTCCTACGGGAACTGGCTGGATACAGATGTCCTTCTGCATCCCATTCTCCAGTGATGTGACTGGAACCGTATGGGAAATTCCCTCTTGAAATCAACCGTGCACACAATTGGCACCAGATCCAAATGATCAAAGACCAAATCATCAATAATATTGGGCTTATCGGTCACTGAACATCCATCTGCAGTGCAGATGCCAATCAATGTGGCTCCTTCCACCCGTGTTTTCCATATGTCTGTTACTGACAACTATCCCACAACATGACAATGACTGTGTAAACACTCTTCTTGTCCCTCATTTATTATATATGGACATTTCCTCTGAAGTATAAATATAGAATGCAGAAAGGAGATGGATTCTGGCATTCATCGTTCTCAACCTGTTATGTTCGTGTAGATAGATCACCACACCAACATCAGCATTAATTCCTTATTATGATTCTTTCTTTTCCACTTACAAAATTAGAACTTTATACCCCTAATTGTGTTGTGGCCTTCATGTATTCTGGAAAAAAAAAAAAAACCTCCTTAACTGCAGTGGATGGCTACTCCCATTAGAAGGCCACATAATTACAAGCAATCAGGGTCTCCACAGTTCACACTCCCTGATCCGCCTGGAGAGTGCTAACTTTCATTATTTGTGATAAATCATGATTCACATTCAGGCCCAGAATAGACAGAAATGATCCAAGATCTTAGCAGTTCCTGTTTGGACTCTGCAAGAGGTATATTAACATGGTGGACTAATGATACAGGGCTTTGATCATAAGTTCACTTAGAGAAAAATCAAGGGCAACTAGTTGCAGCTCTGATTGGCTCCTGCAGGGAGGAGCACATCGGCACGCCCATGCAAAGAAACTGCTCAAAGCTAGCCTGCCGTTTATGACCCAACTTCACGAATGCACTCTTTTCAAGCTTTCCAAGGACAAAAATGGAACAGAATACAAAAAAAAAAAACTACTGCTTTTCTTAAAATGTTTAGGTTTGAGAGAAAATTTGTTTTTAGACACCCATTTTTGTTTTATTCTGAAAGCTAAGACATGGTGGCAGAATGAATCCCCTAAAACACATGAGGAACTTACTACACGTAGACATTTACACTTTAAGACCCTCAAATGGCTTCAATCTATAATAAATCGTAGCTAATGATTTGTCTTAAAAAAAAAAATGAAAAAAGAAATTTGAAAAAATGAAATGAAAAAAATCAATTAAAAAATTTAAATAATGAACAAAAGAGGCTTCACCTCCTTAAAAGTCTTGGCCTATCACTTAGTTATTCATCTTAAAGCATAGTATTCAGTTACTACAAGGAATTATTCAGTGACTATAGTGAATCTAATAGGAAAAGGTATGTAGCTATGAGAGTGAGGAATGCTGGGACTTTAAGGGGTTAATTCAGGCTTACAGTACATGCAACTAATCACTTATGAATAAAGTAAATTTAGAGCATTTCAATTCATTAACTAGTTTAGTTTAGCTGCATCAATTTAGCTCTTGTTAATCAGCCCAAATTTAGAATAAAATCTATAAAGAAGACAAGCATGTGCTATTGACGGAATCTGGACCTATGGGGCACGGAAAGGAGGCCACAGGAGAATGCTTCGTCAATATGAAAATGTAGCGCATCAACTGGAGTTCAGCAAAGCCACTAAGATCCATATGTGTGAGCAGTGGTGTTTAATCATCCATTACCAGTGTTCAGGAGCTAAGAGACTTTACAGTCTATTTAAAGCTATTCTGGAGCAAGAGCCTTTTCTCTGCCTCCTGGCTCAACTGCATCTTTCCCTTTCTCTGAAAAAAGTCTTGATTTGGATGGATGGCTGTATAGAGAGCAAGGGTGGTGGTGGTGGTGGGGGG
>JAOUQW010000029.1:3067644-3083618 GCA_028565825.1 Olivaichthys viedmensis | reverse complement strand
TAAGTACTGTTCAACGTTTTTAATAAAATTTTAAAACAGGATTTAAGGGTGAAAGATGAAATCTGCAGTTAGGTGTGGTTTGGATTTCAGCATTTTCCTTTTGAAATCTTTCTATCGAGCACTCAGGAATCCAACTCCTTAAGATCAGGAGAAAGATGAACGAGCCAGAAGTTACAAATAGATACTGTATGTTGCTTTCTAGACTATGAAGACCAGTTGAGCTAGCGGACTCCACTCACCACAGAGGTGTTGAGGCCGGACATGACGGGGTCGTGAACCTCACCGCAGCTGTTGCCCTCCTGCTGACAGGCTGGGATTTGTTCGATCACTTTCTCTGGGTTTGTGGCCGTTTTCACGTCCGATAAACCTTTTGCCCATGCCGCCGAGCTCACCAGCCACATAAAGGTGAACACGCACGTCACACCAAAATCCTGAAACGAGGAACCCAATATTTCTGCCTTTATCTTTAGGTATCTGATCACACATCCTTTTTCATTTAGGGTGGTAAACTGGTTATGAGAGTGATTGTATAGTTAAATTGGTAGAACTGTAGCTACATTTATTAGAAAAGGAGAAAATATTTTGTCATTTTGCAAAATGTAGCAGAATGAAGTGAACTCACAATCAGCGGCCCCTTGTTGTTTTCACGGTATTTCTCGAAGGCAAAGACATAGACGCTAAGAGCTGCCATGGAGTACAGGAAGGCAAAGACACCGATGGTGACAAAGAACTCGGCAGAAGAGGAGTAGTCGCCCACAAGGAAGAAATGCTCAGCTGGTTCTCCCTTGCAGGAGGGAGCATCAAAGGAGACTTGATGGAGCCTGGAGAAAGATGGCACACTGGTGTTATTTGCCTTATGGCCGAAGTGAATCACTGAAATAAAATACCTAAATATTTTAATATTAATATTTAAAAGCTATAATATTCACATTTACGTATAATATTTACATCTATGCTTTAGTTGGCATTTGCTATACATTGGGGAAGATACAGTATATCCATGCAGAATTGCAATGTGGTCAAAAACTACAATCTTCATGTGATAAATTTGCTTGTGTTAGGCCACAGTTCAGAACGTGTCATGTACCTGAATGGGTAATCAAAGTCCACGTTTATTCTCGGGTTGCTTTCTGATCTGTTTTTGCACTCCACACGCATGCGAAAGGAGCCTGAGTAACTCCCGCAGGTGGAAAACGCAAAGATGGCGAACACCTGAAAGCACAGTAAGGTGGCTATGAAAGCTTGTCTATAAGGAAATTGTGACAAGAGTAGAAAAGGCCTTCCCTATTAAAGCATATGTTATTAGCATATGTAAAATTGTAAAAAAGGTTAACAAATTAAATAAAAATGGTAGCACTAGCAGACTGACTAAGGATTGGCCAGTGATCTAGCCACTTGTGATCAGTTACTGACCAGGTTACTCCATAGGTTGGGCTAAATGTTGCAAAAATGCAAAAATGGCAGCTACGTGTGTTTTCTATTAGTGCATACATGGGATATGGAGAATGATTTATACAAAGGTGACTAAGATGCTCTATAAGCATTACATTTCTATCATGTGTTTTATCTGTACCTTTAGCAGGTACGATCCCAGTTATCATAAAGGCAATGCCATTAAAGGCACTTGCATAACATTAGCTTGAAGTAAAGACCCCTACATTTGAGGAAAGAATCATGGGGCAGATATGTAAACATGATTTTTCCTGGTCTGCCTTAAATCTGTGAGCTTGAGTCACTCAGAGATTACACGCATGGTGGTGTGGGCCGCAGTTGGAGGAGGGTTTGAAAGGAGAATGGAGCTATTAAATATCACAGAGATCCACGGCCATCTGTCACACACTGAAACTGAAGTCTGGTTGGATATAGCCGCGCATAGCTCCATGGGATATTCAGCGTAGATCACCATAGCAAACTGTTTCAAAATCAAAGAACCAAACCAGCTGAAACCAAATTCCACTGGACCAAAACTGAACAAATGCAAACCAGAAGAGACTAAACCAAAATTTTGATCAGATCAGCAGCACCTGTAGTGAACTAGAGCAAATTAAACAAGAGATTTCAAAAGCAGAAAATCTAAATAAAACCAGTCCAAGGAAGGTTAGACAGGAAAGGAATGGAAATCCAACCCCAAACCAAATAAGACCACACCAGACCACCCAAACTATCTTAGTGACGAGCTATAACACTTAAGTAAATTTGGTGTAAATAATATAATGAATGTCATTATTAACCATTTTGAAGTGAAAGTAATATGGTCTTAAATTTGGATCAAAAGGAATGCTCAAGCATCAAACTAAATAAAATGAACTGAAATGGAAAAAATGACCTCAAAACCTAACACAATCTTGATTGGGCAGGTTTTACAGGAACTGGTCCCCATTGGCTACTGAGATTTGGAGTGCCAGCTCAATTGCCTAGAAATAGAAGGGGCAACAGTCTGTCATCTTTAGTGCCAGTTTTCTTTAAAGTGTCAGCCTACGAGTTATGAAAGGTTAGTGGCAATGACAGCAGCTTGTTTCCTATTACAGCTCGTGCACATTTAGTTAGGTTTTAGACTGTTGAACCTATATAATGTGACACCTAAGCAGTGGGGTTTTTTTTCTTCTTCTTTTTTTGTATTATGTGTATTATATTTACCGTAAGGATGCTTTAGGGCTTAAGAAAAAGAACATGTTGAAAATCAGACGAGACCCTACCTACAGGTACATGTTTGTGCATATGCTAGTTAGCTAGGACTAGCACGTTAGTTATCAGGTAAAAGCTATTGTTATAGAAATTACATGTAATACAGAAAAAAAAGAAAAAAAAATCTTTCAATGATCTTTTTTCATTCGATAGTTATTACATTCAATGCCGAAAATCTAATCCTATACTATGCATGGTTTTCCTCTTAAATGTAGCACAATGCCAATTTTCGTGTTTCATTTAAGTTCTCTCCTTTGAGTGTGTATCCACTCTTATTTCTAAGAAGGAAATAAAATGGCAAATACTGAGCTTTGGAAATGTCAGTGAAATATACAGCTATTCATCATATTAGTCATAAAAAGATAACCTGACATGCACGCACCACCAGATGTCACTACTATGCCAGTATGCCCCTACTCCTCCCATCTGCACGAGATCTTGTGCATGAGACCTTGACAAGTCAACATTTTTATGTGGCCTATACAATAGACTCCTATATGATGCCGGAAAACAGCACCAGAAAATTCTATATGATAAAACAGAAGTCTCATTGCTTGTATTTCAGTATATATTCATCACATTATACTTGCATAAGCAAACAGCTAACTATGAGTCATAAAAGATGATGGATGAAGACATGCCCAAATGATCTGAAAGTGCTAAAGCAAATATGCTTCATTTACATTCTTGTCTTTGGGTTTAACAAAATTACAAAATCATAGAAGTTGTATGACACTCCAATAGGTAAAACTAACACACTTAAGGAATTAAGAAATGATGGAGGAGAAGCACTTACCCATTGTAGGACTTTGATGAAGCCCAGAGGCACTTTCATCACCCTGAACTGTCCATTAGCAACTAACTGTTAACAGCAAAATACAAACATAGCAGTTCATTTAGTAAATTCTTATTAACATATGAAAAGGATGACTGAACCACATGCTATAGGAAAAATAGACATCCCAATAAATGATCATGCTTGATGTAAGTGAGAGTAGGCGGCTCATTTAAAATAAATTCCTACTTTTTGTGTAGCCTTGGTTATTTTGTGGTAACATGACACTACTCTCAGCTTCACATAACCATATACTTGGCACGGTGCACAGGCACTCTTACTTTAGCATTCTCAAAAAAAGAAAAGAAATTCTCTGCATGTAAAAGGTAAGCGTTAGGCCATCCACATGTGTGCATAACAGGCCAAATTGCTATTCAAATATATGACTATTGCGTGTCATCACCCTCGCACCATGTACGAAGGGGGGAAAAAAGTCACATGAAAAAATGTCACATGATCTGACCATCTAACACATGCACTAATTGCAATCCTGCAAGTTCTTGCAGATTCAGTTTCACGTTTGGTCTTATTATATTGTAATAACCTTTGTCTGAAGGCTATTTTGATGACAGTAAACACGTTAATAGATATCATCCTGAGATGTAAGACAACCCTGCACATCTGGCACTTTTTTCCAATTCTAATCTGCTTCTGAGCTTTTGCAAGTGCCAGTGCAATAACCTGCAATTAATCATTTATATACACTTGCTGTGCAAGCAAAGTGCTGATAAAAGAACATCCAGTTTCTCTGAAAAACTTTGCGTATAATGCTGTGATTCAGTATCGTCTTGATGGCTCAAGGCTTTACTGTGATCTGAGAATGTTCAATCAGACACTGAAGGAGTGATATAAATGTTGTCCTACACTCTATGACTTAGGAGACTACTATGCAACATGTAGGTAATATATTTCTAATGGACTGCTGTGTGTATAGGACAGAGGTAGACTACAGATGTGCTTCATTTCAATTTAATTAGTTCTAGACATGTTGCTTGAAAACTATGGTACTATGATATTTATTAGCTCGAGTTGAAAATCTGGCGTTCAAGACGCCGTACGATCTTAGAAAAAAGGGTAAATCTAGAACCTTTAAGGGTTCTTTGGTTGTCCCTCTGGGGGAAACCATAAGGGTTCTCTGTAGAACCATGCAGCTGTTTCCCTATCAGAATGTAGAAATCTTTTAGGAAGCTTAGAACCCTTAACTACTCAAAGAACCATTGAAGGGTTCTTCTTTTTTTTTTCTTCCTAAGAGTGTAGGGTGAGTGGTAATTGAAACGTTTGCACAGATCTAGTTTGGACAAACGTTCCCAAGTTTGAAGGTCCCGTGCAAAAAAAACTGTAAAACCTGTTTTAATGACTTCATGTTTAAAAAGAAAAGAAAAAAAGTGTTGAAATAATTGCATTTGATCGGTTAACAATTGTTCAGATCATGGTTGATCTCGAAGAGAAGAGACACCTTGCTGGGACTGAGCGCAAGCCTACTGCTCTGAAAAAGCCCAGCACATTATGCCACACATAATTCATGCTAAACAATAATAACAACAACAACAACAGTGTGTTTATTGGGCCCAGCGGTGTGCGATGACCATATATTAAGACAGGGGAGGAGGGAGTGACGTCAGAAGGCGCGGTGGCACGCGCCTCCTCCAACATCCGAATCAATAAAAATCCCACGAATACACCGTATGATTGAATTATGATTAAAAAATATATATATAATTGGCCTTTTTAATATAATAGCATAATATAATAGCATGTGAAACCGATGGATCAATATCAATAAAGGGAACTCGGGCATGATTTTTTTCAAAAAAATAAATATTTACGCATAATTCAGTTGCCTTTGATGGCATTTCCAAAAATAAATAAAATAAAAATAAAAATAAAATAAAACACTGCGTTTCTGATGGCTTCAAATGGAAAGCTGGACTGAGTCACTGTCAATGTCTCTGGCTTGCAGCTGCACATCACCCAGGAAAGGCCTCTCGTGCGGCGGCTTCTGATGCTTTTCTTTCATCTTTTTGACATCAAACAGGATTCACAGTTCAACCCGTTCCAAAACGTTTGAATCGCATCCGTGCAACAACAACAACAACAACATCAAAGCGTTAAGATCCGTTTGAGGATTTTATTGGAATGTGATGAAAATGTAAATCAGCACTGCATCCAGTGATATGAAACAGCAGAATAAACATCCCAACATAATCACACCCTCTAGATGTCTTCTCATCACCTAAGGCCTTATACGCACTCATTCAACCCACGATTATCAGCAATAACCCTCGAAACGGTGTAGGGCATCAGCAAGGCATTTCCCATGTTCGACCATCAATTCAAGGAGCGCATCTCCATCACCCATAATAAAGGGCTTAACATGTAATAATAACTTACATAGACAGCTCAAGATTCATGTACCACTGAGATCATATGCATTCCTTCCATTGTGCCCAGAAAAGCCCTACCTGGTTTGCAATGTCCATCTCGGCTGCTTGCTCCTAGATTAGAGAAATAGAAAATCGGGGGGAGGCGAGTGTAGCATCCGAAACAGCCGAAACAGGGGAGGGCGGGAGAGCGCATCAGCAGAACAGCCTATTTCGTCATACGCCAGTGGAAGCGGGGTTGCCAGATTGACTTTTTCACAGTTGTGCTTTTTGTCATATTTGGATGGGGTAAAAAAATTTTTTTATATATATATATATATTTTTTTTTTGGGGGGGGGGGTATTCCCAAACCCACAGTATTTAAAATCAGATTTCATTTTGTCAGCCATTTATTAGTTTAGTTCAATGATGATTTTCTGTCTTTTGACACGAAGTCATTCATTTTCAATGTGAGCTGGTGACATGGAGCGACAAGGGGCGGGGCAGGGGCGGAGTTAGCGATGCGAAGTGGGCGAGATGTGTGACGCAACAAAGTTGGGAAATTATGACTTTATGCAAATGAGGAGAGAAGCGATGTGGGCGACCACCAATGGGAGTGAGGGACGGCGGTGCGCTTCCCCCTTCCCACTACAGGGAATCTTGATCCGTGGTTTTTGGTTCTTATCAGATATTCGTTCCTAGTCAATATGGAAGAGAAATTGATTGTTGCGGTGTCCAACTTTCTCGTCCTTTACTGATTTGTTGCTAACGTAACCAAAAAAAACATAGGGCTTGGAAAAAAGTGTCTGAAACTGTAGGGATCCGGGGTGAGTGTGATTAGCACATTATCGGCAAGTTAAGCAAGCCCTTAAGCTAAATTACCATGTCAATGCCGGCGCAGGTGTTGCTGTAGACTTAGCCTTTAAATGATATTGAAAGTAGCTTTAATTTGCATGCGGATATTCCGTTTTCACTGTGCAGGGATGATATATGTGTAGTTTTCTATACACTCTGTAGCTAGCCGTGTAGATTGTGGCTTTCAAGATTGGCCACACTTTCAAGCTTGTGGCCATATTGCACTAGCCAGCCGCTACCAATGAAACCATGGCAACCAGCAGTCAACTCAAGATAGGAACGCCCACTAGCGACTAGCGTAAAGCGATTTGATCGACGCTAGACGAAAAGAAATCGCTGCAGGTGTGGGCGTAGGGTTAGGGCTCTGCAGCCCTCATCAGAAGGTCGTGGGTTCAAGCCTCGGCACTGCCAAGCTGCCACTGTGGGGCTCTTGAGCTAGGCCTTTAACCTTCTCTGCGCCAGGGGAATGCTATCATGGCCTACCGTGCGCTCTGACCCCAGCTTACTAACAAAGCTAGGATATGCGAAGAAAATAATTTCATTGTACTTGTATATGTGACAATGAGGGCTGTCTTTCTTAAGCCTGCTCCAATTTGTGGTGTGCCGGTCTGCACCATGCAAGTCCATGGGCTTAAGGTGACCCTGTTAATAATGTTTTGGAAACTATGGATACAAACAGTTGATCCAATCTGGCAACCGTAGGTGGAAGGCGTATTTATTGCGCGTAGCACAGAAGGATGACTCGACCTGCGTCGACTACGGCAGGTGGGAAAGGCAGCGAACATCTCGAATGAAGCTCAGAAAGAATTCATTGATTCTTCCAACTGTTTTTCTATAGATATGTCGGAAATGGGAAGATAATTTGTGTAGCTGGGTAATAGTAATAGGGTTTTCAGTTATGAATGTGATTACACCAGTGTCCATTCAGTGTTGAGATTAATGTGATATACACATCATGTGCTGTTAACTGCAGAGAATTAATCTCTTTCATGCATTTTTTTAAAAAAATCCCCAAAACATTTCCAGAAAACTCACACGGGCTTCCATAGGGCATAAAATACTGTGGCGTCGGGGGCTCACGCAGTGTTTGTGATTACCTGTGAGCCGCCACCATCTTAGTTTTTGGCAGGCGCCATTTGGAGTTCAGTTTGTTCAGTCAGTTCTCAGGTTAGCACAAAGCTACGGTTGTGTTGTGAGAGTGTTTTTTCTTGATTTTAAAATGCTTCCTGGACTTGCATCTTCTTCGTCAACTATACCCTGGTGTCAGAAGTGCTGAAGGAGACTGAACAACTCCTGAAGGAGCTGAACCCAGCGGCTGCCGTGCAAAATCAAAGAGAAGCGGAGCCAGCAGGAAGCAGAAGATGGAGGCGAGGCCTTATGAGAACTGGCTACCAAGCGCTACGCCTGCCCAGTTCCTCCCGATGGGACTAGCCAGTCACGACGGTGGCTGAACGCGGAGGCAGCTCGTGATGCCGCAGCACTCCAAGCCGGCACGAAGATTGACAGCAAGCCAGGGCCGGTGCCATGGAGGCTCGGAGACAGCGGACAAAGAGCGACGTCACCATCGCGTCAGTTGCCAGCAACGGGGATCTTACACCTGCCCTGATACAACCCAGTATTAATACAGTGTTCCTAATAAAGTGCTCGGTGAGCGTATATATATATATATATATATATAATATATACACACACCAGCCCCAAAACGCAGCGCAAGCTACTGTTAAGCCGACGCAGAGAGAAAGGGGAGACGCTGGGGGTGTTAGCTGCCGAGCTGCACAGCCTGGTGAGGTAGGCATACCCCCACTTTCCCGAAGAGGTACAGTATGACCTAGCCCGCGAGGCATTTCTCAATCTGCAGAGCCATGTTAGCGTCTTAACGCCAGCGTCACTCGAGTGTGACGGCACGCTCCACATAGGCCGAACAAAAATTCAGCTCATTCATAGGAAATCGCAGCAGCAGGTGAGACGTGAAGTGAACACAGCGGAAGCGACCAACGAGGCGGAGCAGACGAGATTACTCCAGTCCTCTGTGGGGAAAGCTCCCCGTGCGTTGAACACGCAGCGCCGGGCAAGTCCGGGGAACACTCGAGAGCTGGGGGAGAAGATCCACCCAGGCTCTTTCAGAGGGACTCTCCTGACCTTGGAGGAGCTGAACACGCAGCACCAAGGGAAAGGAGGAAAACTCTGCAGGCTGAGGTAGGCGAATAGGAAGCAGGGACACGACTGGGACAAACACCTTTCCCTGGTGCTGTGGGCAGGCCGCTCGGCGGTGCAGAAGAGCTATGGACCCCCGTGGAGCTTGCGTTTGGGGCGCTGTCAGACACAGACCGTGGAGCTGACATGCTGATGGAATATGTAAGGCATTTATGGGCTAGGATAGAGACTGTACACACTCTCACCAGGAAGCAGAAACAGGATGTGAGCAGCCACCAGAGAAGAGCTTACGACACCTGGTGTTAGGGGGCTACTATGCTTGCTGGGGACCGGGTGTGGTTGTTTAACCCGTGGCGGCGTAAGGGACGCTGCCATAAATTGGAGAGAAACTGTGAGAGCCCCTGGGTGGTGGTTCACAGGTCTCCGCGCCCACCACCACCATTTTAGTTTTTGGCAGCCGCCATTTTGAGTTCAGTGAAGTTCAGTGAAGTTCTCAGGTTAGCATGAAGCTACGGTTATGCTGTGAGAGTGTTTTTGCAGAATGAGGAGCATTTTCTTGATTTTAAAACGTCTTCTTTGCCGACGCTACAATACTGCTAATCAAGCAACAGCATATTCCCTAAAGGTTGTGTCATTATTTCCATTTTATGGTAAGCCTTGTCAACGGCATGTGAGTTATCGTGGCTTGTTTTATTTCTCTGCGCTTGTTTGATTCTTGAGGTTATCAAAGGTGGAGTCAATGATAACCAGAGTCAGAACATTTTTTGTAATATTTCTCACATTCGGGGAGCTGTCAATAAAATATTCGTTCAGAGAAAAATCTCAGGTCTCTGTGGCGCTTCAGGCTCTCTGAACAGGAGAAAAAGCAAATTATGTGGACCACCAACATCCAACCAATCAGGACAAGGAGGTGTCTCTAATTGCCATGTTCCCTGTCAATTCAGAAAGTTTCCCCTCTTGCACTAGCTTTCAGGCCTTCTAGCCTAGGCATTGCACATGGCTGTATTTGTTAAAATTTTGAGTTTCAAAACAGCTAACTTCAGCCAATCAAAATCGCTGAATATACCTTAAATGCGTTGCACACACTGCTTGTCTTAAAATAATCATTTCCCAAAAGTGAGTTATGTATATAATTTGTAGATCACTGCGCCTTCAAGTCTGATTCTTGTGAACGGCCCCTACATCCCTCTGAGGGTTAGGAATGCAGGTAACTTAAGCAAGTATGGCCAGGACACTACCTATCAAGCTAATAGGTACGTATGGATTTTATGCCAAAAAATGTTTGGCAAATACATAAAAGTTTTTATTTATATGACTCAAGTGTCCGACTTAATTCACTCATGGATCAAGCACATGCTCTTTATAACTCGGGCAGAAAAGTGAAGGTATTACCTTTAGTGGACTTTGGGCGACCACCTGAATTGCACTTTACATTACAGTGGGGAAAACATACTCACTTTACAGTAGGCAAATACTTATAATTTTGACCACGAGCAAAGAAAATTAAATAAATGCAAAATGGCAAAAAAAGCAAACAAAAAGAATTTCAATAGTAAATCAGTCAAGGACGGTCGATGAAAATGCAATTGACAGAGTCAACAGGCTGTGCTACCCTGACAACATACTTTAATATTTTCATAAATCTTTTAGATTTTAGTAAATAACTCCTACCCACTAATACAGAAAAATGTCTTTAACTCTTAGAATGTTACATGTAAAGTACTACATTATAGTACAAGTACATACAATTTCACTGTACTGTACTTGTATATGTATATGTGACAATAAAGGAGCTTTCTATTTCTATCTATTCTATATTTAAATTACAAGTTAGAAATGATCACTGAGCTACACTACAGGCCAGAGGTTTGGAAGCAACACTATTTTTGTAAAAGAAAACATAATTAAAAGATTTTTATTTATATAATAAGATATAGAAAAAAATATAATAAGATATAATAAGACAGTAATTATAAATATGTTTATTAATGTAAAACACAAGGGATTGATGAAATCTCTGCAGCAATTTGTAAATTATTAAAAACTAGTCAATGTAAGGAACTGTTATCAACAAAGACTGAAGGATTTTCCCGTCTAATGCATTACAGTAGAACTACATCACTGCAAACCAAGATAATATGTTGGAAAACATTTTAAGTTAAATTAGATGTCAATAAAATTGCAATTGTGTTGTGTTGGTTGTTGGCAAATTGACTCAATTGTAAAACCGCTACTTTACAATTTAAAAAGCTGTTTGTGTCCATACTTTTGGCCTGTAGTGTGTGTAGATATGTTCTGGCATTTGAACAGAAAGCAGAAAATCAGACGTTTCTTTGTAATTTCAGGAAAACATGATACCACAGACCCTGGAATTAAACATGGTAGCTATTCATATTCACAACAAGCCTGATGCAAGTCAACACTGTGGAAAATGGCTCAGGTTTGATTCTGTTCAGAGAACAGCAACATTTTTAGTCAGCAACACCTCTTAAATGTGAAGAAATGAAACAGTGTTAGCAAATAAGTTAAAAACGAGTTAAATAAAATAAACAAAAATGCATAGCTGTACTCAGTTCAGATTATTATTCAGAATAATAGCTTATGAATTTGTGCTCTGTGCCCTTCCCATCTCATACACTGAACGTGTTTTGTAAAAGCCTATAGAACTTTTTTTTTTCTTTTTTTTTTAAATGGATGGGGTTAAAAAGTCACAGTAGAACTAACAGTCGTGTACAGTGCAAACTGATGACTGTGAAAAATAAAAGTACAATGTAAGGATTTGGGATTTCTTACACTCATATATACAGTATTTCTATACTTGACTTTAGATCCCATGTGACAGAATCCCTGCAATAATTTTTTGTGGATTTGTTCAAATGAAGAGCATGAAATAAAAAGATATTTACAAATACACTGAGTTGCCACTTTGTTAGGTACAACCCCCCTCACTCAAACTGTAGATTCCAACAAGTCATACATCATGTGACTACAGTGTGGCTTGCACCCGGCAGACCAGCATTTCTAGCATCACTTAGTATTCAGTTGAGCATTGGAATGGGCAAAGCAAGTGACACCTTAGTGACTTTAAACATGGCATGATAGTTGGTGCTAGGCATGCTGGTTGTCCAGAGCTTTTCATGCACCCACAAGAGTGGTGCGAAAAGCAAAAAACTAGCAGAGATTGTGGATAAAAACAGCTTGTGGATCAGCATATCACACTGGTGTGGAGAATGTCATCTTAAAACGCACCATTTAACTGACTGTCTCTAATGGGCCACGACAGCTGAAGACCATGTCGGGTGTCGATGTTGTCAGGAAAGAAAGGGCATCTCCAGTGGGCACAGGAGCATCAAAACTGGATCGTTGAGGAGTATAGGATCAAAATTTTGTGAAGTAACATGAGTCCATGGTGCCATCCTGTTTGGTGTGAACAGTACAGGCCAGTGGTGGTAGTGTGATGGTGTAGGGAATGACACTGAAAACGACACACATCAGGGCCCTTGATACCCACTGAGGAACATCTGAACGGCATTTCATTTCTTCATGACTACAGTGTATCCACACTTGGATGGACACTTCCGGAACTATAATGCACCCTGTCACAAGGCACTTCTCGTCACCAAATGGTTCCAAGAATAAGACGGTGAGTTTATTGCTTCAGTGGACTGCACAGTCCCCAGAACCCTACCCAAGATCTTGGGGATACTAGATAGGTGTAGGTAATAAGCTGGCAACTCCGTGTATAATCCATGTTCAACATAATGTCCAGTAAAAAAGAGGTCCTTTCAGAGACCTACTGTAATCTATTTAAATATCATTTAGTTATTTGTACTGTCTGTCCATCTGTCTACATATTACGAAAGCATATTATTGCTCTGTGTCAACACACTCTTATATGATCTCAGAAAGGTAATATCTACAAATGTACAAATGTACAAATGTAAAGATAACAAATGCACTATGCAATATTTTTTCTTTCAGTACCGTTATCACCCAAAGGCCTGACACTTCTGACCCATCCTTGCTTGTATAACCCGCAGCTTTGAACTTCTACCTCTCTGACAGAGAGACACTGGCTACCTCATCGGTCTGCCTGCATCCTTTCCCTTCCACTCATTAATTCTCTGATTGGCTTCACTCATGTGTCAGTCAGAAGGAGGTAACGCACGTCATCTCATCAGCGAGCTCATCTTCATCGTGGCTCCTGACAGGCTCCTCGTCGCTGTAGAGGGCTCCTAAGTCTGTGTGGTTGAGGAAGTCGGCTCCAGAGCTCCCTGTACTCCCCCGACTCAGCAGGTCACTGGCTGCACTCTCCATTTCATCTATGGTCATTTGACAGGCGTCGGCGATCTCACGCTTGGCGAAGGCGACAAACTTGGGGTCCTTGGCATAAAGA
Source organism: Olivaichthys viedmensis (assembly GCA_028565825.1). Taxonomy (NCBI): domain Eukaryota; kingdom Metazoa; phylum Chordata; class Actinopteri; order Siluriformes; family Diplomystidae; genus Olivaichthys; species Olivaichthys viedmensis. The sequence goes on along the minus strand of JAOUQW010000029.1, from coordinate 3,070,333 downwards.
CCGAGACCCTCCGAGATCAGTACCTGAGGAAAGGCATTTTACATTTTATGATCTAGCACATATACAAGTCTAGCACCCCTATAATCAACAAATGTATCCAACTCCAACTGGCACTGGTGTGAAAAACGAATTACCTCTGACTTAAATTAACCTCAATTAATTTAATAGAACATTTTATATCAGCTAACAAACACAGCCAGGCTTAAGTACACTGGGCTTGGTGATTATGGTGATAATAAGTACTTCACTTCCCAGGAAAAAGATTCAGCAAGCACATTCCTGAGAGTAAAAGAAAAGTTGTTGATATCTATCAGGGAATAGCTGGGAAAGGTTACAAAGCTATTTATAATGAACACTTGGAACACTGGGAACAGTAATGAATCTTCCCAGGAGTACCCATCCTGCCAAAATATATCCAACAGTGCAGTGTACAGTCATCCAGGAAGTCAAAAATGAATCTACACAAACCTCTAAAAAACTGCAAGCCTTTATAGCCTCTGTTAAGAATTCATGACTCCACAATGAGGGAGAGACTGGGCATAATGGAAGAGTAGCATCAGACCAAAAAATCATTTCACATTGGCAAAGAAGCACCAGAATGGCCTCAATGTTCTGTGCCGAGATTAGTACAACATGAAATGGGCCCACTTTGGCAGGTGCAGCAAATTCCAAAATCTTACAAAAAAAGAAAATTGACAAGTCATCCAGGTCCTAAACTAACAAAGCATCGCCTTCACCATCACACTATCACAGTGCCAAAATTCCTCCATCGTGATATGAAAGACTGACCGAATGTAATCATAGTAAACATTTGGTTACAGTCATTACAACTAACAATATCACAACTAGTCATTAAGCCTAAGGGGGGCAATTACTTTTGCACACAGGGATATGGGTTTTGTTTATCAAATTTATATTTATAATATATTGTTCTCTTGGTTCTAAAATCTACTTTTATATTTTGTCTAAAGCGCTCAAAATATTCAGTGTGACAGTTATTCCATAGTAGGAAAATTAATACAAAGCAGAAATATAATGTTCTACTTAGCATGATATCGCATCCAAAGATAACTGTAGTCCTGAAACTCGTGTCTTACCGCCTCCACCAGGCTGTCAGCGCTGCCTCTCTTCTCACTGTAATGCGGGCTAAGCTGCGTGGGCACTCTCAGGGTGGTATAGGCCCTGTATGGCTGACCCACTCGCCCTGCCACAGGCATGCTGGCACCACCGCCAGCCTTCTTATCCCAGATGCCCATGCTACCAGTGCCAGCTGAACCCTCGTCCTCCACTAGGATGAGGGGGGCATAAAGAAGACGGCCGCGCCGGGGGCTGGGGTTGGCCCAGGAGGCTGTGGAGCCCGTGGAGGAGCGGCTGCTGCTGCGGCGTGAGTCATAACTACCATACGCCTGAGGGGAAAGATAGGGGGAGAGAGACCGAGACAGACAGGATAATAAAGAGGTAATGTTGTCTGGAAGTGCCTCGTATTATATTACCTTGACAGTATGCTACTTGATGCTGTGTAGTTCTTAAAAATAAATTTAACCTATACAAAACATATAATATAGAAGGCAAATATAGAGTACATCACAGGGAGAATGGTCATTCCCTGCATGACCATCTATGTACATCTAATAGAAGAAGAGTTACCTGTGAGCGTGCTCTGCACGGTGGAGAATTCTGGTGGTAGGTGCCTGGGATGGGAAGATCATCACTGCTACCTTGCCTTCTCAAACACTGGATGGTAAAAGATGGCTTCCGTCCTGAGAGAGATGGAAAATAAGAATTTGTTAGGACAGTGTCCACATTGTTTCACTTGAAGAGTTTCAGTGGGAATGGAGGGTTTTCAACTTGTTTGTAACTGCAATGTAGGGGTGTGGTGATATATGCCATAAAAATACACCATGATGAATGACATTAAATCTGAAATAGTTATACCATTAATGTTATGTTATAGCAGTAGCCGCTGTCACAAAAATGTTATTTCCAGGTGCAGCACATCTCATGAAATACCCTACATCATCCCTAAATCAGGCAGCCTTTTGTTTTAAAAACCAAAAAAACATTATTTCTTCAGTGGTGGACCATTCTCAGCACAGCAGTGACACTGAAATGGTAGTGGCATGCTAGTGTGTGTGGGACTTTGAAACACTATGTACACCTATTAGTCACTTTATTAGACACTCCTACCTTGATGTTCACCCCGTAAGTGTACAGTTAGATACTGTATATTCTATTTTTACATGCACAATTTATGTTAATCATCCTCTAGCTCTTTGTCAGTATCAGTTTCTGACCACAGGACCGGTGTTGGCTGGATATTTTTGTTTGGTGGACTGTTTCTCAACCCAGCAGTGACACTGAGGTGTTTAAAAATTCCACCAACACTGCTGCGCCTGATACACTCAGACAAACTAACATGCCAATACACTGTCAGTGTCACTGCTGTGCTGAGAATGATCCACCACCCAAATAATATCTGGTCAGTGGTGGTCCCTTTCCATTGATGGATGAGGTAGAGGACGGCTAACAGATGGACTACCATCAAGAATTGTTCACCTACAAAGTGCACCTATACTTTAATAAAGTGAGCACTGAGTGTGGAATATACTTTTTTTTTTTTTTTAAAGATTTAATACTATGTAATGAAGACTGTTATACTGGGTTGAAGATGTATCATATGACAATTTGT
>JAOUQW010000029.1:3033494-3063782 GCA_028565825.1 Olivaichthys viedmensis | reverse complement strand
TTTCTGTAAAGCTGCTTTGTGACAATGTCCATTGTTAAAAGCGCTATACAAATAAAATTGAATTGAATTGAATATGTTTTTAAGGCATGCCACAACCACTTTTCTATTTTCAGCCATTTTTCTTTCCTTTCCTGTTGGGTATATTCAGACTATTATCTTCCTTAATGATTTGTATGTGTGTGTGTGTGTGTGTGTTCCTGTTTTTATATCTTAGTGAGAACCAATTGTCCCCAACAAGGATAGGAACATCTGACTTTTTTGCTCTAGATCCAATACATATATATGTTGAGTACATAAAAAAATACATTTTAATCTCATGGCAACCACTTCAACTTCATGTGAACTGAAACACATGGCCTTGCATTGACACACAACATCTTCTGACACAAATAGTTGAAATTGCTATTTTTGCATTATGACTAAACCCAGACAGAGAGTCTGCTCAAAGCTTTTCAAAGTTGGCACATTCTCCAAGGCACCATGTGGTGCTTGACATGTTATCAAAACCTGTCCAAGATTATTTAATCTGCTCTCCGCACAAGCTTGTCAGTGCATCACAGGACTGTGTCAGGTTCTATGTTGTTGTTTTTCCCCCAAAATGAGGTCTAGATAATCTGTTAGCCTATGTACATAAGGCTGGAACGTTGAGATTCACTGCAAATAGCTGCAACTGAATGTTCATGTTAAATGTAAATGGAAACGTATACATACAGTGCAGTCTGTAAGTAATTGTACAGTGAAGTTTTGTTCTGGCCCTGTACTCTAATAAAATGGATTAAAACTATGGCTATACATGTAAAGTAAAGTAAATCTTTGTTTTGAGGATATTTACATATATAGACATTTTATCTTTATAGTTATTTCTATGTGCCTACAATATTTCTTATGTTTTGAGATGTAATCAAGAAGCCAGCAATCCAGAAAGTCTAAACAATAACATTCTATTGTAATAAAATAGGCTAACTTGAGTTTGTGGGTGCCTGCTGAATGCACAGTTAAAACTGTTGTTGTGCTATTGATTTATTTATTTTTTACAAAATTATTAGTACTGTTCAAATTAAGGTAAATTTGTCCTGATCCTGCTTTATTAAATATATTGGAATCATTTTGACAGTGCTAGATGCCTCATTCTTTATCTTCTATTTCATAGCCCCTGCAAGCAAATTCTTTAAATATTTCTGAGGTGAAAGGAGGCTAATGAACTATCATTAAAAGGAGGGTTTCAGCTACAATTTCTTCTGAAACATGTTACTAGTGTCACGGGCACGCCACCACGCCCAACTAGATATATTTGCATTCATACAACTCTTATTTCATTACAGAGTTTATTATTGTAAATACTAGTTTAATTAGGTATTGCAGACTTATTCTGGGGCTCAAGCATGACATGACAACTGTTAGTGGGAGAGTTTCTGACACTCAGCTTTCAACATGAGTGTGTGAATGATATAGATGGAATACCCATTATATTAATTTGACTGGCTAGTTACTTTTATATTGTAGGTGTTGAAATCTTGTTATCATACTTGCAACATGTTATTGTGCCTGGGAAGAAACCTGTTAAAGAGGCTACATATGACCAGGTAACATACTACTAACTAATTGTAGACCGTTACTATGCTGTTGCCATTTTTAAGGATTTTATGACAGCATCATCCTTCTTTTCAACAGGCAGTTTTCTTTATGTTTGAAACAACAGAGCTGAATGCTGTCTTCTGCTTCCAGTCATCTATGGAGCTGAGTTAAGGAAGAAACTTACACAATCCTTCATCTGTCTCTATAGATAAACAATACAAGAGAAGTAAAATAACTCAAACGTCTATATTTGCCTCTTGTGCAAATTCTTTTTACACTCTTGTTATGGAGAGGAGTCCAAACTTCTTTGTGATACTGCAAATATTGATACAGGGAGCTGACATGCTGACGTGGAAAGACTTTTTTCTTTCTTATATTCTTCAATCTATCTCTGCCATTCTGTAATTTTTTTATATTCCCTGGCAGCTTTCTCTCTCCCTCCTCAGTAGACATCCTGCAAGGGTACAACTGAGTCCTAATATAATGACTTCCTCTGGGAGTTGGATATCTGTCCATAATGCTAGGCTGTGGGCTGTAATACGGGTCCACGTTCTCATGTGTAACAGTAAAAAAAACTCTTGACATATTGCAGTGTGCTGTCCTCCTCTGTAAAGTCCCTGTCATGCTACCACACTGACTGCAGGATTCAGATGAAGAGACATCATTATGTGCAATCTTGTTCCATCAGAGCCCCTCCACAAGGAAGAGCAGCCAAAAAAATCTGCCAATCTCTACCAATCCAGAAACAGATACTGAACTAAAATTTCACCAACATAATTAGTACAGCTTAAAATGACCCATAAATGGTATAAAAGCCCATTATGTACAGTTATAGAAGCTAATTCCATTTTGACACAGTAAGCAATGAAGATAACCTAAAGAGGATAACTAAAATTGTTGTCCTGAAGGAACATAACTATATTATAGCTTGCTTAAAATGTAAATGTAGGGGCCAGTCATAAGCTATCAAACATCAGAAGCAAATGAAGCATATTTATGAAATCTTGTGATTCATTCTGCCCTGAGAACTCAAATGTTATAATTAATTCATGTTCACAAGAACTATCATAGTCATTCTTGATGAAATCCTGTGACCCTCAAACCCTTGAAATGGGTTTCTCATGATTACGAATGAATGTAACAAAGTTATTAGAATCTATTAGAACTATGTCTACCTGACATTCCCCCTGATGCTGCTTTAGATTGGTATATTTTCAATTATGTTAATATGATCAACTTGTTTGGATAAATTTATTACATCAGGAAGACATTTGAATACACTGTCAGCCCATCATGGTAGGAACTGCATCTTAATTTCTTCAAGGAATTGAAAAGGACAGAGGCTAAATTAACTTGTCCAATACAGACACACATCAGTGACACAATTAATATTGATTAATAATGGATTTCTGGATATTATATGCATTTCACAACTTCAATTTTAGTCCCAACTCAAAATTCCAAAAAGAAAGAAAAAAACAGCAAAAACGGAAAAGGTAGTCATATAATTTATACTTTATAAATTTATGATTAAGGTGTTGCCATTTCGTTCCATATGAGGTTATGATGACCTGGAACAGATTTGTAAAGTAAAAAGCAGGGTAAATCATTACTAATAACTACTGTTACTGTGTCTTTCCTTAGGAGTTAATGATGATCTGGAGCAAACTATTAATAAAGATTTCTGTATTACTGTGTTGTTACTTAACAGATAATTATTTGGAACAGTTTTGAAAGTATATTAATGGGGAATATTTGTTACTCATTGCCACATTACAACCTTGTACTTTTATAGGTTATTGTTGTCCATTTCTCCCTTTAGAACTCTACTGGCACTATAAAAACAACACATTGACCCTGTGCCTCCTCTGAGGAGACCTGTTTGTGTAGACAAAAATATTTTCTATAGACATTTACATTTTAGACACTGACATGCTGGAATTGTCACGCGCACGCCGCCTTGCACTGCGCCCACTGTTTGTGTTTCCTTGTCTTCCTTGTGATTGTCCCCACCTGCATGTCGTTTGTTCGTGATTAGTAAGTGTTTAAAAAGCCCTCTTGTTTCCGTCCAGTTTGTGCCTGATTGTTTATGTTACGTGTAAGTGTCTGTATATGTTTAAGTGTGGAATAAATCTATGTTTGTTTGAATCGGCTTGCGCTTGTGTCCTGTCTCCCGAGCTACATGTGACACTCAGCAGGTTCGTGAGTAGGTTTTAAGAAGAAACTTTTAGCTAGGGACTTTTAGTGCCACTTAGGAGAACTCTTAATGGTAAGATAAGATTCTTTGTGAATACGGCCCCTGATTTTTAGAGCTGTGTAAACACAAAAATGTGATCTTTTCAAATCAGATTTAAGCCACTTTCATATATAGTCCTAGATCAGATACATATCCGATATTTGCCAATTGGATCATAATGAGAACAGTCAAACTTATGTGGGGTGTTTTTTACATCACATTTTACTGCACATGCGCATATCACTGCTAGTTCCTGCACCCACACATGTCTTGGCACAGAGGCGCCAATAATAACTGTGAAAACAAAATCTATGCCTCTGTTTTTTCTCAGCCTTATTGTGAACAGCTAACAAACTGTCAATCAACCTTCAAAGCAAATTATCTTTGAAAGCTTGTGCTGCTAGTTAGTTCATCTCATAGCTACTGCAATGACAGGGCACACTAATGACAAACATGTTCACTTACAGCCATGAATATAAAGCGTCAGGGCTGAAAGATTGGATCTGTGCAAAAAATCCTAATGAGGCTTGTAATTTTAAAAGAGCCTTATATATTTGTGTTCATATTTGTGATCATAGACTTTTCCCTATCTAAGCCAGCAAACTAGGATTGATTGGTGACAAGCATTGCCTTTTATCTCAGAGAACTGTACACATCATTGTCCGCATTAACAGTATCTCTGACCTCTTCGGTAGGTGGTCGATCACCCCGTTCTTGTGCTGGAAATGGAGGGAAGAGCGCATGTTCTCTCCTCTCCTAGAATTTTCCTGCTCCAAGATGCTGCTCTCATTGGTTGTTCTGGTCAGTGAATTCCTGTGGGTCAGGCCCCCATTGGAGATGGCGCCTCCTGATGCAGCAGTGGATAAACCTGACGGTGTGGAGACCACAGAGGAGCGGCGTTCTTTGGCTAAGGACTCAGCGTGGCCGGCATAGCCATTGTCATTCTAGTAGAGCAGAGGCAGAGTATGGTATGTATATATTACAGCATCATTCACAGTGCTACCTGCACATTATATTCAACTCCCCAGATAAATAATGGGCATGTAATGAAAGATGTGCCCAGCACAGAATAACACGTGATTGTATAAGAATGTGTGTGGGTACCCATTATATATAATATGATGCCATTGCTGAGACATCTTAAAGTTGCTACAATAACCTTTACTATAACCCTGTCTATACTCTACTACTCTAATAGCTCTACTATAACTCTGTCTCTTATCATTGACTCATGAAATAACTAAGGATTTAAAAATTGCATGTGACAAAATCAGATCACATGCTGCTGATCTAAAAATAATACGCCGAATAGGAACAGTATATATGCTTGTCTTACATTAAAAGCCCATGTTGCACACACCACCGGTTCACCCTCAGATACCTTATAGTGTGCCTCATCCTCTTCTTGCTCTTCCTCCAGGCCGTCCTCGTCCTCTTCGAGGTCTGCATTCATGGCCAGGCGAATCTCTGGCCCAAGATCTTGCAGGGTGCGCAGACCTGCCTGACACAGATGCAAACGGAGAAAAAGAGGGGCCACAGTATATATGCTGCACAGGCTCCAAACACACACTTGGAGCCAAGCTACACATGCATGCAGATTTTCTATATTTACATATCTTTTTTGTTCAGATTAACTCAGAAGATAAAACCTTGAGGGTCTCACGCTCTGGCAATAAACTCGTTTTGACATGTGTAATGTAAAGTACATTTAGCTATATGCTAGGTTTATTCGAGTTTCTGCTTGTGATTAAACAAATAGGCCAACTGTAATCTGAAATATCTCTATACATTTAGTGTACGTTTGTTTGTTATCATTCTGTGTTACTTATATCTGCCTTATATTTGCCATCTAGGAATAATACAATTTTCTAAAGCCCAACATTAGTTATGGAAATATTAGAATGGCTGGTACATGGCAGTTTGATTGAGGAAGTTTCTTTCTGCCCTCTGCTTATTGTGAATGGCATTAAAAACAGTACAAATAAAATTTGATCACAAAGGTAAACCTAAGGTAGTGAGGTAATACGAACAGTACACTGCCAGCAGTGTTTTGTTTGTCTGCTATAGTAAAGCGAATCACTTTTTTACTGTGTGTATGCATCTAGAGAATGGCTGACTCATCTATTATTTGTGTCTGCTCCCTGATTCCTGCCAATCATCTTCATAAAGCAAAAGTGATTCTGCTGTTGAACAATGAAAAAGTGCAGTTTGATATTTACTTTTTTAAGGGTGATGACTGCTAGCCCGATTTTCTTAAGTCTGTTGTGTATTGTATTTGCTACCACGACCATGAGTGGAAAATAAACCAGCAGTGCAACAGTACGTGCTACAAGAGGCTAAAATCCCTCTGGAAGAGACTGGGTTAGACATGTACCTGTAGAGCTGATGGGTTTTTGGGGTCTTGTTCTCCTAGACCTACTTTCTCCTTTCTCTTACGGAACTTCCTGAAGTAATCCTGAATCAGGAATGTGGCATAAAACTTACCCACAGTCACCTCCTCCTCTATAAAACAGATACAGAGAAACAGAGGGTGAGAAAAAGTGAAAGGCAAAGTCATCATCCCAAAATATTAATTTGCAATAAATGATGAAAGGATAGCTACACTGTTGAAAAAAACCTGTAAATTCTCAGGGGAAAAAAAACTTTTTCACTGTTTTTCAAAGAAACGGTTTTATGGTTGTAAAATTACATTGCAAATCATTCGATTAACAATTACCCTTTAAATTAACGACAATTATCAATAACTGTTAAATAAAATTCGTTATTTGTAATTGATCATTTCAAATAAAAATAAAAACAATATTAAAAAAGACGTGCACATTAATATGTATAAAATTTATTTCACAAAACTGTCTAATTTAAATTAGTTTAAATTACATTAGGTTTTTAAGAAACAGATGAGGACAACCTTACGACCGTTGACACGTACATTTTGATCTATCCAAATATAAACCAAAAAGTAGGCACCATTTTATTAATTCGAGATTTTTTAGGGGTCCATGCAACTAGTGCTAGTGCCCTTCAAGCAGGGGTGTCAGACTCCAGTCCTGGAGGGCCGCAGCGCTGCAGAGTTTAGCCTTCTCTTTCATTTAACACACCTGATTTAACTCATCAGCTAATTCCCAAGGCCTTCATGGGCTGAATTTGGTGTGTTAGAAGGGGGTAAACCCAAATCTCTGTAGGGTTGTGGCCCTCCAGGAACTGAGTTTCACACATGTGCCTTAAGGAATACTGCTTATTTATGGGTAACCCATTTGATTACACAGTAAATCTAAATAAAATGCTTTCTTTTCTCAAATCTCAAATTCTTCTTTTTTCTAAAATTCCGTAAAATTACATACATTTTCATGTCTTTCCTAAATATATATGTTAAAATAATAATTGATATATGACAGTTGAAACCTTTATAAAAAATAATGACTAAAATTATTAAGTAATTGTCTGATTTTCTAGGTTTAGTTACTGTAATATAGCATTTTTTTGCTGTTTTTTTTTTTACAATAATAATTGATAGAAGGACAATTAATAACTTTATTACAAATGTAAATGACTGTAAATGAATCGTAATTGTCCGTTTTCCTGAAAGGTTACTTACCGTAATATTTTACGGTTTATCTGTCAATTTACCACCTGGTAAATTACAGTAAAATAATATTAATTGTCAGTTTTTCCGGAAGGTTACTTACCATAATATATTACAGTTTATCTATATCAGCTTTCCAAACGGCAAATTACTGTAATTGAATGGTTTTCTACTGGAAACCCTGCTGCAAGTCTTTTGACAGTTTTTTTTACAGAATTCTTTTTAATAGTGTAATTTAACAAAGCAAAATGCCTAATAAAAATAAATGCAATGCACATTAGCATATCTAAAGCACTAGACTGCTTCTAATGAAACACCAATGCAATACAAAAAGAGGCATTCAACTGGGAAACATGTTAAAACAAATCACGGCATGCCAAATAATTTAAATATGAAACTATGCCTGCAAAAGGCTGCTAAAAACATGCCACAAAAATGAAAAAAGGAATAAGAAGATTATGCAAAACCAAAAAAGATTCCAGAGCACCATTATGGAATCATAAGCCTCAAAGTAGCCTTTAAGTTCAGTGCTGAGCAAATTCACAGTCATTCTTCTCACCAGTGGGAGCGGGAATAACCTCATCCAGGATTTTGGGCTTCATGCGCTTCCAGATCTTCTTAATGATGATTCTCAGCTCTTCATTCTCCTGGTCTGGGTGACCTGAGGACACAGCAGCAGAACTGTTAGCAGAGTAACAAGAGTTTTTTTATTCCTAGCTGGAAAGATTAATTTCATTGGAAGATCTAGCTCAGGCCTCCCAGGGTGATGATTTCATTACATGACCATTCTTCATGAGCACAACATGGTCCAAATGCTTACTGTTCAACTGTGCTTACTCGATTAAACATGGCCGGGAGACATCAAAGTTGACTCCTTTAATGCCAAGCACAAATTGTATGATTCATCTCCGAGTGGTGTGTCAGTGGTGTGTGTGTGTGTGTGCACGCGTGTATGTGGACCAATGGTACTAACCCTCAGTTTTAATCTTCAGGGCAGTTCTGACTAGGGCAAACAGAGTGGCGTTGAAGGTCACTGTGCCGTCTGGGTTCAGGGGCATGTTCATCGCAACCAACCTCTTATCAGAGAGAGAGAGAGAGAAAGACAAAGAGTATGGCATGACTGTGTGTGTATGTGTGTGTGTGTGTGTGTGTGTGTGTGATAGCTGATGAGCATCTAAAGCTTTACCTTATGTATATGTCTATGATGTGTTTGTGTGTGTGATTGTTTATAAGCTATGTGTATGTGTGTGTGTTCACATGTGATACACTCTCATAAAAAAAAGCTTTCTAAAATAGTTCTACTTAGAATACAGGGAAACCGTCTGTTGTAGGGTTCTACGTAGAACTTCTAAGGGTTTCCCCCAGAGTGAAAAACAGAAGAATCCTTTCGGGTGCTAGATGGATCCTTTTTTCGAAGAGAGATAACAGGGAACATGCATAAACTAGTACTATTCCATGTGTGTGTGTGTGTGTGTGTGTGTGTGTGTGTGTGTGTGTGTGTGTGAGTGTGTGTGTGTGTGTATGTGTGTGTATGCTGTACCTTGCAGGCCACGCGATGGGGACAAAGTTTTCCAAAACCCAGAGGAGGCTGGATCCTCCTGAGCAGAGCCACCACATCCAAGTGCTTTATGCGACCCCTGGGTCAAAACACACGCACACACACAACCCATTCAAATAAGACCGAGATGGACAGAGAGAACAAGGAGAGGTAGAAAAGCAGAGAGAAGAGAGATGATAAAAGGCAGAGAAGTTAATCTTACTTGGCTTCTGGATCGTACTCTGACCAAATCCTTTTGAATTCATCCAGATGATGTGGTCCCAGAATTGACCAATCGCGTGTCAAGTAGTCAAAATTGTCCATAATGACAGCAACAAAGAGATTGATAATCTGAGAAGTGGAAAATGTGCATAGTAAGTAATAAACAGTGATATAGCGCCGCTGCAAGCCACAAGACGGGGGACCCTCCCACAAATACAAGCGTCATGCAGAAACTCTGTAGAGGGGGCTGGGCATGACACGGAAAAGTTTAAATATATTTTTGAACCTAATGTTTTATTTCCCCTCCTTTTTCATATGAAATAATTTAATTTTGTAGACATTAAATAAAAGTAGAATTGGTCTCATGGCTTTTTACAATTTTGTTTTGTTTTTAAATGTGGGCACGATTATGATATCATGATACAAATCATGTACTGTGGAAATGTCTTCCGATATTGTGATATGTTTACCATATTCCCCATCCCTATGAATTTTAAACCACGTTTGTAGACTTAATATTGAATGGGATGACTCCAACACGGTGCCGAGGAGAGCGCTTTATAAACAAGTGGGAACGCACTCTTTACAAGATCTTTAAAAGGCTGGCAGAACCCAGCAGAACTTCCACCGCACCAACTCAATTCCACTCGCTAATCACAATCAGAGCAAATGCTGCAGCTTTTTCTCTCATGAATACATATTCATGTTCTAATTCTCAATGTAAATATCAATAGCCACTTATTGGAATTTAACAGTTTCTAATATTCAGTAAGTCTCTCTGAAAAAAACTGCCGGAAAAGCCACAAGCCCACCACTGCACAACGGAAATAAATCCAATAAGAATTTTATGAGATCATGGTCCCTCAATGTCCCGTACACCACTGGTAATGATGTGCTGCTTATGATTGGCTGTTTAAAACTGTTCAGTCCTAAATTTACTCAGGTACTCTCTGTTCAAAAATCTATATATGATATTGCATGCACATTCGGGTCACATTCAAGTCAAATAAAATTAAAGAAAGTAAAAGAGTTTTGTGTTACCAGGAAAGCGCAGAGCATGAAGAAGCTAATGAAGTAGACGATTGCAAAGTTGCTGCCACAGGTGAATTCCTCGCCGTGCTCGAAGTCCGACTCCGGATCACAGCGCTTCCCCGGAAGACTGGCCAACATGATCTCCTGCCATGCTTCACCTGTGGCACACCTAAACCAACACACACATACACACACACAACAGAAACTAATCTCACTAACTAATATCTCAGCTAATATCTCAGCTTGTGTAGATGAGAGTATACAATAAAACCTTGCTGGTTTCTTTATATTTTCCTTTTCAATCTCTCACCTGAAGAGCAACAGCACTGCCTGGGGAAACGTCTGGAAATTGTTATTACGGTTGATTGGCGTGTGGTCCTGCATCGCAATCTTCCCAAATGTCTACGAGAGAAAGACCATCAGATAAGCATTTGTGCCCCTGAAATACAGACAGAGCAGTAGGTTTGTGTCTATCTTACAATATTTACTAAATGACACACACTTTATTCAAACTAATCTGAATTTGTGATCTGTGCCCCACCCACCTGCATACCAATCACAGCGTAGATGAAGAAGATCATGGCAATGAGTAGAGCTACATAAGGCAGAGCCTTTGGGACAAACAGAGCAAAAAGAAAAATGACATCTTAAATCTTGTGTGTTAATATAGAGAGAAAAATTGTGGGCGTTCCTGCTGTCGCCTGACCTGGAGAGATTTCACAAAGGTCCAGAGCAGTGTGCGAATGCCCTCCCCCTTGCTAAGCAGCTTAACCAATCGCATCACACGGAAGAGACGGAAGAAGGTGATTGACACTCGTGAGCTGTCCTCTGAACTCTGTGAAAAAGCCTCAAAGTCAGAAGTTCATAAAAACAAAGCTAGACAGTTGAGATAAATTCTATATATTATCAGATTTCAGGCCACTACTGCTAATTTCTAGACTAACTTCTACCACCTTGCAAAAGCATGATCATCCTTATAGACTAAAAATCCAATCGAAATGAAGAGGACGAGGCAATTAGTTGTCTCTTCATGAAAATATAAACTGATCAAATCTATACAATATGATATTTTATAAAGAAAATGCACTGTGTGTATCCACTAGTTTAGACTATTAAGACAGAAGTGACTGATCCTCCATATTTATTTTAACAGAATGAGCTTGTAAACTCACACTAAACTCTGTCACCACAATGTCCACCACACTCCCGACCACAATCAGAGCATCGAAAGAGTTCCATGCGTCAATAAAATAGTGCTGCAGCCAGGACAAATGGCAAACTTTTGTTACAACATGACACAGCGCGAAGAATGACAAATATTACATAAGCAGATCATATACTTTGATAAAAGTATAGGTGTAAAGTAGATATTAGAAATATGAAAAGAACCTTGAGTCTGAGGGCTAACAGCTTGACGATCATCTCTACGGTGAAGAGGCCAGTAAAGACCATGTTGAGGATGTCCATGACGTAGCTGAAGAGTTTGGATTGCTCATAGTGCTGAGGAGACATGACACGACAGACAATTTTAGACAATTTAGACAAACCTTTCGTTGCTGTCCGATAAAAAACAAACACGTATCTCCAAAAATCTAATTTTTCAGGAACACGAAAAAACACTTTTTCATAGAGAGTATCACACAAAATAAATCCGAAATAACAGAAATAAAAAAAAAGATCTTTATGATGTCATCAGTGTATAATTCTATATTTAAAATAGACTTACGTGGATTGTAGAGAGAAAAAACGGACGTACGCGGTTTTCTTATGATGGATTCCAACGAGTCACGAATCACGGTTTACTTATGAGTCTGTTATTTATATTCCTGAAATCCAGTCGGTGTGAATAAGTTTTGACATTTGCAGAGAGTAGTATTGCTATTTTTTAAATCAAAATAAACATATTTAATTCATATTGAGATTTTATATTGAGATTTCTAATATCTGACATGCATAAATGCGCGAGATGACTCTTCCACAGGTGGGTTTCGGTGTAACTGTGAATCATATTTCCAATAACGTTCACTAAAACTCTATTAAAAGTCTTAACTACAATGGACACAAATCGGGTACCGCGGGTTTGCGCATTAAGCTCATTTTACATCAGAACAGACGCTGCATGCGCAAAACGCCGCTACCGCCCAATGACGCTTTTCATTTTATGCGCTGCTTGCGTGTGTCAAGCACACGGGGCGTGGAGCATTAATTTCTGTTTTGATTTACAGGTTTAGTATAATGTGTTAGGTGTTATTCTCGCAACAACATGCATTAGGATGTTTTTATTTAATAGTAACTGATTGCTTTTATACTTTTTATCCCTGTGCAAACTGTGACGTGACAATAAATCTAAATTCGCTGGTCCTCCACACCCTTTTTTCAGTGTCAGCTGCGCCAAATACGGTTAGGGCATTAACCATGTCAACGCATGCTTACCTGGTATATTTAGGTCTATTTCGACATATGAACAAAGTAACATAAGATTAAATACAGACATGATTTCCAAGAGCCGCACATTTTCTTTTACATTGAGAGAGGTGCGCGACCGCGACTAGGTGTTGTACACGTTGAACAAAGAACAAACCCCCACAGCGCATTAACAGTAAACATTTCTAATAACGCGAAACGCATTCTTGCAAACAAACCTGAGCTGTATGACAAGACTACGCAAGACTATCCATTGCAAAAAACAGGGTTTTTGTTTTGTGTCAGGGAAAGATTTTAATACCATGCTGTACTTTTCTAGAAAAATATTGAAATGACCAGTCAAACAGTACCTAAAAACATGTTAAATATTAGAAAATATATTTACATTATAAATCATGTTATCTTTCCGTACACAAAATACATTTCAATCATTGTAATAATGAATATTCTATTTTAGTACTGAGTTCATGTAAACGTCACTGTGGGAGTGGGGGCGTGGTCGAGCGCCTGCGGTAGAGGGAGGGGGCGTGGCGAACCTGCAGGTAACGAGTGAGAGTCTACACCTGTGTGCAGAGAACCCAAATCCTTTACATGTGCTCTGTATTGCAGTAGAGGAGGGAGTCCGAGACCGAACACAGAAGCCTCTTAGAGTGGGAAAAGCCGGTGTGTGGATTGTCTGAATTTTATTTTTATTCTTCCTCCAGCACGTTTCAGCCGCCAGGTAAACTCCAAAACAAAATCACAAACACAATCAATCAATACACTGGCTTTTCCTACTCTGGGGGGCTTCCCTGTGTCCGGTCTCGGGGCTCTCTCCTCTACTGCAGCAGACGATTTTCGCTTTTTCCTCACAGAATACTTGGGGTGGTGGGAGGGTAGATACGCGGTTTTGACGGACACTTCTGGCAGCCAATGGACATGCTCGTTAACTAGACAGTGTGATTTATCAGCTTTTCATTGGTAATTTAGATGTTAACTGCTGTGGGGTAGATGGAGGTTTTTGCCAACACCCCATATATGATAAAAAGTATTTAAAAAACGCAAAAAGTGGAGATAAGTGTTTTTCATCGGACAGCGATGAAAGGAGCATTCAGGCTTTTAAATCACCAAGCTTAAAATGGATACAGTTGTTAATATATGTGAAAATGGCATTCAGAAATCTACTATCGGTATTGAAAATTGAGTGAAAAATTTACATCTGCTTCATAACAAAATGATGTATTTTTTACATGATGTAATTTAATCATTGCCTTAAGAGTCAAAAGACACTTTTTTTGTTTTTCTCATGTTATGAATCACAGTCCATTTTCATATATATTAAGGTTGATGCCATTGAGAAATAGTGCCACTAATACGTTCTCCCTGTGGAATAGTTGATTGGGTTCTACAACCTAAGCATGACTGACCAAAAGCCTCATCCTTTTTAGCAACAAGCCATTTTGTAACACCATATACGCCATTTTGTATCACATTCACATACATTTACTTACATTCAAATTGTCCATTTTAATTATCCAGACCCTGTAAGCATATCATTTGTCATGCAACACCTGCACAAATAAGACCCTCTTCATCAGTGTTGTGTGTGTGTGTATATATAAATTAGAATTTTTTTTTTTATATTTATTGAAGTGTCTTTGACTCATTGGAAGTGATTTATCAGTGCGCTTTGAGCTTATGTGGAAGCCAGTGCAAGCGGCATGAGCATCTGATACACAGACATGATGTCCACACTGTCTGAAGCCAATCTCTTGAAGACGAAATGTAAGAACGCTGTGGGCACATGCATTCTTTCATTCATTATTTAAATAAAATTGCAAGTGAAGTCAAGCATTCCTGCCGTCTAACCATTACTGAAGAATCCCATTCAATTCCAGAAGTAATTGGAAAAATAAGTGACTTCTGCAGCAGTCCACAAAACAAACTGAGTGCAGTAAAAAGAGAGAATTGGGATAATGGTTGTGTTGCTGTGGCATATTCTCTGAACACACTTGTTCAACCATTCATCCATAAGATGGCAGTGCTGGTCTGCTGTAGAATATAAGCACAATGAGGCACTTTTAATGGTAGACTCGGACCTATTTCTTTCCCTAAATGCAATTACCATAAACTGCTATATTTTAACCAAAGGCTTTTCCAGTTTCTCCTTTCTCTTGTTCTTAAAACCAACATTTGTTTCCATTTCCCTTCTAATTCCTTACTAATCCAAACATAATTCTTGGCCACTAAGTGGTATAAACAACAGAAGGCAGTCATCCGTTAGTAGTGCAAGGAAAGCATTTTTCTAGCCCCATTTCTCCTGCCAACTGCAGCTCAAGGTCTCAGATCTTCAGCTCTCACAGTTCTAGTGCCCACCATTTTAGTGAAACATAACAGATGAAGATCTGACAACAGTAACAGGCCTATTTGTTTATCATGAATTATTGTGGGCTCTGTATAATGATCTTTATTAATATTAGTAAAAGGAATATTGATGTGGGAATCATCTATACTCAATTTGCTCATCATAATGATTTCTATTATTGTATCAACTTTTTCCATTTCTGACTTTTATGAGCCGAAGCCACAACCACTTGTGATGTATCTATTGTCCATCTTTAAATTTCCCTATGCCAACTATATACAGTATATATTTGACTTATTTCCCTAGAAATAGCAGCTATTACTTGGTCAGAAGGATTAAAAATAACCTTTATCTACTCCACCTGATTACAGACTTCAATCTCATAACAACTGCTTAAGTGGCCAAAAATGTTTACAGAATTACATTCTAAGATTAGTCTGCCTTTTATAGTCCTTAGTATGTTAATGTCAAGGCAACCGTTAAGAGGTTGTGTAGCAACCCTACATATTTTAGGATCTTATAACTGTCACCAGGATGCGGCAGTAATTCGATAATGTCATTTGTTCTTCAACTTAGATCATCTCATGCACTAGCAATCATAGACAATAGATACATCACTAATCTTGAGCTGAATCAGATGAGTAAAAGTGGAAAACCTTATAAACTTTTTAGTGTGGCCATGAGGATTGGACTTTTGCACTATGAAGACAAATGCACCTAATTTCAGTGTAAAATATAGGAAATTCGGCAGATCACTTTTTGCAAAAGCTGGGAACTTGTAATTCCCTTGCAGTTTATGTAAATAAGCATGTGCCATGTTGTGTTTACACGGTACATGTGATTTGCTGAAACTCTTTTCAATTATGTCTTGCCAGTTTTAAGCTTGCTGGAAATCTAGGTCAATGAGTTTTGAGATTTTTTTACACAAAAACCTTTCTGAAATATATATATTTTTTACAATTATTATACTTCCATCTGCAGTAAGGATTCTTAACAACACCTTTCCCTGAATATTTTCTCTTTGTTAGTTTTGCTGAAAGTTTACTTTTCCTTTGCTACATCAGTGGTTTATCCTGCTTACTACTGCCTGATTAGCCTATTGATCTCACTTTGCAAACATTATAAGGATACTGATCATTCAAATCCATTCAATGTAAATTTTTAAAGACAGAATTAGAAAGTTTACTCAAATCATTTCCCTAATCCCTCAGTGTCAAATGTTTCTTAGCAAAATCTCTTGACCACCTAGTATTTCTGTTGCTTACAGAGTAATACTTAATACTGCATCCGTCTGCAACAATCAATTTCGTTGTGTTTTGAGACCAAGACCAGAGCTCTTGACACTGAGTTTGGCCTCAATATCAGAGCTGAAGTGTCAGACCAATTTAGAATTTCATCTCCAGCCCTGATTGCCGACTGATCCAACAGAAACAAATCAGATGTTTCTTTTGATAGTCAGTTTTACTTGGTTTAATTTAATGACCTTAAAAGCAATGCTTGTGTTTTGCTGCAAACATCTACACTTTCATAATTGCAGGAAAGTCTTACCTAACAATGCAACAATCCTTTTGTTGTGCCTCCAACTACCCCACTTATGACAAACATAGCTATTCACCTTAGCAATATTTCATGTTTGTATTTCCATGGACCATAAAGAGTAGTACTGCAATTTTAATGGTCAGCCCTCTGCACTCCTCTTAAAGCCTCCCCCCACACACACTTCTGAATCAGCGTTCCAGATTTGTAAATAATTGATGAGGGAAACGGATGAAGGCACTCCTAGTTTAGAGTTTTCAAACAGTGTTGCCCGTTGGAAAGGTGCAACTCATGATTCAAGGATTTTTCTCAACTCCTCTTTGTGTGCTCAGTTTCAGAGAGGACAAGATAGTGGACTACTACTTGGTGACAGTGGGTATGGTCAGAATAACTTTTTATTTGCTCCATACCTAAATCCCACAACAGCTGAGCAGCAAAGATACAACAGAGCTCATATCCGCATTAGCGGGATGGTCGAGCGAATGTTTGCAGTATGGAAAAATCGATTCCAGTGTTTACGCAATACACTTCGTTTCAAGCCAAGAAGATGCTGAAAGGTGATCATTGCTACAGCTGTTCTGCACAACTACCTGAAGCAGCATTGCTGTCCTGATCCTCCAATGGAAGACCAGGGTCAAGCAGATGTGCCCATGGCTGAGGCAGGCATTGACCAATGAGGACTTGTATATAGAGTTGCTTTCACATTGCAGCACTTCAACTAGATGAGATGCATTTATATATGGAATGTATTCATTAGGGCTCATTTTTACTTTGATAATGTTTGTTCTGTACAAAATTAAAATAGTGTGCAGGAAAAATTAAATGAGTGACTAAACCAAGGCTGGTTTAAAATGTAGTTTGTGATGATTAAAATACTCGCACTCATGAATATCCAAATGACAAAACATTTATTTTTCACATATCATATTGTTCACCATGGCTGGTATTCACAAATGTCTCATTATATCTTTTTTGAATCATAGTTCTCTCTTCCAGCTTCATATCCAATTCAACCTGTAGAATTCTCATTTTCATTTCATCTTCTTCCTTCAGATATTTCATTTTATGCTCATGAAATTCTCTGACTAACTTTTCATGCATGGTCATCTTTTTTGTTCTCTGCTGAAAGGTGGTGGCAGCATCTTCTCTCAGGGATGCTATAACAGATGTGGAGGGTACACACTCACTGTGCACTGGCTCTTCCAACTTGTTCAGATTCCTTTCCTCTGGAAAAAGAACACCGTTAGAAACACAAATAAACTCATATGGTCCTTAGAATGAAAGAAGAATAATTGGCACAGACAGTGGAATATATTTACCAAAGGAAGTAACCAATTTACTTTCTTTGGCACCATTCAGGTCTTCATCTGGTATACCATCCAGAGGTTGCTGGTGCTCTATTATTCCAGACAGCAAGTCACTCAATTCATCAGTCTTGTTCTTTTTTTTTGGTGGTCCACCACCAGTCTTAAATTGTTCTCTTCTGATCTCTGCATTCACGCTTTTTAAAGCCAGTTTAAGGTTCTTCCACGGCGTCTATAAAGGCAGATATCATTCAATATAAGTGGTCACAAAAATATGAATATGACACATATGAAATACTGATAATAATGAAGACATCTCACCTGAAGTTGTAGTACTGTTCTTGTCACGCCTTCAACGGCCTCCCCGAAGGCCGCGTCCCCGCTCTCCCCTACAGCACGCCGCGAGGTGGCCGGCTCACTTCCGCGTTCAAGTTCGCCATCACCTGTTCCCAATCCCGACTCAATCACACACCACTGGCATGCAATCACGCTTCTCCTATAAAAAGTCTCAAACATCTCCACTCAGTGCTCAGTATTGTTTCGATGCCGCAGACATGATCACGCGGTTCCCGGACTGCCTACCTGTGTTCGACCCCGGTCTCTGCCGCCGCCTCCGATACCCCGTTCGCTCATCGCCCGACCCAACGCCTGCCCCCCAACACCGAGATTGCCAAACCCCTTAGTTCTGTCTGCTTCTTGCATACTCGCCTGGATTCCGCACCTGCATCCGCCCAGCTAGTGTTGTAACAGTTCTTGTGGTTACATTTTCATTTGCATGGAATTCGCTGCAAATTGCAGCCCAATCACTCTTTCTTTTGCTCAGTTGCAGTAGTATGGTTTTTACTTTCAATAACTGGATGATTTGACACAATTTGCTTTAGTAGCGTTTTTTCATACTCAAGTTTTTTGAACAAATCCTTTTTGCCTCTGCCATTGTTTTGTCTCCAGATTCACACCAGTAATGGTGTTTTCGATTCCATTCCGGGTTTTTATTAGCACCATTAGACCAACAACATGTGCTCTTACTTAACCTAATGTGGCTTAACCAAGGTGTTCTCATTTAGTCTTACTTGCCTTACTCCATGACTCCATAGTCTCCAACTAACTAAACCAATTTTAAGCCATGTTCATGAAAGCTACTTAAATGTTCCATTAAGGCCTACTCCTGGCTCAATCTAAGCCCTGTCTGTGAAACCGGCCCTAAGAGTTTACAGTAGTTTTTCAGTGACGTTTTCCACTTTGTTAAACTTTAAAACTAGGGATGCTGCCATCTTAAGGTGACATGTTATGTGCTGCTCTTTACACATTTTTTTATTTATTATTTTGTACACTTTGTGAATCATCCCCTGCAATTTTGAGTATCTTAAACCCCAAAGCCTACTGGTTGTCTCAGTAATCTCATTATCCTATTGGCTAGGGTCAGTCTCTTAAAAGCAAGAGACCTCAGGAACTTGGCTGGGACATAACACACTGGACAGTCCTATTCAATTGCATGAACTGCAACTTGGTGACCCCCAGCAAAGCGATACTTCACATCAGTGCTGGAATAACTCAGAGTCCAGACCCTTTAATCAGTCTTGTGTGCTGCTATTGACATCCTGCCATAAGCTAATACTGTGGTGTTGTAGGGCACCTAGGGCCCCCATGAGCCAAGGGCCACATAAAAATACAAATTAGATATATGTATTGATGTTAATTAATCTATTCCGAAATGTATATACATATACAAAAGGCTGTTATAAGGCTGTTGCTATTGTAGCTATTATTTTCACTGATGTCGCTACAGCCCCACCCACACCCAACCAGTCATGGTTGCAATGGACTATTCCATATTGTTGCATAATGACGCAGACAGCTATGAGCAAGGCAATCAAGCGGTAGGCTACAGTGTGGAGAGGAGGTTCTTCGTTGTAATTTTTTTGGCCATTGAAGGGGAAAAAATTTAAGTAATGTTTTCCAAGTGG
Source organism: Olivaichthys viedmensis (assembly GCA_028565825.1). Classification (NCBI taxonomy): domain Eukaryota; kingdom Metazoa; phylum Chordata; class Actinopteri; order Siluriformes; family Diplomystidae; genus Olivaichthys; species Olivaichthys viedmensis. The sequence goes on along the minus strand of JAOUQW010000029.1, from coordinate 3,044,025 downwards.
AGCAGAAAAATGCAAAAATAGGGAGGAAACGCTACGCTCCCAAAGCTGACTTCATTTTTTTCAGTCAGCGTGCTGCCCAGGCTCAGCAGACCATACATAATGCTAGCGCTAATGTTGGTATAGATAGCTCTGACAGTCAACACCCCACTGTATGAAAGCAGGCTGGACAAGTGAGCGAGGAAGCTGAGGGAAAACCAAGGTAAATACTTGAGGTTGAAGGAGGGCGCCCCATTCCTGTCTTTTGCCTAGGGCCCCAAAATCACTAAATCCGCATCTGGCTGTACGCTACCATTTATGAACAAGAGACATGGCACCTGGAAGTAATCTAAGTCATAGCAGGAGACTTAAACCGCTGTCACCTTGTTTGCCTGGGCCTTGACCCCTGCCATGGACTTTGATTTTTGAAAAAGCCTTCATGAAATGGTCTGCTATGGAATAAAATTTTTTTAAAAACCCCTCTGTTTTTTTTCTGTTATGTCTCTACTAAACTCTTGAGCATACTCTACATCTTCTAGAAGGTTTAATTAATTAATAAAGGGAATTTAAATTTCCCTTTTATGGTGCCATATTGCAGATAATAAAGGCTGATGTGAGTAAATCCCTTAAGGAAGTTAATGATAGCATTGCTGCCAGGCCAGACAGTATCGTATCATGTGTCCCAAAGCTGTGCAGGTTTTTGCTGACATTTTCAACTTGTCATTACTGATGTTCACAGCTCCAGTGTGTTTTAAAATGACTACCAACAGTCACCTGTTTCTGGTCTGAACGCCCCATGCCTCATTTTAAAGTCCGTTAAGATTATGTGCCTGCAAAGATTGCTCGTGCTCTTCATAAACTGCATCGTCACATTTGCAGATCACACCATCGTTAAGCATTATGTTAAGCAACAGTGATGAACATTCTTATAGGAGAGAGGTACAAACCCTAGCTGTATGGTGTCTCAAAAACAGCTTTGTCCTGAATGCTGCTAATTGTTGACTCCAGAGGCAGAGGCAACCATGCTTCTATTAACACAAATGGTTCATCTGTGGAAATCAGCAGCAGCTTCAGATTCCTGGTCATCCCTCTCCTGGTGCTTGGTGTCTGCTATTTCTGAGGGAACTAAAGGAATTTTAAAAAGCAACCTTTATTATTGCACCATTGAGACCACAGTGTGGTATAGCAACCTGTCCTGGGCTTCATACTCCTTCAAATATAAACTGTTTAAAAAAAATCACTGCCAATGACTTTCACTTCTCTAGCACATTAACTCCACCTGATTTTGTATGAAGGCCCGGTTTACTATTATAACTGCCGCTTACAGAGACCATTACTCTGTTTTTTTTTTCTTCTAATTTTGTAACTACTGTTGTGTATACTATGTATAATAGTCCCCCTTTCTTTATAACTGCCCCACCTTCCCCAGCCTCCCATATGGCATGTAAAGGGTGCTGCTATAACACAAGAGTTTCATTGTATTGTAATGCTCACCATATCATAAACACGCATTACAGTAAATGAGGTTGAAGTTGAGTTCATCCTGAATGAATTCCTTCCCATGCTTATGAGCACCTGCATCAAAAGGCTCTGTGGTCACATCAGCTGCTCTGAATGACCAGCAATTTTGGTTTCTCATTTATTACCATGTAATTAATGTGATGCTGTGTAGAGAGGCACAATGCCAAATAGACTTGGACAGTAATTATGTACCTTAAGATGTGGTGTAATGTCACTTATCTGTACCGTATTCTACTGGCATAGCTACACCTCTAAAATTGCATTAGCTGTTTTTGTGCTACTGAGAAAAACAGAAGGAGTCAGTTGTGCAAGGACCCTTATCTGAACAGACTATACCAAGCTGACATTAAAAGCAGACACAAGGTATATCCACAGGTGAGCTGTTCCAACTCTTCTGCTGCTTTCAATTGTGCTCCAACTGCTGTCCTTTTAGAAGCCTTAAGGAATTTGTGTGTCTCTTTGATGTTCTTATTATATTAACAAAGCTTTTTTTGACAGATTCAATTGATTGGGCCAGTCAAGACTGTCTAACGTAAACCAGTCCAGAAAGAGTCATAACACAACTTTGTCAACAAAAATTTGGCACTTGACTCGGGTGTTATGTCAATTTCACATCAAAATTTAAAGCAGTCTTTATGTCAGCTGACAACCTATTGGAACAAGTCTTTATAATTGTTTATGTGGGTTTCTGTCAATTGTTATGAAGGGCTTATGTAGGTGTCATGTAGCCCTTTGAACACTACCCTTAAGTAAAGTGTTACCAAAGATAATATGAACAGAGAATAGCTTTCTCAAAATTAACCAAACTTGCTATACTCACATTACTAATACCATCACAATGCTAACACATTGTAGACCTGGAAGCAAGTTCTGTTCTTTTATTGACTGTGAAGTCCCAGTGCATTTGGTTATTGCATAGATTCATCTAGTTATTGTTTCTTCTGAGCTTTTCTATGAAGGTAATTGTTTATGTGTATATGTAACATGCTGGTGCTTGAGAGAGGTGCATGTCACAAGTGTGTGCTCAAAGTGTGTTTGTTAGGGTTCTTCCAGGAATCACAGTGGAAGACCATGGTTGGGGACAAAACACAGGCACATATCTATTATCAGACTCTAGAAGGGCAAGAAGAGGTGAAAAACAGAGGCAAATGGAACCCAACAAGCAGCTAAGGAATAAGGGGGACAAGTACAGGGACCCACATTGTAGAATCAAACAAAGAGAGTATAAATACACAGACTAATGAGGGTTAATGAGGGGAGAAACAGGTGAGAACAATTAACAACCATGGAAACAGGTTGTTAAGAAGAACAGGAAACAATCACCATATAAGGAAGATGATGGACAATATGGGACAGAGTATGGTAAGTAAATGGAGATAGAATCAAAGTGGACATATCATGGTGGGATTTGTGGTGCCATTCTTATCCTGATCCTTTTATCCTTTATACACTACATTTTTTGAAGGGGATTTTCCTCTTGTTATTGTAAATAAACAAAATTGATTTGGTGACCTCTGTCAATGTGATGCATTGTGGGTCATACACTAGAACAAATAGCGCCCAACAACCTAGACTTGCAGTTGGTGTCAATGTGATGCATTTTGGGTCAGCACCAGGACAAATACTGCTCCGAGTAGTCAAAGTGTAAAGCTAAAGTGCACATCAAACACAGGTTTTTTATGTGGATCACCAACATCCAACCAAACTGGACAATAGCTTCACCTCCTGCACTTGCATTCGGGTGTTCTAGCCTAAGCAGCATGCCTGAATGTGTTTGGGGGCATGGCTTTGGAGGGAACACTGTATTTGCTCGGATTTTGAGTTGAGTTGTCATGTTTTTGGATGAAAAGATAAGAGTTGGATGATAGAGATTGTATGCTCAACATCATTGCTCCAAGTCTCGAGCTGTTTGCTTTGGTACGCTCACTAGGGCAATCCGCGTAATTATACCTGCTTTGTTATCATTTCTGTAGCCATAGAGGGGAGGTGATGTAAAGGGCAGCATTCAGTAATATGACATATTGATAAAAAACAATGTGAGAAATGGTTGCTATCCTGTAAAGAGGCTGCCAGTGCTACAGTGAATGTGCCAAGTCATTAATCACCAACCAGAATTCCCCTTGTTTGAAATAGGGCACTGTATATATTGTTTTCTAGTGCCAATCTAGACACACACCTGGCATTTGAGATGGCACTCTTACAAACATTTCCTTCTTATTAGTAAATTAAAAGGCATTGAATAGATTAAAAAACAAGTAGCTTTGAGTAGCTTAGTTGAAGATTACATTTCTAAACGTAGTTGGGAAATGGGACTTTTATTGTCCAAAGGTTCTCACATGCCCGGACTTTTGACACAGATTGTTAAATCCATGAAAAATTCTGTCAGGTGTTTATCCCCTAATAGCCGACCATGCTGTGGCCTCAATTTCCCTGTTGACAATATCAACTAGTTTGCAACCCATATGTCTTGTTTTCCTGTACCAGCATAGCAGCGGCCGCCTGTGATAAACACACAAAGGCATAACTGGGTCAGATGTTAACCTCTCCCATTCTTTTTCACCAATAACCTGACCGTTTTTTTTTTATAGGTTCGGTCAAGTATTTGAATGCTGAGAAAGCTACATGTATTGTAACTATTGTTCTTTTTGCACATTGCATTTTCCCCAGCTGGACAGAGTTGCTATATTCAGCACTAGAGGTGTGTGAAAAGTGTGGTGTGATGTGCTGCTTTTAATTCTGAAACAGTTTGTTTCAAACCATCAGACCTGACAGTTGGACGCATTCAGTGGTTCTGCCTGTTACTGGAAGAATCCTCAAAAAATCCCAAATTCCATAACCAAGTTTTATATCCAAGACAAATAACACATCTGAGATGGTTCCAAACACAAAATAATTTTGTACATTGAGCTTTAATATTTCATGTGGATTTCATTATTACATCTTGGGAACGTATTATAAATCTTTTAGTCACTATGCTTTTCATGAATTTTTAACACTTTCTTTACATGGCCTAATAATAATCATACCAGCACTGACAGTTTTTCTGTGGATTTTAGATTTACTGTACTTAATATAGTCACATATGCATTAACCTTAGTCATCCCAGTGGTATGCAATCTGGCAAAGGGGCCAAAACAAGGTTGACTTTTGTAGTCGAAAGGGCGCTTACGTCTGTTCTCAAAACATATTATGCTCTGCTCTTGGCAGGATCAAAATAAACACAGATGACTTCTGGAGCACAGAACAGTCAGAATGACCTCATGCTGGTACGAGTTTGTTGTGATGACAGTCAAGCTTAACGTGAATGACTTCACAGATAAAAACAAATGATGTTTGCTCAAAAATAATCTACTAAAGAATGGCATTAATGGAAAATATTTGGAGTCAAAATTTCATGTCCAATACAAATATTTATATGTGAAGAAAAACGTTATATGTGAAGTCGACAATATTCGAAAAAACATTCTGAAAACATCTGCTATAATAATGGTTTGCTTTACAATGTTCTTAACTGTTTACACAACGTTTTCCCAGTTAGGCAAAAACTAACATTATGGAAATGTTACTGTTAACATTTCTACAATTAAAAATGTTGCGGCAACACTGTAGGATAATCGTTATGTGAAAGTTCTCCAGAACACCCAGAAAAACTGACAGATTGAAAGCTCTTGGAACCAAAAGTGCTTAGTACCATAACGTTCAGAAAACGTTCTACTATTGTTAGCTGGTATGTTTGATGGTGTATAATTTTGCCCAGTATATATTACTGATTTCTTAAAGGAAACCCTTAACACTTGGACCTATAGAACTTTTGTGGTTGAAACCAAACACACGAGACACACAGCAGAGCTCTGCTTCTACGTTGAAGGCCAAGATTGACAGGCGATTAATGAGAGTGCTTATTCACTGGAACTTAGTTCAGACTTTTTTATATTATTTTATCAATATTGCAATGGCCCTCTACCTGTGACCATACACTGACCAGGTTAGAATAAGCATCATTTATAATGTTCTCGGGTCTGTATTTGTCAAGGTCTCTACTTTTTCTTTCTGGCTCAGGCATCTGACCTACTTGGACAGCTCAAGGAGACGCACTCCCCTTTTCTTTTTCCTTTCTTGTATTTTTAATTTTTATTTATTTTTTGCTGTCAGTCTCTTGATCCTGTCTTTTTTTTCTCCCTTTGTCTGTCTTCCTCACTCCATCCTTCTCTTACATGCACTCTTGTACTTAGCATAATAGATCACCCATAAGTGCCAATTCGATTTGAACAGAGAGAAAGCCTCTAAATGACAATGAGGCGGCTGGCGAGGGATCGTATTGCATTAAGTAGGTCTGGTCAGCAAACGTGCCAAACTGCAAGCGGCTCCACCTTCTCTGCCTCAAACTACCCAATTTTATCCCCACCCCTTTCTCTAGCTCTGCTTGTCAGAAAACCTTAAACAGGAACATAAGGTATGAGGCATAAAAACACTGACTATCGTGTCAACATCACAGCAGGGAAGGGGAGTTTAAAGGAGCTGCAGACATTGACTTCTCCATTTGTACAGGTACAGGATTTTAAATTGCTTAAGGATGGTAAGCGTTATTGGATTTAAATATTGCTTGTCGACATTTTAAATTCCCAGGCCCAGATTAAGTTTCTGTGAATAGTATGCATTTTTATCCATCTGACTCCAGCAATTTAATGTAAGTTAAGCTGTGTCTGGGAGACGTGTGTGTGTGTGTGTGTGTGTGTGTGTGTGTGTGTGTGTGTGTGTGTGTGTGAGTACATATTCTCCAGAGGAAGGTGTAGGTAAGACTCACTTTATGTTGGGACATTCGTCACAGACTACTTCCTGTGTCATTTGGAAGCGGCCTGGCCCGAGCTGTGTGGTTCTCATCTCCTGGCGGCAGTTGCATTTCCTTTTGCCTGGAGCCTCTTTTGCGACAGGCTTGATTCGCACCACCTACATAGTGAGAGGCGTAAACACCAGAGGAGAAAAAACGTAACGATAAAGCAATACAAGAATAGTGTTCGACCCTTCCAGTTTCTGAGAGGCACAACACGGCACAGTTCAGTGGACTCCCTGCTCTAAAAACATCTAAATAAACTCATCAACTAATTATCAATCCATTCAGCAGGGTCCAGTAACCACCATCCAGCCCTATAACTTGCCATCATAGTTGTCGATATTGGAACTGGTTGGCATGTGCATCATGAACAGTGACCAGACGCGGCAGTATCTCTAGTTGCCTTTTGTGAGATGTTTATGTTATGTGCATGTTTATGATTTGTGGCATATCAGAAATATCGGGAAAAAAATGTTGACTACTACTGGTTTAATTAGGTGGACCAGTAAGAGACTAAGTCGTGCAATACTGTGGCCCTACGGACCTGGAGAGTATAGTACAGAGCGTGTGTAAGATGAAGTGGAGTAGTTAGAGCAAGTGGATAAATTGAGTGTTTAACCTTTACAGATGAGGAACTCTGGGCTTTAATAGCATGCAAAATACGCTGATCTCTAATCAGTATGACGGTAGGACAACGGTTGACATTTTGCACCTGGTGTATAGCATGTCAATAACAAAATTAAATACACCACATTATCTACATTATGACAGATAACACCGCATGTCTAGTAATTATCTTGGCAAAATCGTACCTCTACAAAATTCCCAGAGTAAACCTCCTCCAGTGTAACCTCGAGATCCAGCACAATGTCGTTTCCTCTCGGAATGTTTCGGTCTTGTTGCTGTCTGTTTCCACCGAACATGAACCCAAAGTCCCCAAAGAAACTGCAACAAACATAAAAGGAAATATTGAGGTACAGCTCATTACATACCAGTGTGCATGTATGTGCAAGTTTGGCATCAGGCTACTGTACATTTGAACGCTTCTAGTATTGACCATAAAGCAATGACCTGTTATGTAATAGTAGATAATACTACATATATTAAGCAAAGTGTACTTACTCAAGTAAAAAACAATCTTATATCTTGCAATCTTTTAGATTCATTATGCTCTAGTCTGGCACGTTAACAGTGAACTTTGCAAATACAGCCATCACTAATGAAAATCAAGCTCTTGCCCAACCCAGTCAGAAGAAGAACAATACATCCAACAATGAGAGTAGGCACATGCTGTTTTTTATTTTAATTATGCCTTCCAATTCTGCTACACCCAATAATACAGCAATTGACAATTGCAATATAGCAATCGAATGCTAGCGCCCATAAATATATTTATATAAAGATATATATAAATGGGGCAGTGGTTAAGGTTCTAGGATACTGATAAGAAGGTTGTGGGTTCAAGCCTTGGGACCGCCAAGCTGCCACTGTTGGGCCTTTGAGCAAGGCCCTTAACCTCCTCTGTTCCAGGGGCGCTGTATCATGGCTGACCCTGCGCTTTGACCCCAGCTCCCTAACAAGCTGGGATATGCGAAGATAAGAATTTCACTGTACTGTACTTGTACATGTTTCAATAAAAGGTGGCTGCTTCTTTCTTCTTCTAAAGGTATTCGAAAGTTTCAAGGTCTGGATTACAGATGTTATAATGAAATAAATAAAGCTGCACGCATTGTTACATTAATAAAATCCTGGATGAAAACAAGTTAACTGATCAGAATCATGCATTGCATTTGTACATATTTATAAGAAATACACATATCTATATTTCTTGAAAGACTACAGATGCTTACCTAGAAAATATATCACCGTGCGAGCTATGATGACCTTCTTTCAGTCCCTCCTCTCCATAAGCATCATACTGTTTCCTTTTCTCCTCATCTGACAGCACCTGAGTTCAACAGAGACAAACCACACAAGTTGATCTTATTATTCTTTTTTTTAATTTTTTTTTTTTTTTTTTTTTAAATGGCATCAGAAATATTTAGTATTCGAGACTTTTCAAAGGGCCTTATTTTTCCATTCCTGGTAAGTCCTCCTGTGCATAACGTGTCACGATGTGCAACGCTTGATTCGTGTTGGGTTTTAATTTGCAGCACCGCCAGTCAGCTGGCCAATCAGAGGAAGCCACACGTTTCTCTCCACCAATCAAATTCGTTCCAGGTTTCTACATGCCCCTGTCAGATAAAAAAAAAGATCTGGGCCGAGAATAAATGAATCGGGCTCAGTTTATGATACACAAACAATCCAATTCACTGCGCTGTAATGTTTTGCGGAGTGTGCTGAACTAAACCCACAGCAGCATTAAAAGATGCCGTGCAATTATTGTCTGCGGGCATCTCGGCATTGTTCAAAAAAGTGCCTCGACATCATTTTGAACGTGCACGCGCACACACACACGCACGCGCACACACACACACACACGCACGCGCGCGACAGAGGACGCATGCGCGGACCTCGTAAGCTGCTCCGAGATCAGCGAACTTGTCCTGGGCTTTGGGGTCGTCCGGGTTTCGGTCAGGATGCAGCTGCAGCGCCAGCTTTCTGTAAGCTTTCTTAATGTCTTTGATAGACGCCGATTTACTCACTCCAAGGATCTTGTAGAAATCCCTCCTAAAGGAACAATAGAATAGAAAACATGCGCTGGTGAACACATTCCTTCACCCAATCATATCCAAAGTGATTCACATCAATGTGAGTTTATTCCCACGCTACTAAGCGTTACCAAGCGTTACTAAGCGTTACCAAGCGTTACCCCGGCGGCGCCGACCAATCACAGAGCAACATGTGGACCAACCGGCGGCTCGGTGTGGACCAACGAGGACACGCACAAACCGTCAAACGGAAACGACTGCCACCTACCCGGCGAGCACTGTCGCTATTAAACAGAAGAGCAGACCGCATATACTCGACAGTTTCATCCCTCCCGCGGCCATAGAGCTTTCTTTCTCGCAGACGTCCAGCAAAAACGCGCCGGCTTTCTGTGTTGCCTACCAGAGCCGCTCTTCCTGTTCTCGTTTAAGCCACGCCCCCTCCCCGGCGTTACCATGCGGAAGTGACACAAAAGTCCCTACAGTGCGCGAAAAGAAAAAGAAACAAGGGCAGGGCTGAACATATTGCAAATATAGTGCACTATATAGGGTGCATGAAGGGTCACTTGACTCATGCCTTGTGTAGTGTGCTCGTGTGTAAGGGAGTGGGTAGCTATTTGGTATTCAGCCAATGAATTTAATATATATATATATATATATATATAAGATTCACTTCAAATCAGAAGAATGACTTTATGGGCGTTTTACGAAACACGAAAGTCGACTGGTCTGCAACTTGAAAACGAATGCTTTCGTTTTAATAATATACGTTTAGACTCCGAAACAAACCAAACCAAACAACAAAAAAAGAAGCTTCGTTTTAATGGATTAGTTGTTTTGTTTTGACTTTTATTTTGCCCCCCCAAAGCTCTGACGCATGAGGAAGTACTTTTTGCATTCCCAACGCGGCGAGTGGTAGAGGAAAGGGAAACATGTCCTCGCTTGACAGAGTGAAAGTATTAGTCTTAGGAGACTCAGGTAAGGCACATTAAAGCCGAACTGAAAGGAATTCGTGGCTGTATTATGAGACTGCCTTGATAGCTAGCTACCTTTCTGGCTAACGTTGAGTGTGGTTTGACATGACAGGCCTAACACATCAGCTCAGATAGGAGTCGGATCATTAATCTCGTTCACATTGACCTGTGCAGAGCTGGCCAGCCTAACTAGCTGTGTTTTAATAGTCAGTACAATGTTGACTGTGTGTTTACAGGTGTTGGAAAGTCGTCCTTGGTTCATCTGTTGTGCCATAACCAAGTTTTGGGAAATCCTTCATGGACAGTTGGCTGTTCTGTGGACGTCAGGGTAATGTTGATCACTTATCTGTGCTCAATCTATCCAGACTTTAAATGCAGTTGAGTCTAAAAGTTTGCATCGCCCTTACTTCCAGTGTATAGAGTAGAATAGAATAAATGCTCCTTTATTGTCACATATACAAGTACAGTACAGTGAAATTCATTCTTCACATATCCCAGCATGTTGGTCAGACATGATACAGCGCCCCTGGAGCAGGGAGGGTTAAGGGCCTTGCTCAAGGGCCCAACAGTGGCAGCTTGGT
>JAOUQW010000029.1:3018053-3033394 GCA_028565825.1 Olivaichthys viedmensis | reverse complement strand
TGCAGGAATTGCGTGATGCAATCATGTCAACATGGACCAGAATCTCAAAGGAATGTTTCCAACATCTTGTGGAATCAGTGCCACAAAGAATTGAGAGCAAAGGGAGGCCCGACCCAGTATTAGTCTAGTGTTCCTAATAAAGTGCTCGGTGAGTGTATATATGTGGTTTATGAGGATGTCAAGATTAACTACTATGTATCTCTCATGAATATGTTCTGTGGTTCACCTGAACAGCCAAAGTGACTGTATTGAGGAGGATCAACACAAACATGATGTACTCAAACCCTGTGGAGTTGATCATAGACCAGAACTTATACTGCACTGGGTTCTTGGGAATGTACAGCTTCAGCGGCTGGGCTTTCAGAGCATATTCTACACACTGTCTCTGTATGAATGAGAGAGAAAGACAGCCTTTGAAAAACATGAAGGTGGGGCAACAAAGTCACAACAGAGAGTTTGCTGGAAGGTTTCTTTAGACGTTTGTCCTCTAACCTGGTTTTTGTCCAGTTCACAATTCTTAAACTCGGCCTCTCCCTGTTCACGGAATGTGATGATGACAAAACCCACAAAGATGTTCATCATGAAGAAGGCGATGATGATGATGTAGACAATGAAGAAGATGGAGATCTCCACACGGTAGTTGTAGATGGGACCGTGGTTCTCTGAGTTGGCATCGATGGCCTTGTAGAGGAGCCTGAGAGAGGTAAGGGACAGAGGCAAACATTTATAACCCAGGGCAGGAACTACACTGTATGTGCTGAGTCAGATGTGACCTTTGACCTGAGATGGAACACCCTAAGGAAGCGACTTACGCAGGCCAGCCCTCGAAGGTGGACACAGTGAACAGAGCCATCATGCCCATCAGCACGTTGTCAAAGTTAAAATCGCTGTTGAGCCAGATGCGCTGCCGTACCAAGGGGTGATTCACATCGCCGTCTTTATAGATCACGAATGTGCCTCTACGTCACACACACACACACACACACACACACACACACACACACACATACACATATATATATATATATACACTTTGAAAGCAAAACTCAATAAAAGAATAATCACTTTTATAAAATCTACAGAGATAAACAACATAGAAGGTCTCATCTGTAGCACTTACTTGCACTGCTCAGGTGTGTGTTTTGCCTCGTCTGTGCAGCGATAAAATTTTCCCTGTAATATGAGACAAAATATTAACTATCTTATTAGATTAACTTCCTCTACCACATGGGCTCCTGCTTTCCTAACGCTCATGTACTGTTCACTACATTAAGCCAGGCCATCTGTTGTGGTTTCAATAATTCAATTATTTCAAAACAAATACCCAATATATCTTGCTGTTGTCTTTATAATTGTCTCCATATAAACACAGATGGAAATGTTTGGAAATCATGGCAAGTGTGTGTGGACGCAAGTGTGAATGCACAAAGAGATGGACTGAGATGGCTGTAATGCAACAGGGACTAAAATCATCTTTTTGTTTCATATTTATAAAGACCAGTCATTTTAACACTGATTTAATAGAGGGTGAAAACGTCAAGTTCAGCTATTTTTTACACTAGTCTGGAGCGGTCAAGGCAACTGTAGGAGGGGGAGCAAGCTGAGAGCATCTACACAAAAACTCGCAGCGAGTACATTTTCTGTAGACGTTTCAAATCAGTGTTTAAATTATAGGAGCCAGAGGAAGTTGAGCTCTCCCGAGAGAGCAATAAAAGCTGAAGCATAGGGGGTTGCAAAAGCAATCATTTATTTACCATTTTCTTATAACTCTATACTTCTACTTCTCAGTGCTTGATATAAAGATAAAATTAGATCAAACTCTTACACACTATTTCTCCCAAGACTCTCTTTTGTGGCATTTTTTCAGAAAACAGGAGTCGCTGCTCCTATCATTGAACATAAATGAAAGGTGCGCATGATTCTAGTTTTCATGAGCTCTTAGCTGTCTTGCATTGTACACATTCTCTACTGTCTTGCATTTTATTGAGTACATTTTTTTAAATCCATATAATCCGTTTTATGACAAAATGTCAATGCAGAAACATACGCCAAAAGCTAGTCTCACAACTGGAAATAAAAGAGCTCTTTAAAATAAATAACAGCGGGCTATGCTTTATTTAAAAAAAAAGGTCAAAACAGACGTTCTGTATTGGACCTTTAAAAGCACACTCAGAACCCAGAATGTGTCTAAGCAATAGAGAAAGTAGTCTCCACTGTGCACTGAGTTGCCGATTGATGAGTTATTATATACCTATATAATATTAAACATAGTTTATTACACTTAATAAACTGGTAACTCAGGAGTGTATTTTCACCACCACCACCACCACCACCACTAACCCCCCCAACCCCACCAAATAGTATGATGACAATGTTAATGATATTAATGTTTGTTGAGACCTCAACTGTAGTAGATCCTAATTTTTCAGACTGAAAAACTTATGCTCAGGGAAAAAAAGTAAAAGAGTAAAAATAAAAATAAAAACCCCAGAATAAAAGCAGTGACCAAATTGAGCACATGAAGTTTCTTGTATGGAAAAACATTTTTAGTATTGTCCCACTTTAAGTAAAATTTTTTAAATGTATAATTTTGATCTGAACAGAGCATGAGGGTTAAAAACTAAAAATAACACGCACATGCTGCATGTATTGATGGTGTTTACAGAGTAGAAGAGGGATATTATATTATATTATAGAATACCTTAAAGAGCTGAACACCGATGCAGGCGAACATGAACTGAAGCAGAGCAGTAACAATCATAATATTCCCGATGGTCCTGATAGCCACAAAGACACACTGGACCACATGCTGGAGAGACACGTAGAAATTAGAAAAGGCAGCCCTGTAGGAGTGCATTACACACGTATACATACACATGCAGGGGTACCTTGAGCCCTTTTGCTCTGTTGATGGCTCGAAGAGGCCTGAGCACACGCAGCACTCTCAAGATCTTCACCACAGAGATCGCACTCGAACTGAGAGAGAGAGATAAAGAGAGAGGGAAAGAGAGAGGGATGTGTGTTCTGATGTTGTGTGCTTGATTTGAATACTATTGACCTTGTATCTCCATCCAGTAAGTTATTTTAGTGTGTATAAAGGTATGTGTGTGAGAGAGAGTCTATGTATAGGTACAAATACGTATTCATTTGATAATGAAAATATTACACAAGCCCTACAGTCATTTGTCATAAAGCTCCATATAAGCTAATATCGTTAATTTCAAAAGCACAGTTAAAGGCAACAATGGTTTAATATCTGCAGTATTAGAATGATTACATTTATCATTTAAATGATGTCTAACTTTAGCATGTAAATCACATTAAGTGAATGAAAGACATAGGCCACGGTTCTGTTCGCCCACCAGAGGGCACCCCATCTATCCACTATGTCTTACAGAACAACTCCCCTGCCTAGTACTTTCCACAAAATGTTACATGACAAAGTAGAGAAAATAAATAGATTTATATGCATTAGACATTTCCTAAATAAAGTTCAGAATGCTGCATGTATGTTTGACTCACTGTAGGAAGAAAGAGACCAGAGACACACTGACAACCAGCAGATCCAACAGATTAAACCAGTTCCTACAGAAAGAGCCCGAATGCAGAAACGCCCCATAGACAGTCATCTACAGAGAGAACCAGAGAAAAAGAGAGAAAGTGTGAGATTCAACTACTGTGCCTCAAGATGGTTATTTTACTGTACATTTCGCACATTGCAAATTTAGTTAATGTGACTTTGTGAAATCTGTCATTTTGTGTCAAAATTTTGTCATTCATATCTATGTAGTACCATAGTTTTGTCTTGTGTCGCATAATGACAATATTTATTACATGTTGCACTTATCGAATCATACGCCAGATCTGTGTATATGTAGAAGCCACTGGCATAAAGGAGGAGTCCAGCCCTGGGAGGGAACCAAGTGTTGCATACAAATGTGGTTACGCTACAAACATGTGAAATACATGTGCTACCAATGGACCTATATTATTATTATTATTATTATTATTATTATTATTAATTAATAATAATAATAATAATAATAATAACAAGTCAATGGTAATATGCTAAACCCCTTATATTTTTCGCCAGACAGGGTTTTTGGCCCCAAACAAGGACTGAGAGTCAGCACTTCCTCAAAGGCACTTCCTGAATTGCAATGTGCGCAATTTTCATATTAACTCCTCACTACGTGCGTTTAACTCAACACTGAATACGGCCCTAAATTAGTGCATCCTCTGACTATTTATTAGATGTCTGACGTTACATTTTATGTTGCCATCCTTTCATCCATATATCCGTAGCCTATATGGGTTTTCAAATGACGTCTATATATCCGTAGCCTATATGGGTTTTCAAATGACGTCTATACATCAGTAGCTTATATGGGTTTCAAGTGGCGTGTGTAATATTAAAAGACAGATTGATTGGTACCTTGAGAAGGATTTCCACTGTGAATATCGAAGTGAAGGCATAATCAGCATAGCCCAGGACCTGAGCAAAGCAAGAGACAAGACAGGGATTGAAGGAAAGCACAGAATAACCAGGAAAATTCAGAAGTCTGAGACTGAGAGACTGAGAGTAAAACCCAGACAGATGTCTGTAAATAAGCCACGGCATATGGCATCCCCTTCGTCTGATGAGCTCAGAGGCGGTTGATTGCATGGTGCAGAATGACACTTCCTCAGCTGGCATGAAGAGTCACATCCAACATGCCAATCAGGACAGCTGCAGTGTGTGTGTGTAATGTGTGTGTTTGGGCCTTTGACTTTGACTATATACAGGCATTGAGTGCTGTATATACATATTAGAGAAAAGGTCACAGCTGTCTTTAGACTTTAGCTCAAAATTACTGAAATACTTGGAAGAAATGCAAAATCAAGTCAAACAGTAACAGCACACAGATAAACTGTGTTACATTTATTGATTTGGATTTTTTCCCCCAAAGCTACATTTTCAGCTCAGTTAAACTGAACTTCAGAAAAATTGCGGTTTTGCACAGATATGAAACCCAAGTTCCTGAATGTCTGAGTATGTAATAATAATAATAATAATAATAATAATAATAATAATAGTTTTATTTATGTAGCAATTTTCATTTTGAGTTTAAAATCTCAAAGTAAAATGTAAAAAATGCTCCATACATTTTTGACTTCTTGGTTTAACCCCCATTGTTCTCCTTATTCCTGTGAGACTCTGGCTAAAGCCAGCTGCAGAGTAGAGAGGTTCTCAGTAGCTGTGTGCACCTGCAGCAGACCCAACAGGCTCATAAAACCTTACGAAGTGATTACCTTTGTCTGGAGTTCACTGTGCTTCACCATGTGAAGTGAGAATACAGCCAGAATATCATTAAGAGCCTAAAGGTCTAGAGGGATCTCTCTGGGTTCAGGCTACTCTCTAACTGAACTGTTAACAGTGCTTAATTAAGAAGACGCTTTAAGGTAAGGATTAGGTTTCCTCTATGCCTGGGAAACTGAGTTCAGACATACATTATATAGGACATTTTCCACAGCACATAAAAAAAAGAAGAAGAACAGGCCCAAACAGGAACCAAGGAACTTGGGGTTCAAATTCTTGTTCTTTTTCCACCAACTTAAGAGACAACTGCAAGTAAAAGCGACTGCATCATTACATGATTCCAGCACAACAATACCATTGAACTCACATTATTTCTGAAGGAGTGTGCCCTGATCGGGTCCTCAGCAGCCAGAGAGATACTACTGAGGATGATGAATACCAGGATCAGGTTAGTGAAGATGTGATGATTGATCACAATATGACAGCCTACTCTTATTCTGCAGAGACACAAAGAGAGAGATCGAGCACAGGCAAAGGAATAAAAATCATCCCTGTTTCAGTTAAATATATATGTGGTTGTATGTATGTGTTTTTGTGTGTGAGTGAGTGTTACTCAGGCTCACGGGTTGGTCTTGCTGAGGCAGAAGAAAGCACTGCCTTCTGGAATTGGCACAACCTTTTCTTTAGGAGGAGCAAAATCAGCCACATTCAACTGAGTCCCTCCTTCTTTTGAGGCAGACAGAAACATAGATTGATAGAGAAATAGAGAAAGAGAGCATGTGCTAAATGTTCCACAACTATGGAATGCAAATAGCCTATTCAAATATTTTATTAACCTCCATCATCTCCTTTATCATGCTCCTCCTCTTCCTCATACTCATCCATGTCGACCTGGCCGAACAAAACAAGTGAAAATCCTCGACATAGACACCTGATAGTCTACTTCTATTCACTATAGTAGAAAAAGCTCTGATCAAACCTTCGCCTCTTCATTCTCTTCTTCTCTCTGCCCCTCCTCTTCCTGTTTCTTTTCTCTGTAAGCGATGAAAGAAAGGAAATTAAATACCGAGCTGAGGTACCATGGACATTTAGTAGACATTCAATGGTTGTAAAAATCCACGAGCCTTACAAGCCTGACTTCTAGCTATCACTGGAGAGTCTGGTAGTTTTCGTCACTCAACAACCACGTACTTTCTCAAAAAGAGACGATTTGACTGACTTTGCAAATGATCAACCACAGACCGTTTCCTTTTTCGTGATGTGTAGGTGAAGACGATCATGAAAACGGTGCTACAACAAAAAAAATGACCTGCGTGCAACAACCTGGAAACAGCGATGTTTACTATTGTCTCACAAGCCGGACTTCAAGAGTGTCTGAGGCTGAGACTAGGATTGCATGAACCTCACAAACTTCAATTCAGTGAAAAGCTCATTGGTGTTAAAAAATTAGTTTCCTTGTTGGACTGGTGAAAAAAACGTGGCATGAAAGTGCGTACACACAGAGTGCGAATATGAGATTGTAACTGGCAAGATTATGATCGTCGTGGTCAGCTAAGTGTATAATATACTGTACATTAGACCGTTCGTGGGCAGAGTCATTAATGGTGTTCTTGTGTACTACATTACATTGTTGCATTGTTTGTACCAGAGACAGTACAGGATAACTTTTATATAACAAAACAAATAATAATTAATGGTACACTCTACCATTTCCAACAAACCAGGGCCCAGTTTCCCAAAAGCATCATAAAGCTAAGATTATCTCAACTGGTAGAGAAAGTGTACAGAGTGATGTTCGCTCTACCATTTAACGATGATAACTGAGCTGCGATGCTTATGGAAGACTCAGCCCAGGTCCTATTGTCATCTGCCCACAAAATATTATGCATGTTTTCAGTAAAATAAATGAAACAGAGTTCCATTACAAAGTCTTGCAATTAAAAAATATTGTACACTGGAGTTCCAACCCTTTTTGTCACAGTTAGTTTTTTTTTCCAGACACTTAAAAGTGTTGCATTAAATCCCCTGCTCAAAAACGAAATAATCTCGATTCTGTGACTTTTTCAGGTCAATTTCAGACTCATTTCAAATGTGCCATTCTGAGGTAAACAATATTCAATAAATTTTAGCCAGGTTTTAGAACAGAATGGAAACAGAGTAATATCGAGCTGATGTTTACTCATTCTTTTTGTTATCTCCGTCTCCTCCTGCTAAGTTGTCCACAGCAATAGCCAAGAAGACATTCAGGAGGATGTCTGAGAAACAGTTGGTTAAGGCCCCACACACAGTCAGGCTACATCAAAAACACACTAGATATAAATCTGAAAATAAATGTTAGTTGTGTCTGAATATAATGGGGATCCTGTGCCAAAATGTAACAAGCATTTCTATATGAGTAAATATGTCAGGCTTCTATTCTAGTTTCTACACAGTTGATTCTGAGTGAAAGGATACAGTTACCACAGATGAAGAGAATGACAAAGTACAGACACACAATCATACCAGGGAATACGGGGCCTCCATACGCCATAATTCCATCATACATCACCATGTTCCAGTCCTCACCTGTCAGGATCTGAGCACAAAGAGCTGGATTGATAACGCATAATGCATTAGCCTTAGCCACATCTAAAGTAGTTCCACCTTATCTAAGAGATGAAAATATTATATTATTAAATATATTTTAAAAAATATTATAAAAACTATAGGCACTGTAATGCAGTTTTTTAAAATGTTAAATTGAAAATTTGTATTTTAAAAATGTATATTTATATTTTTTCCAAAATAAATATCGACGTTTAAAATATATTGTTAAATATTTTAACATTTACTTCATTTTAGCCAATTAACATTAGTTTGAATAAACTTTATTTAAAACAAAAATGTAAAAAAAAAAAAATCTTGACAGTCTTGACTTGTCAATTAAAATAAGGTCAATCATTTTGACCTCATGACCCAGGCTGACCTGAAAGCAGGTGAGGAGTGCCTGGGGGAAAGTGTCGAAGGTGCTTCTCTTCGTCTGCGTCTGCGTCTCGTCGAAGTTGAACTTGCCGCCGAAGAGCTGCATCCCCAACAGGCCAAAGATGATGAGGAAGAGAAAGAGTAGCAGCAATAAAGATGCGATGGACTTCATGGAGTTCAGTAGAGATGCCACCAGGTTGGACAGAGCTGTCCAATGGCTGTGGGGTGTCAAGAAAATGGCACACCGATGAATAACAAATATGGTCCATCAACCCCAAAGGCGAGCTAAACAACAACACCTGTATAAATGTAAGAAAATCAACTTGGCAAAAAATACAGAATCGCTTTTGCAAAGAAGGGTATTCAGTTTTTCAACAGCATCGTAAAGTTACGATTATCTGAACTGATAGAGAGTGTTCAATGTGAGGCTTTTTGGTTTTTGTGCTGCAATGCTTTTGGGAAAGTCAGCCCAGAGCCTGATTACCGTGTGACTTTGAAGATCCTAAGCAACCGAACGCAGCGCAGCACGGAGATGCCGAGAGGCGGCATGATCTCCATCTCCACCAGCACCGTCTCCAGAATGCCTCCACACACCACGAAACAATCAAAGCGATTGAAGAAAGCCACAAAGTAGACCTGCAGCCCCAAACTGTACATCTTCAGCAACATCTCAGCCGTGAAGAGAGACAGAAGAACCTTGTTGGCAATTTCTACAGGGGGACAGAAAGAGAAAGAAAAAAGCAGCAGTCATGACTTTTTCACATAAAACACATACAGTAGCTAGGTTAAGGTCCAGTGGGGAGAATACAACTCTACACCCAATAATGCTTCAGTGATTTACATAGTGATTTAGTTCATATGGAGATGGAGCTCAAAACATTCATGCTACAACTCGATAATTCAGGGCAGGTAAGAAAACTGCAGTGATAAGTTTAGTTCTTTGCATCAAAAACTCACAGAAGTGGAAACCAGGCTTCAGTTGTAGCATGCGATTCAGGTAAATTTGATGGAATTTCATACAGAGGTAAATACTCAGTGATATAGGATTATTTGTGTTATAATTATTTATAACGGCTGTAAAATGAAATACAATTTATCAGATTCTTTTGCATGCATAAGCTTTTGGAACAAATCCGTTATCCAAAAATCTCCTGGTTTTACTTAATTGACACACACAGCACTGAGTTAGTTGCCTTGTGAACCATGGCGCAAGTGAAGCTGCCACACTGGGATATTTTCACCTGAAGTGAGGCGGATTTTGAGAAATCAGAAGACCAGCGATTATGCCTTTTTCAAACATTATCAAAACAAACTTTTTAGGTAGCACGACCAACCTGCGATTTCTTATATCCTCTGAGTTCATATATTACAGCCTAAAATAATGAAGCTGTTTGATTTCTCTTTGAGCCAGCTTTGGTTTCTGCGTAAAATTTTCTGTATGTCAGATAACAGTTTTACATGGTATGTCTTTACTGCCAAAATGAATAAATTGAGTAAACCTGTCAGGATATATATTGCCTATTGTAGTGTTAAGGATAGTTCTTCATTTGTCGCGACCTCTGGTACTGTCGTAGACATACTGAACGACGGAAAGACGGCCTTTATTGTAACATATACAAGTACAGTACAGTGATATTCTTTTCTTCGCATATCCTAGCTTTGTTAGTAAGCTGGGGTCAGAGCGCAGGATCAGCCCGTAGGGTCAGCCCTGGAGCAGAGAAGGTTAAGGGCCTCGCTCAAGGGCCCAACAGCGGCAGCTTGGCAGTGCCGAGGCTTGAACTTACGACTGCATATTGAACTGTAAAATACTTGTGGTTCTACATAATACAACTATTAATATTTATCAATATTTTTGTCCTGATTTATAGATTTATTACAATTTTTCCACCCATATTAATTAGCTACCAAGTACACACATCTTTCAGATGAGATTTCCTTATGGAACAGTATAGAGGGAAAGTAAATAATGAATTGTGAAAGGTGTATAAAAGAGAGTTGGAGTGCTGGATACACACCCTGGACGTCAGTGAGCCAGTCTGGCTGGTTGTAGTGCTCTGATGCGCTTAGAGCCGTGTTGAGAAACACCAGAATCAATACCACCCAATAAAACGTCACTGATTTCACCGCTTTTCGGCATGTTCTCCGAATGCCACGGTTCCAACGGCGCAATGTGCGACTGAGGACAAACACAGAGACACAACACTCATTAACAACCTATAAACATAAAATGCACAGTTAATGTTAATTAATGTTGTCAATCGAAAAAGACTAAACACAACCAAAGCAGACCTGCCAGCATTCATTTTTGTGTCTTTGGATGGGGTCAAATGTTAATGATCATCCATGACAGATCAGAAATGCATAAGGAGCGTTAATACATAACACAAATCATAAAGGGAATACATGCAAATCCAAATATGAAAAAAAATTTTGGATCATTTGGGGTCATCCAAAAAAATCCAAAACATGTAACGCCCCCTTATCTTCTGTGTCCTCTAATTGAGGACATTAACTAGAGGCTAATGGCTGGAGGACATTGACATGCAATGAAGTCATTTTTTCTGGCATGTTAATTAGCCTTTTGTCTAATCTATTAGCAGTAAACTCTCAGACTCATACTCACCAGCAGGGATTTTTCATTATGCAAGCGCTGAGGACAATAAGAAAGAACACGCAACAGAATACAGAAATAATGAGACCAAAGACAAACACAAGACAAAGCGCCTAGTGCAGTGTGTACTCTGGTGACGTGCACTTGATGGAAATAATGAGACACTGAAGCAAGGCAAAGAATAGCCTCAGCTGCACAACTGCTAATATCTAACATGCACAAAGGACACGATTACTTTCAGACACCTAGATGTGTGTATGTGTGTGTGTGTGTGTGTGTGTGTGTGTGTGTTACCAGCAAGCAGCGCAACAGTCAGTGTGTTCTTCATCTATATTTTCTGTGTTTTCAGAGGCTGTTTCACTAGCTGGAAGACTTGCTAGAGAAAGAGAAAGTGAGAGAGACATACAGATAAAGATAGAGACACAGAGACATGGTGGGAAAATGCAAAAGAAAGACAAAGAGAAAGCTAATCTGATTTGCAATGTCAGCTGCACACTGGCACGGTTTTGAAAAAAGAAAAAAAGCAATCAATCTGGAACAGGGTCAAGCCATTTACTGCGAATCAAATAGAAAGAGGCCCAGATGTGATTTTGTACGATTCGACATAAAGTCAAGGAGCGCTATATTTAGCAGGTGGGCGGAGCTGCCGGCTGGCACGGCTCTCTCTGGGTCTTTACCGTGGATCTCATTCGAGTGGCTGAACCAGCCGAACTTTCCTCGCTTTTTTTCAGCAAGGTCACGCAGGGTCATACCTGAAGAGGGAGAGCAGGAGACAAATGCTAGTGTAAGCACAGAAAAACCCTTATGAAAGAAAGAATAATTTTCTCAAATGCTTTTTTTCCTGAAGAAAAAAGGAAAATACAGAAAAAATACAGAGCCTGTGTTGAATGCGTGTGTGACAGTTTATGTATGCTTGAAAAAGAAAACGATGATTAAAGGAAATGTGAAGGTGTAAATTAGAGTGCTCACGTCTGTTTCCGTCCTCATCAAACTCATCAATGTCCTCAGCCTGCATGATCCAGTCCATGTAGCCGCACAGATCCTCCTCCAGCTGCTGCTTCTCCCGCAGCTTCTGGAAGTCTCCACGTGCTTTAGCCTTCTCTCGCTCCTTAGAGAATTCACTACACACACACACAAAAAACATATAACAGAGAACACACACATAAAACATGGATCATTGGACACCCAGTCAAGCAAACACTTTTTTTCCACTTTTAGTCCGCTGATGAACTAGTTCTCCTCTATCGCATGACAGCTTCTTCCATCAAAGGTGTAGCAGCGGCTTCTTTTCAAACTGCTACTTATGCAACGTTACAGGGCAGCTAAACACGCTTAGAGGAGAATGCTAACTGATCTAACAGGCCTGTGATTGCCTAGTGTTACTCTTCCCACTCGGAGAGCAGGGCCAGTTATGCTCTCCTGAACTCACAGCAACGACTGCCTATGGAATTGTCAGGATTCAAACTCTCAATCTCCCAAAAATAGGGCAAACGCTTAGACCATTGCACCACTCGGGAACCAATACAACACACACCTCTATTGGTCACTTAAAATATATACAGTATGTCACTACAGTATGAGGACAAGATCACGCTCAGCACTTCATATATTAGCATTTCAACGCCATATAGGTATTATATGTATAAGGACAGGAAGAAAGTGTTGGTGTCTGTCCTACTTACCCGCTCAACACACCCAACACAAGGTTGAGGACAAAAAAGGATCCGAAGATGACCAGGCTCACAAAGTAGACCCAGGGCAGCTCAAACCCTATGGCATCATTCATCTGCCCACACACACACACTAAGTGACTCAGAAAAGATCCTCAAGCACTATAAAGGTTTACACAAGAAAAGCATCAACCATTTATTTACATCAACAGTGATGAAATATAAATCTACGTCAAAGCAATAGGGGACCATTCATTTCCTATGTCATTTTGCGACAACAAACTTTGAATTGAGGTTTCCTCAATTTTATGCAAATTAGTTATGACACAGTAAAATGACAAAGCCAAATGATTGGCTCCAGTAAATTCCCCAATACTATTGCGCAGGTTGTCTGACGTCCCTTCTCTACTCTCAAATTCTCTACTCTCAAAACTTCAGTTCCTACCTGCGTTTAGCTCTAATTTAACAGTGTTTGGCATGCAAACATGGAACAAAAACATGGTGGCATTGTCTTGTCCTGTGTTTTATCACAAAACTAACAGAGTGTTATGTATAAATTATACTGTAGGCTGTGCACATTTTGGCTACTAACATTTCTTATCGAAACGTAAAGAAATCTGGACAAAACTGGAGCAACATCAGTGACTTGTCGCTTGCTAGTGTGAACGCAGGGTAAACCTGTAAACTTCCTATGGAACCATACACTTTTACAACATAGACAAGTCAGAGAGAGTCCTGAAACTTACCCAGTAGAGGATATCAGTCCAACCCTCCATCGTGATGCACTGAAACACAGTTAACATGGCAAAGAAGAAGTTATCAAAGTTAGTGATGCCGCCATTCGGTCCTTCCCACCTCCCCCTACACTCGGAGTCATTCACGATACACTGACGACCGTGTCCAGTGAACGCACATGGCACCGGGTCATCATCCGCAAAATCGTCTGAAGGAAAAAAGAGAGTAAGAATGAGTCAGGTATTATCTGCATACCTTCTATGAACTGCAAATGACAACAATAACCTATATAGAACTGGCACTAGGACGTAAAAATAATGATTTTTATCAGATCTGGCTAATAACACTTTTTTATCAAGATGGGCGCAGAAGGAATATTAACCGAGTTTGTACATTTGTATGTTGTCTGCATTTATGCAACCTGTGCCAAGGAAGTAGCACGTCTTGTGCATGCGGCCGATGAAGAGCTCCAGGCCGATTATAGCGTAGATGATGATGACGAACAGAACCAGCAGAGAGATGTGTAACAAAGGAACCATAGCTTTCATTATGGAGTTCAGCACAATCTGCAAACCTACACAAACAGATAGAGAGATCAGGACAGACACACACACACACACACACACACACACATGCACAAAGTCAGCACAATACTTCAGCTAGCTCTTCTGCCTTGATTGCTCTGATCTCTGATTGAACGCTTTACAGTACAATAACAGAACTTTGGGCTACAGCGATGACTCAAGATCTTAAACAACTCTAGAGGCTGGAATTATGACTCAGGCTTAGTCATGCTTCTATGCTACAGCTATTGAATGGGACAGAAATGACACAAGGACACAAAATGCTGCGCCACATATAAACTAGTACATCATTACCATCCAGGTCAATTATCCTTTTACTTAGCACATACACATTATCAGTCCAAAATTGTTGTAACAAAAGGCAAATAACTATTCTCTTTCATAGCTATAAATGCAGAAATTGATCAGTGAAACGGATTGATGTAAGTCATTTTTGAGTAAATTGATGTAAGTAAATTAGTTTATCCATGGAAAAAATGGGTTTTGCTTTGTTTTAGAAACATTAACATAGCCATGAGAAAACACATTCACATACACATAGCTAGACAGACACAAACAAATACACCCACCCACACACACACACACACACACACCTAAACACACATAAGCACATGCACACATAAACACACAAACACACACACACACACACACACACACACAGACTAACTGGGCACTCCTGAGACGAGTCTGAGGGGTCGTAACACTCTGAAAGCTCTGAGCGCCTTTACGTCCAGGCCTCCCGGCTTCCCCGGCATGTGGTGTGTTTCGCCGGGTTTATGGGTCGCGGTCTCCAACACCACACTGAACAACCTACAATTCCCACACACACACATACACACCACAAAACAGGCAAACACATACAAGCAGAACACAACATTTAAAATAATAATAATAATATAGCACTTTTCCAAAGCTCAAGGCTGCATGCTAGCTTATTGGCCAGCTCTCCTTAGCAAAAGAGATTCTACTCTAGTGGGATTCGCTTGGCAAAACAAAGGTAAAATAAATACATTTATATAGACTGACTCTACTGGGTGATAAGATTCAAATAGTGATGCTCACTTCCCCTGATCTTTTTTAAAGATATGTGCAATGTCCGCTGAGGAGAAAAGACACCACAATATGCAATCTCAGTGGCAATATGCAATCTCATCTACCTTTTCCAGGAAAAGTGCAAACCCTGTACTATACTTGTATATACAGAACTGAAAAAAATGTTTTACAAAGTATTTTACAGAACCCTATTTTCTGCATTGAGTGATCCCAAATGGAAGTCCCATTCTTCATACTCTCTTCTCACACAGAATGCAACCAGTGCTCTTAAATATACAGTATAATCTACAACACCATCTATTTAAACACCCAGAATGACAAATGTGGCACTGACTGTAACAGATGTACACTAGCGTTCAAAAGTTTGGAGTCACCCGTCATATTTTATGAACAGTCATTATTCTATTCACTAAACTCTTCTACAATGT
>JAOUQW010000029.1:2978801-2990765 GCA_028565825.1 Olivaichthys viedmensis | reverse complement strand
GGCAGGGAGGGGCGGGGGGGAGGGGCGGGGGCGGAGGGGGGCGGGGGGGCGGGGAACAATATTGGAATTATGAAGGTATGTTGTCACGGAGCGTCGCATTTTATTTGCCCACGGAAAATCGTTTTGGCCATATGCCTTTCATATCCATTTCCATTTCCCTTTGCGCTACGCGTCATGCCCACTGCCGTTCCATGATGCGCGTCCTGGCGCATGCGAAATATTACAGTAGCATGCAGTGCGCCTGGGGTTTTTTTTTTTTTTTTTTTGGGGTGTGTGTGTGTGTGGGGGTTTACACATGATCTCGCTTTCATTTCGTTGTTGTCGATCGTGACACGGCTTGAAACCCTGTGCGCTCACAGCCTGTGCACGATATGGTGTTTGTTTGCGTGTTAAACGTCCAGCACATGATCTGGCATGTTCAGATCCGAGGCAACGATATAGCAGTGAGGCTACAAGGACAAGCCTGCCAGCTTTCTTCAGCAAACAGTACAGCGCAGGAGTGGATGCTGGAGCTTCGAATGGTGTAGCAGTGGCTCAGAATTTTGTCCAAACCTGTCCTGACAGTTTCCAAAATGTGTGTGTGTGTGTGTGTGTGAGAGAGAGAGAGAGAGAGAGAGAAAGAGAGAGTGAGTAATAAAGAACTGGAGCATTTCAGTGCACAGGTAGTTTTTTTCCTACATTTCCTATGGCTTTAATTGACTCGACTAGGCTAATTAGGTGCATGATTAGCTGCATATTTATTATCAGATGTAAGCCTCCCTGTACGCTGTTCTCTGAAACCCCCTGTAGTTCTGCTCACCGTGTAAATAATCCTAATTGCAGTCGATGACTACTACAGGCATAAATCTTTCGACTCAACATTATACCCCACAGTTTCCTCATGCATGTACAAGTGTAGTTTTGTGTGAGTTCGTGCTGTGAACTGAAAAAGTAAATATTAGGGATGCACCGATCTGATATTAAGTATCAATATCGGGGGCCGATACCGGCCTGAAGCGCTGGATTGGTATCGGGTCTGACCTGATACATTTTTTCTGATCCGATCAACTGACATATTTTAAGCGTGTGGCGCCGACTGACCCAACACAGATCATGCACGTGAGCATAAGACATAAAGGGTCTTACAATACGCCGCCACCACACCTGTGCCGTTTCACATAACTCAGCAACAGAAGCCTACAGAGAGTCGGATTGGTTACTGTGAAGATGTCAGCATCGGATCAGTCACCAGTATCGTTGGCCTATACCCAAAGCTTTGATATCGCTATTGTATGGGAAATGAAAAAAGATGGGATCGGCGCATCTCTAGTAAATATTCCCATTGAACACAGGGATGGCTAAGCAGATTTCTGGCAAGAGATAGCTTCAGTAAACAGAACGGACAATATTTCAGGAGGGGTCATTCTTAACTGTGCAGTCAGCATGAACCGAAGCACCTGTTATACACACTTACATATTTACGCCAGACACATGTCTCCCTCTTCTCTCTCTTGTTCTATTGGCGTCTCTCCTCTTCTGCCCTTCTCCTTTCCTTTCCTACTTTTCTTTCCTAGGTCTTCTGCTTTCCTTTTGTCTTTTTTTCCTTTCTTTTTTTTTCCTTTTGATTTACACTCCTCTCGTCTTCCCTCCTTTTCTTTAAACTCGCCTATTCTTTCCTCCTTTCCTTTACACTCCTCTACTTCTCCCTTTATCGCCATTACACTCCTCTCCTAACAGTCCTCTCCTCTTCCCTCCTCTCCTCTCTTTTACACTTTTCTCCTCTTCCCTCCTCTTCTCTTCTTTTCTTTACACTCATTTTCTCCTATCCTTGCATGCTCCATTCAACCCTATCAGCCATAAAGCTCACTAGCATGAAGGTTACAGAGCCAAATCAGGCACAAAGCTGATGCCAATAGCGTCATTATGCAAATTGCAGGAGCAGTTTGGGAGTATTCATACGAGAATGTGTGCAGGTAACATGAAGACATGTTACTAGAATACACAGTGTGTTGCACTAAACTGTCACACTTTGTCCAGATGGATGTGTGCTGCAATTTGTACCAAGACCAACAAACAACACAACTTTCTCTGAGAGGATGTCCAATTCCAAAGAGCTTAATTAGTTAGGTTGTAAATAAAGTTGTGATAAAAACTCCTTATTCATCATCTTTCACGCTGGAGCATCCAGAGCAACCCTGTACAAAGTAGTAGCCCCCCCCCTTCCAGATAAGTGTTAACAAGCATTGGAAATATAAGAAACATGAAAGCTCTTTTTTTTCTTTTCTTTTATTAACAGAGGTGCTTTGCTGCTGATGTGAGGGAAAATAGCTTTTGGCTCTCCAGCCCTCAGAATGCTTTAATGATTATGTGTAGAAAGCCAAGCTGTGCTAGCCGAACCGCTTCACACACTAGTAAGCCGCAGTGCGTTGCTGCAGAGTGTTTTTAAAATGTGTCTTTAAGCAATGCGATCATATTGTTGAGGGCAGTACCAACTTTCTGAAGAGAGAGGCTGAGATGTTTTGTACCATTTTCAGTTGGTATACTTGTGTGTTATTTTGCTCTGTCAAAGCAAAGAGGCAAAATCAAAATGGGCTTTACACATTGCTATCCATAACACCTTGTCAGAGGATGTAAAAATGTGTGTTCATGTTACAGTACATTCAAAGTGTACCATTTTGATCATTCTTATAGCTATCCGGGTTGTTGTTTTTTAAACTGGAAAAATAATAATCTCAGTAGATGTTTATTTAGAACCATAGTAGATCTTAAGCTGTCATGAAATTCGAGAGCTGTTCTGGTCAAGTGTTTGTCATCCAGCCTTTTCCCCATCATCCGTCTGCAAGTTTGTGAATCCTTTTGCGCCTTTTTGTGCCCTTTTTTTTTGTGAATCCTTTTGCCCTCCCCACATCCTGGTTCTCCTGCTGGCCTGGTGCCTCCTGGACCTTAAGTTTTCAATTAAAGCCACGCTCAATTGGAGCCCATCTATCACCTCATCAGAGGGCCCCTCCAGGATTGATCTCCCTCCTGCATTTTATCTCCTGCAGACCTCACAGCTCCGGGCTAATGAGGACTGGCGTAGGAGTGCTATAGTGGAACACTATATTGATGCAAGAAGGGATATCCAAGTGCTCTATACAGCATAAATCTATACTGTCCCAAAGTATTCAGGCAAAAGCTTGTAGAGTAGTTTATTTCCTTTTTACACCATCATCTTCAGTGGGTATATGGTTATGATAAGGGTGTTAATTAAAAAATGGTAAAACTTTAAAATCACAACTGTAACGGTTGACAGGAGGCGAGAGGCGGTGGACACAGGTGCAAGCAGATCATACACAGAAATATGGATGAATGTTTCACCACGTAGACAGAAACACAGCGGTACATATACACACAATAATCAGGGACTCATAAGGAACAGTTGGGAACAATCAAGACACAGGGCGTGAACAATACAAAACCAAAACATAAAGCACATGGCGCTAGTCGCCACGGCAACCGCAATGCGCGGCCAGCCCTGGACTTCGTGGTGGCGAGTTCGTGACAACAACAATTACCAAATAACTATGCATAGGTTAAATTATGCTTTTTTAAAGCTGTTGTTAAATTGAAAAATATGACATTGTTCTCAATTATAGATTTTATAAGTATTAGGAATTTGGTGCATTTGTCCAAAAGGCTTAACCAGTTATTCTCAAGATCTCAACAATCTACAAAGTTTCAGCATGCAAAGGAGAAAACAAGGTGACACTGGGCACACGGTTTAGAACTCATGATGGATATGCAATAGCACAGATTATTTTCCAAAGAAAATTCGGATTTCATGCAGCACCATAGCAGGATACATCTACAAAATATGTGAAAGATCTTTTGCTAAAGTCCCATGAGATGAAAAAAAGTCAAACCTCTCTCACTGTAGGGCAGTCGTGGCTCAGTGGTTAGGTTGCTGGGCTCAAGCCTCGGCACTGCAAAGCTGCCACTGTTGGGCCCTTGAGCAAGGCCCTTAACCCTCTCTGCTCCAGGGGAGCTGTATCATGGCTGACCCCGCGCTCTGACTCCGCGCTCTGACCCCAGCTTACTACCAAAGCTAGGATATGCGAAGAAAAGAATATCACTGTACTGTACTTGTACTCGTGACAATAAAGGCAGTCTTTCTCTATAGACCCATGTGTGTGTGTGTGTGTGTGTGTGTGTGTGTGTGTGTGGGAACATTAGAAGAGTCGTCACCTAGGCTGTGTACTAGAGCTGCACTGAACAAGCTGGCAGACCAAGATACATATTTAAAGAGAAGTAATGTTTTTGTAATGCATTGCATATAAGAGCAAAATTGCAGTATATCTGCAGACAAGGTAAGAGGCTTCCTCGGTCTTCAGTTTTGAGGAACATGTTTTCAGTGTCTGTAACGCCCTTAGCTATGTTACATTCAGGTGTGAATGCAAAGCAAGAGACTGAGTGGACTTTGCTACCTTGCCTGAAGTGCTCATGCCTCTGTTTGCTTTTGATTATGAATAGTTTATGAATAGTTCTGGTGACCCCTTTGACCATTGAAATTGAAGTGGTAACCTGTTTTTAGAAGCCTACTTGCTAACTCTCACTAGATGGATACTGAGAAAGCAGCAGGTGATCTTCTCTAGTGACCTTCTTTCAGTGAGCTAATGTTGTGTAGTTATCTCCCTCCACCTCTCAATTCTCTGTTGCCTACAGTGCTTATCAGAAAAAGTTTAAACTCCTCTTACTAAATGTTTGCCCTTTGCTCTGCAGTGCTACTATCATAAAGTGTGCGTGTGTGTGTGTGTGTGTGTGTGTGTGTGTGTGTGAGTGCACGTGTGTCATGAGCTGTTAGGTACATGAATATACTCAAATGCTTTTACAGAAGGGTTTTACAAAGGTTTTTTTTTTTTATAATGGTGGTTGTCCTTATTAATTTATTTATAAATCGATTCAATCATTCTGAATATAATAGAAGCCTCTTATCTTAAGTCCTATTAAAGAAGATGTAATATGTGTTAGGAGTGAGAGCTGTGTGATAACTGGACCATGTAACCTTACTTTAAGAGTGTCTTATTAGGCAACACAACGCCAGGTATGTATGTGTAAACCATATCTTAAAGCAGCCAAATTATTATTTATTTACAATTTTAAATAAATACTACATCAGATATCTCAAATAAATAAATGGGTCTAGCATTACTATAACATTAACACGTGAAATAGCCTTATGCATTTTTAATGGACTCTGGGAAGTCGTGTTTGCAGACTCAGTCACCCCCCCAGTGTGTTTTGACCATCTGTTTGCTTATTTTGTTTCAATTTACAGACTCAGCCTTATGTATTCAGCCTGGAGAATGCCATGGGGAAGCAAAACTCCCTGCTGTATAAGATACAGAAGATGTATCAGGGCAGCTTATTTGTCACTTGAAACTTCTGCAAAGCAAACTGTTTTGGAATTAAGAATTATTTACTTAATGTGTACATAGATTCTTATACCTTTAATTCCAGTCAAGGTTAAGACAATGTTTATTTCATTGCACTCGGATCATAAATGCCACTGAGAGCATGCTAGCTAGCTAGCAGGCTAGTGGGCAGCTGGAAATTATTCAGATTGCTGCTGGCGCTAAGGCCGACATTGTCACCTCAAATTAGAGCTGTAATACAGATAGCTAGAACTGAACACCACTGAATTTTTTTAAGAACTCTCAAATTATGTTTTTTTTTACAGTAAACTGAGCAGTAGATGAAAACCGTCTGTGTGTTATGAGAATAAGATTTTACAGTCACCACACCACATTAAGAAAGTAGAACATGCTGGCTAGCCATAATAGGTTTAGGGGCACTATTTTGATTCAGGCGCAAGTGTAAATTAGGGGTATAACGCTGATGTATTTCTAATTCGGTTGCTCATGAGCCATTTTTTTCCTGTTCTTATCCAGCTGGTTATTTCTACCACTAAAATACTGAAATTTACTGAAATACTGATAATGTCTTTACGAAATGACAGTTTTTCATTACGAAAGTGTCCTTCACTGAGTAGCCGGTGCACACACGGTTTTGAAAGGAAATGAAGGGAGCTGATTTGATTGGATATCACCTAACGGCACCTCTTGATAACGTATTCATTCTAACCCTACCCCTTTTTAGATTTACGCTGCTCTTTGCCCGGTTACCGCTTACGCTGATGGTCACGGAAATGCCAAGCGTATTTGTCACGTCCACACGCACCAGCACCATGATCTTATACCTTGTTTTTGTGCTTATGCTATGATCTCGAAAATGGGGCCATGGAAGTTGCAGAGGAAATTACTCAAATGTTTTTACCTTTTTCTAATCATTTTAATTATGAAATTTATTTGATTTAAAAGTATTTGTTCCTGCCCCAGTGAAACTGCTCATGTAATTTTATCACTGCCTTTTCTCAGCGCTGGCGACATGTCTAAGGCTACGGTCAAGAAGCTACACTGGCGCTCCAAAGTTCAGGAGAGCTTTGTCCCTCTGGGTGGAGCCTCAGGGGAGCTAGGTGTGGCCATCGGAGGTGGCGCTGACTATGGCGAGTTCCCTTTCGTCACAGCAGCCCCCGGAGGTGGAGCCACGGTGGGTGACATCATCCTGGAGATTGGCGGCACGCCTGTTCTAGGAATGACGCTGGGAGACGTCAGAGGGGTTCTGAACTCGTGTCCTCATCCCATCCGCATCAAAACCGTCTTACCAGGTAAAACCAGTAAAGCTTATTAGAATTTTGATTAGCTGAGTGAGGTGTTCTTGCTGTATCTGCTGAATGTATTGGCGTGTCAGCCTGCTTCTACTCTCTGCTCTGTAGGCAGTGGATTCCTGAAATGCTGCATAATGAACTGTTAAAAGCTTCCCTCTTTTGTTTCAATACATTTACCCTCTTTTAGAACAGATACATACAAACACCCCCTTTCAAATTCAATGACACCATATGTCTGTTAAGGTTTTCAGTCATCCAGGTAATTTAATTGTCTAATAGCAGTAAGTCACTGTGACTGGACTTGTGTTATATTCGTAGAGATGTTTCATGACTCATCAGAGTGGTGGGAAATTCTCTGTCATGAATTCCAAGATACCCAAAGATACCAACTCTTTTGGTTTTAAGGTACAAATGCTTGTCACTTTTGTATCTTGTCTTTTGTATCTTCAGTAAGAGGAACATAATTGTAAAAGAACATCATTAAGGTACACAACTGGACCCTAAGTACCACTGTTGTACCGTTGAGGCTACATTTAAATTGTTGCCCCCTGGGGAACCAAGATGAACCTGTACAGTAATTTTTTTCTGACAATTTGTGGCATTCTTATAGCTCAGCCCTGCCTCTTCCTTTCTTCCTTGTCCCTGGTGGTACACTTAAGTGGATGTGATAAGCACACTCCATTACTTTACCTTTCCGGAGCTCCCCGCTCACCCAGGGAGGATTGATCGCTGTCAGTAGAGGAGAGCAGTCAGATGTACATACAGGATGGTTCATACCCGTGTGCTCATTATATGGAAGGCGGCTGTCGTTCGAGGTCATAAAGCACTTTAAAAAATGAACAGATCAGAGGGCAATACTGCTTTGTCCCAC
Organism: Olivaichthys viedmensis; assembly: GCA_028565825.1. Lineage (NCBI taxonomy): Eukaryota > Metazoa > Chordata > Actinopteri > Siluriformes > Diplomystidae > Olivaichthys > Olivaichthys viedmensis. The sequence goes on along the minus strand of JAOUQW010000029.1, from coordinate 2,983,212 downwards.
CATTCACACTAGTCTTTGAGGCTTTTGCTGGCTTCTTGAGGAAATTAGCGTGCTTTGAAAAAGGAGAAAAATCGATAAAGGGAGATTCTGGGGAGCGACTAAACACTTGAGTTGCACCAAGTTGATTCAAAAAGCATTAACAGTTTGTTGATTGTTGCATGGCATGTGCTGGTACAGTGTTTTACTGTGCATTTTTTGCACACCGTTTGAACTTTTTTATAGGGTTTTACGTGCAGTCCCTGATTCTGTGGTTCGGGATCATTTGTGTACAATGTTATTTTATGTGCATAAGATATATTCTGTAAATGTCACTTACTTTTGCAAAGATCTAGAACCGAATAGGTGAACCAAAAATTTTGGCCACTGACAATGCCAAAAGAGTAAAAATACTGAAAGTTTTGAGAGAAAAAGTTATGCTGTTCTTAGTTTTTGAGATCAAATACAACAATCAAAATATAGCTAACAGTTTACAAAAGATTTGTGGGATACCCCACGATTGGGCTATTTTTACGAGCACGCCTCCAGCATCCGTACCCGCTGTGATGTCCTCCTCTATCGCTTTACCACCTCCACGATGGATGTATGATTGCTCTCCAGAGAAGTGCAGAGGTTTCCTAACCCAATGTTCACTGGTCTTTGAGGCCTAAGCCCATCAGTTCACCTCAGAGAGAGCTTGAGTATCCTATATGATTTTCTTGCTAACCGGGCACGTGCTGGAGTGGGCCACTATACCTCAGGCTCATCGCTCAGCGGAATGCGCCTCAGTGGAGAGCTTCTCAGCAGCCCTGCAAAGGGTTTTCGACCACTCAGTGGGGGAACGAGAGGCGGTCCGACCTTTAATGGCTTTCCGACAAGGGAATCAGACGGTGGCAGATTATGCGGTGAGATTCTGCATCCTGGTGGCAGAACGCCACTGGAATGAGGAGGCGCTCCTCACAGCCTTCTACTCGGGGTTAGCAGAAGTGATTAAGAATGAGCTTGTGAGTCCGGATTGGTGCAATTTGTTGGAGGGGCTTATCGGAACCGCTATCTGTGTGGACCAGAGATTGCGAGAGCACGACAATGTGACCCCAAAGAATCACTCACAGCCAACACATTTCAGCCACTCCTAGGTCAACCGACTGAGCCAAATGCAGAGGAGCCTACGGTCCTGGGTCACTCTTGCTTGACCCAGGAAGAAAAGCGTATAAGAGGGCGTGAAGGGAAATGTCTGTAGTGTGGAAAGATGGGTCACTTCCGCGAACAATGCTCGGAGCTTCAGGGAAAAGGCCACGCTTACCAGGTAAATTAGAGTCACTGGTAGACATGAGAGCAAAGGTTACCGTACCCCTCACATGCCTGGTTCTGTCAGTCACCGTAACCTGGGACGGAACCCAGAGACAAGAACTCTTGGCACTGATTGACGTGGGTTCTGTGGAGAATCTACTGGACCGCTCATTAGGAAACAGTTTGGAATTCCTGTAGAGGTGATTTTCTCTCCCCTAGCCATCCAAGCTTTAGACTACCCTGAACAAGGAAGGAAGGACCTGTGTCCAGTGGGCACCTGAAGCTCAGGAGGCATTTGAGTCTCTCAAGAACAGGTTTACCAATGCCTCGATCCTGGCTCACCCAGACCCACGACAACCCTTCATTGTGGAGGTTGAGGGCTCCGACAAAATGGTTGGAGCAGTACTCTCACAGAAAATGCCAATGGATTGGAAGACTCACCCCTGTGCCTTTCTCTCCCACAAACTTAGTCCAATGGAGCTGAATTATGACCCAAGGGATCATGATCTGTTGGTAATCAGGTTGACATTAGAGGAATGGAGACATTGGCTTGAGGAAGCAGCCCACCCATTCCAAGTGCTGATCGACCATAAGAACCTCCAATACCTAAGGTAGGCGAAATGCCTAAATCCCTGACAAGCCATTTTTAATCGATTTGTATTCACTAGATCAATGAACACCAAGGCCAATGCTCTCTTCTGTCAGTTTGACATTTCAGGTGTTAATCCAGAGCCTGCTAACATTATTGCCCCCGAACAAATCATAGGTGTGACACAACTGGCATTGGAGGAAGCGGTTCACCAGGCTCAGCAAGCTGATCCTGACCCCAGGGAGAGTCCTCCGGGAAGCCTATATGTGCCCACCACCACCTGTGCTCAGGTCCTTCATTGGGGGCACAAAGCCCCCTCGGTAGGTCATCCAGGGATAGGTAGGACCCTAGAATACATAGTCCGCAGGTTCTGGGTTCCTCAAATGTGTAGAGACGTCAATGAATATGTACGCGTGTGTTCTACTTGTGCAACTCAGAAGGCGTCCAACCTACCCCAGGCTGATTCACTTTGCCCCTTACCGATCCCTCACAGGCCCTGGTCCAACATCGCGATGGATTTCATAACTAGCCTGCTGGGAAGGTAACACTATTATACTATAACACTATTTTAACACGAGTAGATTGTTTCTCCAAAGCTGCACACTTTGTTCCACTAACCAAATTTCCATAGTGACAGTATGTGAGGTGGGTCGACACCATGGCATCCCTGCAGACATAGTGTCCAACAGAGGACTCCAGTTCACAGCATTTTCTAGAAGGCTTTTTGGGCCATATTTAACACAACCATCGGTCTCTCCATGGTCATCACCCCCGGTCCAACGGACAGACTGAACAGACCAATGCCTGGCGCCGGAGAACCCTAGCACATGGAATCAGAAACTGGACTTGGCAGAGATTGCCCATAACCAATTCTACAATACCTCTACAGATGCCCAATTCAGTTATGAGCCTCCCTTCTTTCCGAACCAGCAACTAGAGATGGCAGCACCTTCAGCCGAAGCAGCAGTTAAAACTGCTCTCCTGCAGTCCTTGCAACGCTACAAGCGTCAAGCTAATCGCAGACAAAGGGCTACTCCAGTATTCAGACCAGACCAACAGGTATGGCTGTCGTCTAAAGACATCCCGCTATGCACGGATGCCAGCAAGCTCAATCCCCGGTACATCAAGCCCTTCCAACTGGTGCGGAGAATAAACTCGGTCTCCTACCTCCTTTACCTACCAGAGTTTACGTTCCCTCTGTCGCATCCGGTGTCACTGCCACCTCCTTCTTATCTAAACTGCAGATGGCCCAGCATACACTATCCAGAGGCTGATAGACTCCCGTCGAGTGTGCCGAGGGATGCAATACCTCCTGGATTGGGATGGCTAAGGACCCGAGGAACAATCATGGGCTTTTGCTCGCCACATCTTAGACCTTTCACTCATCGAAGACCTCCATTGGGAGCATCCTGACCACCTGGTACCGCCTGGGGGGGGTACTGTCACACTCCAACCCCCCCAGTAGGCAGAGACCAGGAAACGGTACTGCACCCAGCAGATCGGCAAGGCCGACCTGTCGCATAGTTACTATTTGACTGATCACCGGCACCCGTACCTCATTCAGGCTGGCTTCTTAAGCCAGCATTCCCAGCATGCTGGTGCGAGTGCTTGATTCTATGTGTTTACCAAGTTTAAGTGTTTATTTTGCTCTGGACTGTGATATTATCTACATGCAGTGTTTAATCATGACGTACCTGCCACGGATGAAGTCCTTCTGATTAACTCAAGCCAAGTACTGCTCCTGACTCTCCTGATGTCGCAACTCAAGTCTTTGGATGTCTACACTACTTGGATGATCTGTCTAATAAATCTACTCACTTTTACCCTCGCATCATGTGATTGCACTCTGTTATTCCCAGATCATTGTGACACTGGCAAGCCTAAACTTCTAGGAAATCTTGATCTGTGTCCAATTAAATTTGTGCACCATTGCATGTGCACCATTTTCTCACATGCATAGACTACGTTACATTTTCTGGCACCATCAACATTTTACAGAAATGTCATATTTACATGTTTTTGTGGCAGTGTTGGATTAGCTTTGTAATGTTACTTGCTGTGAAAATATTTGTTTTTCAGTGATGTTTTTACTACCTTTTAGTTTTTTATTTTTGTTTAAAAGCAAAATCAATTAATAAAATTCATAGAATTTATTATATTAATAAATAAAAAAACATTTTGGTTTTGGCTTTGCCCCGAAACTTTCATTTCGGTGCATCACTACTTTGAATAATTTTTAGATGAGATATTGAGTGTGGTTTGGAGTTTCAGAGTAATTTGGTAATGATGGTTACTGTTTAACTTTTGCAGGCTCCACTCTGTGTAAGGACCTGAGGTTATATTTAAGCAAGTGCTTCACACCTGGATCCATGGATAGCCAACTGCAGCAGGTCATACGAGAGAACCTTTACCTTCGTGCAGTGCCTTGTGAGTGACATACAATTATTTTATAGATATATACACACACATGCATATCGTCGCTGTCCGATGAAAAACACGTATCTCCACTTTTCGCGGTTTTTACTTTTTTCCATATATGGAATGTGGGCAAAAACC
>JAOUQW010000029.1:2953997-2970347 GCA_028565825.1 Olivaichthys viedmensis | reverse complement strand
CAGCTTACCAACATGCTGGGATATGCAAAGAATCAATTTCACTGTACTGTACTTGTATATGTATATGTGACAATAAATGAGTATTCTATTCAAGCATCGAGCTGAAAGCAATACAGGTGTTGCAGAACTTAACATTAGGCACAAAGCAGGCAGTCGAATTACAAATGATAAATGTTACAGTTGAACTACACATAACACCTAATAATAAACACTAATAACAATAATAGGATAATATGGGGAGCTGTGAAGTACACTGGTTTATGTTAAAGAGGTAAGCATATGACAAAAGAGAACACACCTGGATAGACAAACACATATACACACATGCTCAGAGGAAGACAGCTAAAGGTAGTTTGTCATCAGGAGTTTCAGCTTTAACCTACAGAGTGAACAAAGTTGGGCAGTTCATTGCAGCATTCTGGAACTAGAGGGTGAAAAGACTCTGGTTTTAGATTTAGTCCCACGTGGTGGTATCACCAGGTGCCATTTTCTTTCAGACTGCAGTGATTGGGATGGAAAGTAGGCATTAGCGAGTGACTCCATCTAGTCCATGTAGGTGTTCCAGTGGTTACTCAGTAAACAAGCATTCTTACAGGGAGACAGTGGAGAGAAATGAAGAGGAGCATAATGCGTGCTCATTTTGGTTGACTGAAGGCCATACACACTGCTGCAATTTGGATACTCTTTACTGGTTTTCTTAATGCAAAGTGAAAGCTGGTAGAATGGCTAGCAGAGAGTTGCTGTAGTCGAGCCCTGAGATGGTGCTGTAAGAATGGCTGAACAAGGAGTTGAGTTGCATATTCCGACATGTACAGTCTGATCTTTCTAAAGTTATACAGAGCAGATTTGTCAGATCTGGAGATGAGCATGATGTGTTTTGTGAAAGCAAGCTGGTCTTCCTGGAGGAACTTGATGGTAGTAGCTTGATGAGTCGAGCTTGAGGGTGATATTGTGTTGAATTGAGGAACTTTCTGGGATGACAAGAACCTTTCTGTTGGAAAACTTAAGTTGAAGTCCTTAATCCAGGCTGAGATGTCTGTAAGACAGCTGAAATGTGTTCTGAAATGCACTTATTTTGTGCATTAACGCAGCCTTTCTATGCATATCACATTCCATGTTTTCCCTTTTCATGATACAGTTAAAAATGATGAAGTAACCAGAACAAAGTCTGGAAAATCTGGAATAAGTCTTTCACAAGGACAGGGCAAGACCCCTGAATTACAATATTGCCAAGGCATGAAACTTAAAGTAGAACAACAACAATAATATTAATAATGATCTCTCTCTATTTCTCTATCTCTCCATGCCCTCAGCGGACATCCTCGTCTACATTAATGACACATGTGTGCTGGGTATGTCCCACAAGGATGTAGTGGAGATGCTGAAAGCCGTGCCTATGGGCCACAGTGTAGATGTGGTGCTGCGTAGGGGCTACCCCATGCTTTACAACCCCGATGGCTGCCCCAAGACCAGCCTTTCTTCGCCCTCTGACCCCGCTCCAGGCTCTGCCCAGGCCCCACCTCACAACCTCAACCGCACCACCTCTCTTCACAACGGTTTTTACCCCCGCATGCAGAAAGAGCCTCTGGACACCAACGGCAACATGGCAGCCCCACCTTCCTACCACATACCCAATGGAAACTCAGTAGACAGAACTGTAGGAATGGCAGGCATGGTCTCGAATCCACCAAGGGCACGGTCAGAGAGATTGAGCTCCAGCCACAGTGATACAGAGGTCAACGCTGTTGTCACACGCAGGTAATATACATACAGCACATACATACATCAAGGAGTTTTTATGGAACTAAGTTAATGTTTAAATTTGTTGTCCATGAATTGCAACCTGGGGAGGGCAGTCCACATGCACAAATCTAAGAATATAATGGAGCCATGTTCTGCATGAAGGAGGTCCAAGATTCCTCTACAAGTGTCACCAACCTTACAGACATTCCAGGATGAGATTCAGTGCTGTTTTCCACAGAGAGTAGTAGAAAATAACAAAGCTAATATCCTGTAGGACAAATACACAAGAAATAGCGAATCAACCAGAAACAGTCATTCTCACATGCGTGGTGGCCCAACTTTTTCTCACCCCTTCGCATCCACCTCAGGAACATCAGAGGGCTCATTTGATCAAGGGAACAGGGGTGGCTGGTAACCTAAGACACATTGAAACGGAGTCAAAACTGTAGAGGTGCTGGTTAAGGAGTTTTGTGCATATTCTTCCCACGGGATGTAGAGACTCCACTGATTCTGGGATGAGCTGCAATAGGAGCAGATGAATCAGCCGATCTCTTGATTAATGTGTTCTACCTGTCCATTGGGCTTGTGGGCAATATCCCCAAAAAAAGAAAGGTTTCTTCCTCATGTCGTCTCAGAGAGTTTTTCCTTGCCACTGTCGTCTCTGGCTTGCTCATTAGGGATCTAGATCTACATCCGGATTTCTGTAAAGCTGCTTTGTGACAATGTCCATGCTTAAAAGCGCTATACAAATAAAACTGAATTGAATTAAATTGAATATCCGAAAGTCAGACTGACATTAATATTGAGCATTTTACAGAAAGCTTGGCAGACATGAGAGGTGAATTGGGGTCCTCGGTCAGAGACTGTCATCTGGGAGTCCAGAGAAACAAAAAACCTGCTGAAAGATGATTTCAGCTGTTTCTAGAGAGGTGGGCAATTTGGATCTTGTCGGTTTCTGTGTGAAACAGCTCTGGATGATGTTGGATATACAGTGAGCATTGTATGAGGAAGCCTTGACATTGATTGGGAAGCCACAAACGTGGAGGTGGAAGCGGATGGTGTACTACCTGTTGTAGCAGCTCCGCCGGGTGTACTGAGCTGGGCCACTTCTGATGGGTGTTGCAGCAGGCTCTGCATAAGCTGAAAGAGCTCATTGAGATGTTTCTGTTGCCGATCCAGTCTGGTGTCCATCTCCACTGGAGCCATAAGAAGGGGAAGTCTTCTATAACAAACACTCAGTCGAGGATTGGATCCAAGTGCAGAGATCTTTATTAAAAAATATTGTTAGGTAAAATCCTAGTAGAAAAATCAGGCAGAGGGTATACAGACTCAAAACAAAATCAGTGGGCAAAACCAAAGGGGCAAGCTAATCTCAAAAACCTCAAAAACCAAACCGAGAGTCAAATACCGGAAGATCATACACAGAACAGAACGGCTCAGAAATGCAATAAAAAATGAGGGCAAGACTTCGCAACGAGGAGCTGGAAGCCGAGGGTTTATATACTGTTTGTGATTGGATTGGCAAATGAGGAACAAGTGAGTGTTTCAGGTGAACCGGAAGTGGCTTAGAATTCTGGCGACTGAGCCCTCTGGTGGTGTGTGGTGGAATTGTCAGGTGAGTTTGTTCCCACCCCAATGACGCTGTAACCAATCTGACCACAATTCCTGCCCAGAATGTCACTAAAACCAATCACAATATTACAGCTCCATTTCTGAAAGGATTTATGTTTTGTTGTTTGGTGTTGTTTTGATGTATATTTTCTGTATCTTTATTCTTTCCTGAATTTTATCTCTCTTCTTTTCCCTCGCTTGCTCAGAGCATCGCTCATCCGCAGCTACAACAACAATACTCTTCCCACCCCATCTCTGGCCCACCAGAGCTCCAAGTCTTCCGAGAGCAATCTGTCCAGTGGTGTCCTCCCTCTCCCGCAGCCTGAGGTAGGCACTGCACCAGTGCCACCAGGCGCCCCCAGTGCCCAGCGCCCACTCGTGCCCCCAACTGAGCTGCCACCCTGCGGCTTCAATGGCTGCCAGGCCAGCAACCCCCCTCGGCCTGCCCCAGGCATCCTGGGATCGCCTGGGGCTGGCACAGGAGGTGAGCTTGTGCCCGTGGCCCTGGGAAGAAGCGAGGGAGGGGGCATGGGTTTCAGCGTGACGGCAGGCGGGCAGGGCGGGCAGTTGGCGCTGATCAAGCGGGTGTGGGACCGGCGCCAGTGTCCGTCCCTGCAGCCGGGCGATGCCATCATCAAGATCAACGGTGCTGACGTGCAGAGCCTCAGCTTCGCGCAGGTAACATTAGCCACCTGTTTAAGTCAAGTACATTTTTATTGTCATTGCATCCCTATACATAGTGGGACAAAATGTGCATATCGGACCATGGTGCAAAATAAAAGACAGTAAAAGGGGTCTATATGCAGAACTACATAAAATGCAAATAGAGTGACAATGTACAACAAGAGCTACAAACAAATCTACAGTTTCAATAGAATAAGAGCAACAGGAACAGCATAAGGATAAACCAGCAAAAATGTGAAGATGTGAGCAGACTGTCCAATTTGCATGTAATTGTAAAACATTTATAAGTAGCAGTATATGCAGTAAATAGATATAATAATGTAAGTTCAGCTTTGATTGAAGGAGTTATGACCCTTTTAGTTCCTTAAAAATGTTTCAGTTAAGTTACTTGTAGAGGAATCGGTTTTCAGAATTCTATTCTTTTAGCAGGCATGTTTTTGTGTGTTATGTTATTTTATTACATCCACAGGTACAGAGAGTGTTGCAGGAGCATACTAGACAGGGTGAGGTGGTCTTACTGGTTTACAGAGGAGGTAAGCATACGACATACTTTGTGGTACATAATACTACAGACTATATAGAGATATAGTACGTTAAACTTCTACATTTGCCTTGGGGAATAAGTATTTTTGCCAGTATGCGTTCCTTTCCAAGTTTAAGCTTCTTTGTTGCCACTATCTTGAAAAGTGATATGCATTAACGGTACTAAGAAGGTCTTGAAAACGGACGAGGAAAAGAAGGGGGTTATGGAGAGAGGTTTTTGGGATGGCTACATGGGATATTCAAAAAAGAAACTTTCTATCGTAGAAAGACAGATTTAATTATGTAAATATATATAATGTATATACTGTGTGTATATAATGTATATATGTAAATATATACAGCGTATATATATTATTCGTTATAAGCAGTGGCACGAAGGTTGTTTCATGAGTCTTAAATATTAGTATTATATCCGAATATAGATTGTCCACATAAAAATGCAGGTGTAAATTCACCCAGGAAGTACATAAAAGTGATTTAAATCTAATCAATTAAACCACTTCAGGAGGTCTACGATGCATTTCAGCCAGAGGTTATACAAGTATAAATGCATCCGACGCTCCAAGCCACTTTTGACAACCAAAAACCCCTCCCAATACATTAGGTCATAATTCACACGGCCGAAGTTGGAGAGTTTAAGGAAATTAAAAACGGCATGCAAAATTGCAACCTTTTTTTTGCATAAAACAACTGGAAATAAGGAACAACACAGGAAGTTGGTGGTCAAGTGTAATGAGATGATTGCATGTTATGCATTTGATTACCAGTGTAAACGGGGTAAATATGTAGGTAGATGCAGGTGCTCTTTGAACTAATGGAACTTTGCTTACTTAATCACATTGCTAAATGCAGTTTTGAACAGTGCACTTTTCTCTCATCACCCCTCCCCTATAGGAAACGTCCCTTCGCCTGTCTCCCCAAACTCCTACAACAGTGTCCCTGCGCCCCAGGGCCCTCCAGATTTGATGTCTCCTTCCTCAGACGGCCCCACCACCAGCCAAAGCACCCTCTCCCCCCAGTCGCCCTCCACTGAGCTCTCTCCGCTGGTCCAGAGCACCAGCTTCCTGGACTCGGTGCCCGTCACTTTGACCATGGAGCCGCGGGACTGGATGGGGGTTGAGGATGTGGCTGTGCAGGGTCCCCGTCTACCCTCCTCCAACGCCCTAGGAGCTGTGTCCAAAACACAGCCCGAGGGGAGAGGAGCGGCGCCTAGCAAATCTCTGGAGGTGGAGCTGAAGAGGAGGCCCGGAGAGGGTTTTGGCTTTGTCATTGCCACACAGGACATGGCAAATGGAAGTGAGTGCTGCAGGCTTTTACTATTGAGTCGGATTCAGCTCCAACTTCAGGGATTATGTTTCCGTTAAACAATGGTTTCCAGGAGTTGGTGTGGTAGTCTATGACAGCGATTTGTACAGAATACAAAGGCCTATAGGTGTGTTTTGAGTTCATTTAGTGCAAGTGTGAATAAGGATGTGTGTGTGTGTGTCTCTAAACTCTGTGAAGAAAAAGTGTTGATTTTGCTGGTGGCCATTGGTTTCTGGTTTTGCCATTTAAAAAAAAGATTGCTAATGACCATGTCAATGTCTTCATCTAGGTGCATCATGCGTAAATGTGTTGAAATGATTTCAAGTTACTGATTATATCTTCATCAGTAACTATGGTTTGTGTTCCTTCTAAAATCCACAATCATCATGACGGCTTTCAATATATTTAAACAAAGTTCTGTGTTATAATCTGGCAAGTGCTACATTTCTGAGTGCATTTTTGCTTTATGTTGTTATCATTGGCATGCCCTTTTTCATTTTATATCTTCATTTTATATCTGGCCAGTGAAAAGAGTCTGTTTGTCTTCTTACTGCAGTGAATTTGTACCAGGCTTAGGCAGAAGAGTCCTGAATAACACCCTAATCCTGCTTTATTTCAATCGCTCAGTGCAGGAGAGACCAGCGAGCCAAACGAACAGAAAATCCGCCCCTTTCACATTCTTGTATTTTTGCTGAAAGCCAGAATGGAATTTTATTATTTTTCCCAAAGCGTGGCAGTTATGATTCATACAACTCTGCAATGTGAATGCACTAAAAAAAAACTTAATTAGCAAACTAATCATGATTCAGTCTGAGTGTAGGTTTGGCTATGTTAAGAGAGGACGTAAACGAATCCTAGAGCGTTTTGCCATGTTGTGTAAGCTAAGGTCATGTTTCGCAATGCTTTAATAAATAGAGCAACATCATAAGGAGGCATCAGTGTATCTCTTGGGGTTTTACATTGTGCGGTTTGACATCACAAGTGGTTATGCTTGTTATCCAATGCAGTCCTCAAGGTTATGTGTTGTGTTTGATATTGTAAAGCAAAGGAATCGTGTGTTTCATTTGGTAGTGGCTCAGTGGTTAAGGTGCTTTGCTTGTGAGTTCAAATCTCAGGGTAGGACCCTTGAGGTCATACTTAATATGATATATCACAGGAGGTGGACAGTTAAAATGGCATCTTCTTTAGTTATTATAAAAAAATAGTCTTTTATCTTGCTTAGTTGATTATTTTTTTGTGCCAGGGGCTAATATATTTCAACAGGCACTGATAATAGGACTGATGTGAAAGTAGATGAATAGTAAAGAAGTCTGTTCTCTCTTTCTGGGAATTTTGTGCAATATCTCCTATATCCTCCTATATCATATTATGTAACTTGAAGTGTGCTGCCACATTACCTGTTTCTGCTTTCTGTCTGTTTCTCTTTCTCCCCTTTCTCACACACACAGATACGCACATACACAAACACTTATTTTGCTTGTGATTGTTTCTCTTTCAGTCAATCTGTATCACACACACATGTTCAGTATTACATCTCCCTCTTATTCTCCATTCTAAATCAAACATGCATAAACACAAATATTCTCAGTCATGCCTCTCTTGCTACCTAGCTCCCTCCCTTCCCCCCCTCACTCTCTCCCTCTCTCCCTCTCTCTCTATTTGTGCACTCTTACACCCACTCCCCATCTCTCTGTTTTTCAGTTGCGCTCTATCAGTGCAGGAGTCCGCACCGCCTCTCTCTGCTCTATGAGAAATAGCCCTAGATGTTTCTTTCTGCATTCTCTTTCTAGAACTTTATGTAGCTTTAAAGATTTGAGGTCAGCTTTTTTTGGATTTGAACTCCGGCTCGGAGCTTATCAAAACATCATGTTGGAGCGTCTACAGTCTGCCATGAAATCTGTCAAGGACTCTAAACGTAAATACTCCACTTTTCTGACTATGTTTTCATGGTTGCAGTTTGGTTTTTTTCAGATGCTTGGCATGTTGATTTTTTGATGCATCAGATCTTTGCTGAGCATTTTACAATACTTTCTGTCTTTTTTCCCCTGTGTGTTGGTGCTTGTCCTGAGCTGTCGAGTCTGTGTGGTGTGTGCACATGTTTGCATAGTAACAATTGGTGTGTGCACACGCCATACAGACTCCACTGCTCTGTGTCTGTGTGTGCATACAGGAAAAGCATTGTGCTGCATATGAAGTTTTGAGGCACTACCGGGTCGTTACAGTGATCCGTGTGCCTTTGATTTCAGCCCAATTATGCGGCTTTGGTGAACTCAAACTCTGAAATACCTGAAATATTTCCAGAGGCCTCTTAGTGATCTACAGTCATGAATGGCCTAATTCTTTGCCTCTGTATCAGGGAGGGATTCAAGCTCTCTCATTGAACCATACTAATACCAGCATTTCCACGAACAGACTGTCCGAGTTTCACACACTCCAGTATAGATCAATATATAGCATTATACAGCATATACTCTCCTAGACTCAAAGGGTTATCTTTTCATTTTGTAATTTCTTTTTAGCTTTATTGTTTTTCTTGGCCTGCTGTGAATTAATTTGACCAAACTAACATTTTAACACTGCACACTAACTAAATTACCTTTTGACCAGGCTTCATGTAGAACTTGGCAGCATACAAGCTTCCATGTCTTGTATGTGTTTGAATGGTAAATCATTGACAGACGAAGGAAACAATCGTATGCTCTATTAGACATTTTGGCCTTCACCTCAACTTTATGTGGCTTAAATTATGATGTTTAAAAAGGATAACCACAAATGGTTAACAACAAAGAAAAAAATACTTCATACTTTCATGCAATATCCACATATCTTCTGTATCCTTTCAAGAGCTGTGAGTTAAACGTAATACATGATGCAAGTTTAAAAAACTTATCAGGCGTGGGTGCTCATGTCCGCATGATCTCATTTGAAGAGAATGTGCCTAAGAACAGTACCGTACTCGAACATCTTGTTTGTTTGTACTTGCTATTGCACAAGCAGGGAAGTAATCCACTCATTGTGGTGTGATACAAGTAACAGTTCTGGCTGGTGGGTAATGGTATGTTTATCTTCTGTGACTTAAAGCACAGGGCTCAGAACGGTACACGAACAGGTCACTGACGTGTAGTATTACGAGATTGTCCCTGCATTTTTATGTCCTATACTCTGTACTCTGAGGAAGAAAAGTTGCATTTGGTAAAATATTAAACAGATGGTTAGGTTTTCTGCCCCTGTTTCCCCAGGGAGTGTGTGTGAGCGAGAGAGAGCTAGAGAGAGAGAACTAAGTTAGACTGAATAAATAGGTTACACAGATAGGTTTCCGTTTGGTAACTAGAATAATTGTGTTATACTGTTGCACCTCTGAATATACCTTTACTTGTTTAGTTCGTAATCATGCATCATTAAATGTATTTTTTTTAGCTTCTCCATCTTCTATAAGATTTTAGGATGATTAAATGTAGGTGAGAAGTGCTTTCATACCCATGATTTTTTTTACTTGACATAATTTTCCAAGTTCAAAAAAATACATTTTGTGACCTTAGTATTATAAGGTTCTATCTTGGTTTGAAGGTTAGAAGATTAAATGGCAGAGAGAATCTTATAATACTTAGGTCACGATTTGTAAAGTGAATAAAACTATTGCCTAAAAAATGTATTGGGGTCTTCAGGAAACCAGACATGTAGTTGTAGGCTGGAGGACCTATGACTAGGAAAACTGTCAAACGTTTTTTACCTTGTTAGCTCGTGTCCTTGATGAGATTGGTGCACGATTCATCTGTACTAATCACTTAAAAGACAAAATTCTTCTTTGTCCGTAATCTTTTACTAAAATGCACCGACTTTTTCCCACCTCTAAATGGCCTCTGATTTTTTTATTATGTCACCGGTAGAATTGTGGGCGGGACAAAAAGACATAATAACCAATAACCAATTTTATGTCATGTTTCACCTCCCGTTCCCACCTGAGTTAGCTCGCGCTCGCAGAGATACCTAATAACTTTTCACAAGCCATTCAGATCCCCACGGGTAAAACCAAAGTCCCGCCCACCCAAATATGCCGTTTCATTTGGAAATACGTCACGTTGAGGGGAAAAAAATGCGTTCAAATTTCCGTTTCACATTGTGTTTAAAGGTGGGGTCAGCAATTTCTAAGTCAAAATACTCTTTGTAATATTAAAAATTCTTCTCACAATCCGCCAGCTGTCAATAAAATATCTGTTCATGAGAAAATCTTTGGTCTCTGGCAGTCTGCTGGACGAATCTGGGTTTGGAGGATGCCAGGAGAACACTACCTACTGCAATGCAGAGTGCCAACAGTAAAGTTGGGTGGAGGAGGGATAATGGTCTGGGGCTGTTTTTCAGGATTCGGGCTCGGCCCCTTAGTTCCAGTGAAGGGTAATGTTAATGCTACAACATACAAAGACATTTTAGACAATTATATGCTTCTTACTTTGTGGCAACAGTTTGGGGAAGTCCCTTTCCTGTTCCAGCATGACTGTGTGCCCCTGTGCGCAAAGCGAGCTCCATAAAGACGTGGTTTGATGAGTTTGGTGTGGAGGAACTCCAGTGGCCTGCACAGAGCCCTCACCTCAACCCCATTGAACACCTTTGGGATGAATTGGAACGTCGATTGCGAGCCAGGCCTCATCCAACATCAGTGCCTGAAAGTTATACAAGCCTGAAAATAAAAACTTAGGCACTCCAGGCATGAAAATAAACACTTGTCACTGCAGACGTGCAACACACTGGGAGACGTTTGAGGACGTTTGATGAGATGCCATAAAAAACATCAGGGCATTGTTGCTGAGAGGCACTGAAATGTCACTCCATTGTTTCTCACATCTACAGGAGTTTCAGTTTGTTTGGTTTTGCTGATATTTTAGGAGCTTGTTAGTGTTTAAATTTTTTGTTGGAACATGCGTGTGTTTATTAGGAAATAGGTGTGCCTAAAAGATCATCGCATTTCTGAATGTTGGCAGACTTTGGTTATTTGTCTTTTTGTTTGTTCAAATTGTTTAGTTTGTATAAAATAGAGTAGCTGGCTTCTCTCGTACCATGCACCAGCACCACCCATCCTAGAAAGTGAAGGCTGAACCACTCCACTTGTGTACACAAAACCTTTCAGTTCATCTTTTTAAACCTGCTGTACCACAGTCCTACTACTAAACATTTTACAGGTGCTCCATCTGCCATATCTCAGGGACATCAGTAATAATGTTAAGTGTTGATGGATGCATTAATTATAGTTCCCTTTCTCACTGTATATTAGCTTTGGAAAGGCCATGGGAAGTTCATATTGATATTTTTATGAATGATTAATCCATCTAAAGGTGATATTTAAAAATCTGTATGCCCTATTAATATATTTATTAGTATTTAATTAACAAATTAAACATTCTTTATCTGCAATATCATACTTTTCAAATGAGCTGGAAATTTTCTTTGCCCATTTTTAAGGCATTTTTGCCAAAAATGTTTAATCAATTATCTAACATACACCTTGGGCTTAAACACAGACAGAAATGACTAATTCTAATAAGTATCTCTCTCTATATGTTTCACTCTCTTTCACTCTAGCAAACAAAGTTAGCATGCAATAAATATTACTGTCTAGAAACATATTAGCTACATTTAATGAATTTGTGCATGTGTTTGTCTTTACCTGTTTAAGAGAAACAAAAGTTTTGAGGCCTACTTTCAAGGCCCTGCACATTCAATCACAATACCTATACTGACTCTAGCTTTGCCTCTTGCGGCATTGCGAGGCCTTGACTTCGATCTTGTGTCCTGGATTTCCTCTGTTAGCCATATTTGAAACACCAAATAAACACAAGCAACTAGTGGGTTAACTGTTATGCCTCGTGGGTTGCCTTTCAGGGAAAAGGGGGCAGAACTCTATGGAGCTGAGCAGCTCTATTCCAGCTGGGGCAGCGCTAATTTCAGAGACACAAGGTTCTTCTCAATACTCTAGTTAACACCTCCTAAATTCTACATCCTATCATACCCATTTGCCAGATTGAAATGAGGTGAAAAATATTTTTAATCAGTATAGAATTGGGTAACTGCAAAGAAGGGCTGTCATGGAAGTATGTTAGGTAAACATACATAGTGAAATAGCTAGCAAGCTTTTGGCACTTTTGGCTACTATCACTCTATAAAGTATTCAATAAATAAGCAGGTATTACACTGAGAGGCTATGATTGCAGTATCTAAACATTACCTACACAACCATGGTTACCACATCCAAAATATGGAAATAAAAGACTGAAACAAAGAACCTACCGACATCCAGTGCAATAGTGTGCATCACAGTGTTTCTGTGGTGCCATTGAAATTACAGGATTATTATAGGTCTAAAAGCTTTATTAAAACTACAAGCTAAACTGAAAAACTAAAAAAATATACAATTGAGTGCAAGTTAATCAAGTTAAAAGTGTTGTCTTGAAAATCCTGTTACATTATGGCCCAAATATTACAGCAATTGAGTCTAAGTCAGCCATGATTTAGGTGTCTAAACAGTCAACATATGTTTACTTTGTTAACTCTTGTTTAAGTTTAAACAGACTTAAACTCTCTCATAGTTTGCTGTGATCAGAACAAGTTAAGAGTCGATGGGATCAGGAAACAGCCATTACAAGACCCAAAACATAACACTTAATAGAGCTGGAGAAGGGTATACAAAAATATTTAAGTGTTTATGGATGCCATTAACAACAATGAAAATCATCATTTGGAAATAAAAGAAACAGATACAAAGACACTACCAAACAGTGGATGCCAGAGAGATTCATGAAAATCCCAAACAAGAAGCAGGAGCAAGAAACCTGAAAAAGTCCTTAAAGGCATAATAAACGTCCACATTTATTTGACATTCTGAAATATTACTTTTATTGTTTTATCATTATTATATTAATATAAATTTTTTTGTTTATTTTTGTTACTGGTGATAATGGCGGAACATTTGTAAAACCTAACTCGAATTCGTTTCATAATTTCAAAGTAAATGCTAGTAACTGCAAAGACTATGGTCAAACTTTTGATTGGTACTGTATATAGCCTCACTGAAAAATTGACTTAACATAGAAATTTGACATGAAAAATCTATGAATGTTATTAATAATAGACAGTGATGAATAATGTAGCTTTTGGTCTACCCTGATAACCGTCAGTGTGTAAAGAGCAGGCGGCTGGGGAGCTTTCCTAACCGAGTGAGCACATTCTTCTGCTCCAGCACACTTCACATGCAGGACAACACACATGCTCACCTGGGGTCCGCTCTAATTGACATCACGAACCTCTGATTATCTGCACACACACAAACACACTATCTTAACATTGTAATAACAAATTAGAAGTTGTAGCTCCTCTTTCTGTAGCAGTAAGTAAGTGGAATTTATAGGTCTACTATTTTCTGGTTCATGAATTGATTACCATCTGGCTGTTTTATCTGGTTGTAAATAAGAGATGTGGAATGTAGTAAAGACAGATGGCTTTTTTAAATATGGATTTTTTTTGCATAGTGTACAGACCTAGCGTGCAAGTGCTCACATTTAATGATCTTCAAGTTATTACTTCCCAAAATAGATGGTTGGTTGAACCTCATGACTCGTTAGGATGATTCTTAGTGCTCTGACTCTATGATTAAGTAACTCCCCATCTGCTCTTGTATTTTTTTTTATTTGTTAGTGTGTTGTATATCTGTGCATGTTTAATGTGTACAACATGCACATTATATACTCTAAGAAAGGATGATTCTGTTCTCATTGAGAAATTGTCTTCTTTGAGGTTTAAAGTATGAAATCTGTGCCTTTTTTTTATTGGCAGCAAATTGCTATTGGAGTATTCTGTATCCATTGCAGATGATGGTACAATCAGGTCTCTCCAAGTACAGCTGAACTAAGTACAAGAACTTTTACTGTTAGAATTGGATGCCTGAGTAGTATTCAAAATAGAGCCCGATTAATATATCAGGTGCCGATAAAATCACCTAATATTAACGTTCCATGAGTGTGATGACCCTTGGTCTAAATGGGAGAAGGAGGACTCAGGAGGCTTGGGGAGAACGAAGCCGTACAGCAACGCGTGCTGGCATTCAAAATAAACAAAACAATTCTGCTGCTTGACTCAGCGTCTACTTTGATCTGGCTTTGCTCCGTCGGTCTCAGTCTCTCTGGTTTCCCGGCTCCCTACTGATACAAAGAGAGGCACATGAATAGGGAACCGGAAATTACCCACAGGTGCATTCACTCACTCGTTACCTGCTACCGCGCCGTTCCTCCTTGCTCCGTCTGCAGCCGACACTCGACTACGCCCCTGCCGCCACAATGAGATTATTAGAATTGTCAGACCGTAATTCAACCATACGTAGAGTTAATATTAGTTCAATTCTTTCTTTACTCCCATTTTAGTCCCATTTACTGACCAGTGTAGAAAGTGTAAAAAAGTTATTTGTGCAAAAATGTACTAAACTAGATTGCTGATCAAGACTTTAATAGCTTGTTGTCCCTCTTACACTCGCTTTGCTGCAGGCCAGCGTTGTCTATGCGCAAGTAGATCAATCTAAACAAATCGATTAATCATTCAGAGCTGCAACGGGAACTCATTCTGCTGGTATGGGACACACCATAGTGCCGTATGAGAGCACAGAAGAAAAAAAATCTGAGTTTCTGCAGATGGTAGCTGTGCGGGTATAATAGGCATTAAGTATGATCGAGTCCTCACTGCTCGGTGATATTCTTAACGGTCCCCTTGGATACGATTTGGCACAGCGCAGCTTTGTGCTACTGGCAACTAAAATGTCAACAAAAAAATGTTTTGCTGTGTTTTATCAGATGTTTGCTGTGTTATATAAGCTTTTTTTTTTTTACACTTACTCAGAGAGGTGTAAACCTCAGGAAGATATTTTAGAACATAGTGGTCTTAACATTCCAGCATTGATTTATGCCTCAGACCTTCCTGCGTGAGAGACAGAGATAGATGGAGTTGAGAGAGAGACAGAGTCACTGGTAAGCCAGGATTATGAAATGTTGGCTGAGGATTAATTGTCATTAACGATTTAGTTGTCTTTTACAATAGAAGCATAACATTAGTGTAATAATGTACACAGCCATTTATCAACACTAAACATAAATAAAGGTTCTGTTTGCCTTTTAAACTGAAAAACTGCAATGGGAGGAAACAGCACAAATAATAACTTCAATATATAAAACCCATTACTGAAATACATATAGGTTACTGGTCAATAAACAATGTACTATAGCAAAAACTACATAAATAAATCATGCATTATTCTGTACTAAATTATTATGTATTAAAGGTTGTGATCTCCAAAAAGTTTTAGTAAAAGCACCTACAACTTCACTGAACATTACTGTGTGTGAGGATGCGCACACAGGGTTGGATGCAAGTGCAGGTTTTATTACTAGATCAGGCAGATAAAACAAAGGGGCAAACCAGAAATCAGAATCATGGAACAGGCAACGGGTCAGGAGATCTATAAACAGGGCAGAGGCAAAAAGCAGAGTCAATAACAGGCAAGGTCAGAATATACCACTTGGTCCCATCACTGAACATGTCTGGCACAAGACTTCGCAATGAGTGCATGTTTGAGCTGTGTGTATATATAGGGGAATGTGTAATGAGGGACAGGTGTGTGTAATCAGTAGTCCGGGGGAGTTGGATGGGGAAGTGGGTCATGTGATTCTGTGGAGCGCTGGGGATTCTGGGAGTTGGAGTTTGCGATGTCAGGCGTGACACTGTGTCCAATTACAAAACACAGTTATAAAAACTTCATAGATCCTTTGACTGAGAATAAGGATTAAAATATGATGCTGCAATTTAATTATATCAAAAAACTAATTGAGAATGAACGTCATGTTTGCTTCTATTTATATGAAAACATACGAGTGTGGAATCTAACCGTTAATCCTGATCAGCTCAAATTGCGATTATGTAATCATTTTGACAGGCCTAGTCACCGGGGCATGCAATTACTTATGGTTTGCTGTTTATCAATCTTTTTTTCTTTCTTTCAGCTCTTTCCAGTTGGGTATGGTTGTATGGAATTTGATTTAGATCATTTGCAGGGCTGGAGAAGTATGTAATTATAAACATGGGAGAGGATATGGGAAAATATTATTTATGCAGACTTTTTATTTGTATTTTCAGTATTCATGAATTTGTGCAAATGGTTTTGTCATTACACCTGAGGTGATAAATTCCTCATTATTATGTTTGTTACAACCAATAGCTGCTCTTGTTCGAAAGTGCACGAATTTAATCTGGCGTGAAAGAACAGTGAGTGAGACCATAGAAAGAAAGAAAGCTTCTTTATTGTCACATATACAAGTACAGTGAAATTTGATTCTTCGCATATCAGTAAGCTGGGGTCAGAGCAAAGGGGCAGCCATGATACAGCGCCCCTGGAGCAGGGAGGGTTAAGGGCCTTGCTCAAGGGCCCAACAGTGG
>JAOUQW010000029.1:2932763-2953454 GCA_028565825.1 Olivaichthys viedmensis | reverse complement strand
CTTGGCAGAGCTGAGGTTTGAACCCATGACCTTCTGATCAGTAGTCCAGTGCCCTAACCACTGAGCCACCACTGCCCATAGAGGATAACTTTAGATGCTAATCCTAACTAGTCTTAAACTTGCGCCTCAAAATGATAAATTAACTTCTTAGAAGACTAGTTAACCAAGGACAAATAGAAAAGTTGGTTCAAAAAATGTTCACAGCATTGTGGAACAGCACTGTATCCAGGGGTTAAATTGGGCCGGAATGATCTCAGTAACTTGGAGAGGGTAAAAATTAGTTTTCTGCTTTTACCTGTAGCATGATGGACGGCAGGTACCATTAATCAAATTCACTGTCACTGCGTCACAGAAACAATAAGGACCAGTCGTGTTTCACAGGAAGAAAGTAAGGACCAATCATGTTTAACTGTTGACAGACGTCATCTAGTTTATTGTCCATAGTGTGTCACTTCAAGTCACTTCAAATCCCGATTTTAACAGGGCTGGTGAGTTAACTGTTCATGTTCATCTAACCAAACTTTTAATGATATATGCAATTCTCTTACCTTTAACTCAGTCCTCATCGTGTCGAAATTAGTTGATCAGATTACGTGTAAGTGTAGCTAGTTTGTTGGCTTGCTGATTAGGTTAGCTAGTTAACTTAGCAAGCCCCCCCCCATCCCTGTCTGATCTCGCCGAGGGCACCAAATGGTTCAGTACTGGCACAGTTCCACCACCTTCCAAATTCCACTTTAACCCCTGGCTGTATCTGTATAATTGATTGCTGGGTTTCATTTCAAAATCTTTAGTTCTTTTTTTTTTTAAATTGTGTAGTGTTTTACTACTCGTGCCTATCAAGTTACCACCCGATAACCTCCAGAGTAACTCCTCCTACTTTCACGGATAGACAGTAGCGGTTCCTGGCATAGGTGACCGTCAATAGCCTAGGGCGGCAAGTGTCGAGGGGCGCACGCACGGGCACGCTGTGCACATAGACACACACGCGCACACACTTCTCTATCGAATCTGCGCAATGTCGGGGCATCTGACGTGTGCAGAATGAGCGTCCCTATACTGTGCTACAGGCAAAAGCAGAAAACTCTCCAATTTATTGAGGGTGCCGGAACGCCGTTCCAGATCGTTCCAGCCCACTTTAACCCCTGCTTGTATCACTTTACCACAACTGCAAATGTTTAGTTTAATACTAATTTAAATCTTGACAATTTAACAGTAAATTGGCTACTAATGCTTCAGGCTATTAGTGCTGACATTAGCTAAATAGGTTGTTCTACTAGTTTATTCATTGATTTTGCTTTTCTTAGCAAAAGGGGAAGGCATGAGCCACGTCCAGGAGAAAAAACGCATTCTGGTAGAATCAGCATCTCCTACAGGCACCAGTTGAAGCCATAGCGACTGGTGGAACGGATTCTGATAATATATATCTGTTAATTATAGTTTGCACTGCCCTTATCACGGATGTATAAACTGTACAAGAATTTTTTTTTTTTTTTTTAAGGTACTTGGTTTGTGCCCTTCCTTGAGTCTCTAACTATGATTCTTTTGAGGTCAAGCAGCCATGTCCTAATTGACTGATGTTGTCTTTCTCTTGTCAGACCATTGTAGGCCAAAATTTAGATTAACAAATTTTAGAATACCGTGTTAAAGGAGGTGATGGGCCTGCATGTATCAATCCTTAGGGATTAATAATCTTTTTAATTAATAGTCCTTAATGCTTAACAACATGAGCCCATGAATCCAGAGAAAAGTCTGGGGGAAAAAAAGTATGGAAATGTGAAATGGAAAATGTGCAGAAACCCTGTGTTTGGCTTTATCACTGTTGTAGAGTGTCTTAACTACACAGACAACCGCAGAGCTCTAACCACAGGATTAGTTAGATGTATTATAGCAATTAATTACCAATTATATACACACTAGGTGTAGAATGGTAAGAAATTATTTTCTGGACATAATGATGTACAGTAGGGTCTAAAAGTCTGGTCCCACTACCAAGAACTGCTTCAATCATTTATCAAAAACTAAACTAAAATCTTACTTTGTTGATGCTTATTTTTTAAGACTACATTTTTATAAATACTGAGACACCTCAAGATTTTTTTTTTTAATCTATTTGAGAAATCCCCTTATGAAATTAAAATATATTTAAATATAATGTTCACACACCTCTGTATGTTACACATTATCATTACTACTGCTTTCAGTAAGTAACTTTTTGAACCTAGATAAGAATGATGAAGAACTTGTAGTCTATTATCTAAATCCGGGTGTTAATAGCACATATGAGAAACTTGTGGGTGTGTGTTTTGTTAGCATCAGGGAATGCTTGTGTTCATCTTTGTCTAGTTCACACCATATTCTGATGAATCTTTCATGCTGCTTCTCAGAATGCTTTTGTTGGGCTGAAACAGGAGAGTGAGAACTGATTGAGCGAGACGCTGCATTGCGCCAACACCTGTCTGAAATGCTGCGTTACTCTCACACCCCTCGCTTGTTCCCTTTCAAGAGGATGATTGAATTGCATATTGGGATCAAGCTCTCACCGTCCTCCCTCACTAAACCGGCATCAAGTTCCAAAAAAGGCATAAAACATGTGCAGGACTCGAGACTGCACAAACACACCACACATAACCCGTTTTGTATCTGAACAACATCCAGTAGTGTGTGTGAAATGTGTTGCGATCTGGCTGCTGTAAACTCGAACTTCATTTCATGGCATTATCGGACGCACAAGCTGCATTCTATTATTAAATCTTTCATCAATTATTAGCAGCGCTGTCACTCTGTGTAGCCTGTTTGGTGGCTGATGGGACTATTTTGGACCACACTTGCCTAATATTGCCCTGTATGTATGTATGTATGTATGACATGTATGCCTGTCCTCATAGACGGAGAGGGGGAGACCGCAAACAACTTTGTTTGACCTTGGTACTCTGTAATAAAAATAAAGTCATTTTAAATGTTGGTTAGAGAAACTGCACCAAACACATAAAGTTTCATGTTGGAAAAATCATCGTATGTACAGTTCCACTTTTAGTAAGAATGTGAAATGGGTTATTTTGTCCCCTAGAGAATATAAGGGTTAAAACCGAGCACATGTGGGTATTAGATAATGGTGTCTTTTGCCATATGATGGTTGGCAATGATTATATAGGAAATGAATGTGTACATGTTTGCGTAAGTGTTTCTAGCTGTATAAGGTTTGACAATAATACATTTACAAATGCAAAATTCATCTGCGTATCAACCATATTCAACAGTGACACGTGTTCAGCTCTAACAGTGACAAATTTGTTAAGCGACTGTCAAATAGTACAAAGTAGACTTGTGTTATAATCTGCAAGTCATTTTGCCACTCAACTGAGGGGCTTCATAACAAGTCCAGTCACCTTGACTTACTACAATGCATTTAAAATGACCTGGATATGTGAAAATCCTTAGAATTGACTGGTCATGAAAGAGGAGGTACACACTTTAAGCAGTTTGGCACATTAATATAACATTTTCTCTCCCCTCTTTCCTCCCTCCACCTCTCTCCAGCATCGTCGCTGTTCTCTCACAGGTTTGTGACTGTGCGGAGGGGTAGTCCAGCAGCACGCAGCGGTCAAATCCAACAGGGTGATCAGCTGGAGGCAGTCGAGGGCCGCTCTGTGCTCACACTGCCTCACCGGGAGCTGGCTCAAATCCTGCGGCGAGCGGGAAACACACTCCGCCTCACCATCATTCCGCGCTCCAACCCCAGTACGTACATTACGGGAGGGAATAGGGGACATTCAGAATAAATTCTCTTAATCAGATTGCTGCAGATTGATGTGTTCAGGATTGTGATCATTAGTGTAACCATGTAACACAAACCATGTTGTACATTTCTTAACTTTTAATTTTTGAACCACTCTCAGTTATTAGCAATATAAATGAAGGTTTAAATTTTTACGGAAAAAGACACACAAACTCCTTTACATGTTTCTGATGGAAGGATGTGGCAGGCACCAAAAATCACTTTTTTGTTTTATATTTACAAAAATCAGTCATTTTTTAACACCTCCGTTTCACCTCGTTACTTTCAGGTCAAAACCTGAACACAATCATAATGTGATTTTTTTATTCTTTTTTCTTTGGAGCATTAGAGCAAGTGAGCCAAGCACATAAAGCTTCATGTCAAAAATCATTTTTAGTTTTGTTCCACTTTTGATTAAAAAAAAATTTAAATGGGTAATATTGTCCCAAACAGAACATAAGGGTTAATGTCGACATTACTGATATATATCAGTGACCTGTTACATGTACTTTAGTTTACCTCGGTTTTACCTTATTTATACAATTCTGTGTCCCAGTGCAGCTTTCTGTAGAACAGCATGTCCTCCAGAGGGCACCAGTGCTTCATTTGTTCTTCAATTTTTTTGTGACTTCAAAAATAAATTTTCTCTCTTTTTCTCTCTCTCTCTGTCAGATGCCTCCAACCTGACAGAGTACACAGACTTTGATGCAGAGGGCAAGTTAAGAAAAGGACATATAGCCAGACAAAAGGTGAGTTAGGCATTTTATTATGAGCTTAATATAAATCATGGTATCATAAATATATTGCTTTAGAGCAGTGGTGCAGAATTTCATTTCAGGGGGTGCCTGGTTATATGTTGGCGAGGTACCTAGCAACCACTATGTCTCAGAGACATCACTATAGTAAGGATGTCAGTAAGCCCCATTACCACAACCAGAGAAAAAAAAACCCCACATTTAAACCACATTTTGAAATTTTAAACATAACACACCATGGATTATAGGCTATATACCACAGTAGGTACGGGCTAATTAACAAGACCCCTGCCTTTTATAACACTAGACGTAGATGTCTAGGGCGACTGTTGAAGATTGCGATTACCTCGTCGTAATTCCCGTTCTAATGAGAGAAGGGAGATACTATTCAAGCGTGAAGTCACCATTAATGATCTTAAAGCTGTTTTGACTTTTGACCATGTGTTAATTACTACCTTAGCTAGGTATTACTCTGGGTAGGAACTAACACAGCTCAGATAAGTTACCATAGTCTATCACAAGAAACAGTCAGGAGCAGCTGCACTTGGTAAGAGGATGAATTACATTACAATTACTGTTCCATGGTAACCCCTGCTTAATAGTATTTAAATAGAATACAAAATATTAAATATGGAATATCGCTCTCATTTGCTTTCCGACTCTCCCTCTTTTAATACTGTCTCTCTTTTGTATTTCTCTCGCTCTCTTTTTTTCTTCCAGCAGGACCCACGGTTCTACAATGTGGATCTGGAGAGGGGCCCCACTGGTTTTGGCTTCAGTCTGAGAGGGGGGAGTGAGTACAACATGGGTCTCTATGTGCTGGGGCTGATGGAGGGGGGACCAGCATCTCGCAGCCAGAAAATACAGGTACACACACACACACACACACACATTCTTGTCTAATTATCCTTGGGAGGACCTTCCATTGACATAATGATTACTGTAGCTAATTAATGCTATGCTACACCTACCCCTAATACTAACCTTAACTTCAGTAACCAAAAGGAAATCTTTTGGCTCTTTTAGTTTTTAAAAAAAGCAGTTTTCCTCATGGGGACCAGCCAAATGTCCCCACAAGATCAAAACTCAGATATTCCTATCCTTGTGGGGACATTTGGTACCCACCAAGATATAAAAACATGCCCACACACACACACACACACACACACATACACACAATCTCTTCTGACACATTCTGTACACACCATTTTGGACTTCATCCTAAACACAAATTGGAACATCTTTAATACAGCACTCAGGTTTGTGTCTTAGAATTACAGTACATTTTTTCAGTATAAAGCACAAAGCAGCACGTTGTACCTTTGTAGCAGGTGGTGTTTACTCAGTAATTTGCTCAGTAAATTGTTCAGTAAGGCCAAGCTGTGCCTGCCCATGTTTAGGTGAGTGATCAGCTGGTTGAGATTAACGGGGACAGTACAGCAGGCATGACGCACAGCCAGGCCGTAGAACAGATCCGCAAAGGAGGACACCGCATCCACCTAGTTCTGAAGAGAGGAAATGGATACGTACCAGACTACGGTGAGCAGAGAGGGACACGTAGGCTTTCTTCACTGCTAACTGATTCATTTTGCCCTTTGGATTTTGATACTCTTCTTTGGTCTTACCCTGTGGGGAGGGAATCTCTCTGTTCACTTCCAGCATGATGGGCAACTTTCTGTTCACCTTTTCCTAACTCTGCTTTGGGATTTTTCTTCTTTGTCCTGTGTGTTTTTCCTTTTTTTTCATTTCGGTCCTCCATGTGGCTGGCCCCTCTCTCTCTCTTTCTCTCTTTTTCTTTTTCTCTCTATCCCTCAGTGGAGCTTTCCAGCTTATCGCTCTGCATGACCAACTCCAAACAGGGCGAGCCTTGCTTCTATGTCATCGGCCGGACAGAAAATACACGGTTGGTAGCCGTTCCTGTTAGTTTTCCCTTTTTTTTCTTTTCAGTTTCTTTTTGTTCATGTTGGTGTTTTGGTCTTTTTTATTTTCTCCCCGCTTCTCACTTTAGCTTAGACAAATGTTTCAAGTTTAAGGACTCCCTAGGGAACCTAAATCTGTGATTGCGTTATAATTAGGTTAATGTTGGTCTTGTGGCAACACAATATATGCATATACAAAAGTAATTAGTGCTCTTTCAATGTCTATATGTACTTTGCCAGAATGTAATCCCTTTTCATGCTTTCAGTGTGAATTGGGTGGTTCTAATATTGGGTAAAGTTTGCGTAAGTTTTACCCCCTCAAATCAGAAGGCTGATGTCGCTTGTCTCGCCCACGTAGCTTTAATCTAAACAGTCCATACACTCTTGAACAGTCTCTTCGAGTATCTTTGAGTCTGAGCAACCCAGCGAGTGAAAGCTGACTTTACTGTCATGATACTATAATGCAATAGGTTTGTACATGCTTGAATGGTGTAGCAGTCTGGGAGTCTTGGACAGAGGGCTGTCAATCAGTGTTCTTAATAAAATATTAGGCCACACCCAGACAGGTCTCGGTTTGGTCTGATTAGTGATGCCAACTGATTATTGTGCAGTGTTATCATATTTCTGTCTTCGTTTTTTTATTCAAATGTTACTGGATGTTTAATATAACATTCAAGTTTGGTGGCATACAAGCATTTTTTATATTTTACACTGTAGTCCCTGGGACTTTGAACATTTAAGCCATTTTGCATAAACATGAAATCTAAAGAAAGAAGAAGTTAATAGTGTGGTTTAGCAGAAAAAAAATGGGATGAAATAATCAATCACCAGATATTATAAAGCAATTATTTCATTCTTCTACTTGTTACTAATTTAGCATGTGGAAGTATTCAGCTATGCAGCAGGTATGTTGTCCAACTACACTGGGTCCTCCATTCAGCAAAATGCAAATGCAGATTAATAAATGTAACCGGTTCATAGTGTTCTTTTGACTCATTTGCCTGCTCACCTCACATTCATTCTAATCTGCTATGCCTATTGGTTTAGACACGGGAACATGAACTGAGTTTGTCTTTTCAAATCTACACGCATCTCTCTATCTTTCTCTCAGACCATGAAGGCGGAGCGGCCTCCCCCTCCTCCTTCTGCTTTGAGGAACCGGGTGTGGCTGGAGTGGCTTTTTCTCTGCCAAGGAGCATCGAGAAAGGGGTGGACAGAGAAGCAGAGGGGCGGAGAAAAGGAGGCAGCAGTCGAGGAGGAGCAGAGGAGGAGAGGAGAGGCACTCCTGAGATTAAGCGGGCTTCGGGCAACTTGGCTAGCATCACAGCGAGCTCCCACTCAGGAAGGAAGAGAGAGAGAGAGAAACCAACCCAGAGTTCAACCAAAAAGACTCCAAGGGGTGCAGAGGGGGAGGAGGAGGGTGTGCAGAGGGGAGAGAGGAGAGAGAGGGAGAAGAGGAGGAGTTCAGGAGGCAGGAGGAGCAGAGTGAAAGGTGGAACTCAGGAGAGAGAAGAGAGAATACGGGGGGAGGAAGGGGAGCAGCCAGAGTCATTAGGTAGGAGGGGGAGAGATGAAAAAAGGGAGGGAAAAAATGAGGAAAAGAGAGAAAATGGCAACAGTAATGTTCCTGAGGGTATAGAAGAGGTCGCTGGGGCCACACAGAAGGCTCCCTTCTCCTTCCTCATGCCTCTGGATGATGACGGCAACCTTTCTGAGGTTGACTCGGTGCTCAGCTTCTCGGAAGTCAGCGTGTCCGCAGCAAGCATCTCGTTCGTGGGGACGCAGTGGCCGTTTGACCCCAGAGACCTCAGCACCTCCCAGGAGACCCCTGCAACCCCAAACCTGTCCCCGGGCCCATGGCTCATCCCCAGCCCCAACAAACTCTCTCAGGTCTTAGAAGGAAACAGGCTGAGTCAACACTCAGGAGGCCTGTGGTTCTGACAAGCTTACCCTCCCCGAACTCTCTCTCTCAAACATTCACACACACACACACACACACACACACACACACACACACGCATGCCATTTCGTGACCACCATCCCACCAGCCCTCCTCCATCTTTAAAACGTGTTCACTTTGTCAAGGAGAGCCGCTCAATTGCAACCGGTGCCCATGTCTGCAGTCCAGGCAAACTGTAATGTTGCGTTTGCACCACCCAGAGGCCACTGAAGGAAAAGGAGAGAGCATGCTGCCATCATGGGATGGTTCTGATTGGTTGCTAACCTGCAAGGCAAGTCCATATGCGTGTATGTATTCACAGTGTTGTTCATAGCATGTATGAGTTCTTTTTTTTGTAAGTCATTTTGACATTTTTTTAATTTTGATATCTTATTTTCTTATGAATGCATTGAGATTCTATTACAGAAAAAAAGAGGAAGATTTATTTAAGATCTGTATTAGCTGCTTGCTTTTCTGTGACCAGACTGTAACCCTCTCCCCCGCTGAGTGCGCTGGTCTAGCTGTCCGTGCTGGG
Source organism: Olivaichthys viedmensis (assembly GCA_028565825.1). Classification (NCBI taxonomy): domain Eukaryota; kingdom Metazoa; phylum Chordata; class Actinopteri; order Siluriformes; family Diplomystidae; genus Olivaichthys; species Olivaichthys viedmensis. The sequence goes on along the minus strand of JAOUQW010000029.1, from coordinate 2,944,531 downwards.
GAAAAGACAGGGAAAGAACTGTTTTATTACGAGGCTAGCAAGCCATCTCAGACTTCTCCAGGTGCCTTCTGCTTCTTTAGCTGGTGTTTACCAAAAAAAAAATATATATAATAAAATAAAATTAATAAACTAAGAAAAGATTAAACGAAGTAGCAAACTAGAGAGTGTGCAAATAAGCATTCTTCTGCCTCTTGAACTATAAACCTTTGCAAGACTCAGTACACAAGACAGAGGAAAAAATACTGCACACATTCTGCAACCGGTCAGCGAGTCATTACAAGTGCCTCATGTGATATTCCTTTACGTGAAACACTAGACTTCTCTCGAGACGTCTGTGTGAATTCAGGATCCTAGAGCTTTTGTTTTCCATGTCATGCTCATGGTTTGCGTTTGTGTTTAGAATCAACGTTTCAGAGTCCATCCAGATTCCCCGCACATTTCAAAATCGCAGAAAAAGATACAAAACGAAGGCCAATAAGATCCCTCCGTTCAGCCCTCCTCCAATCCACATCAAGATTGCTGTTACCATGCCTGTCACTCACTCTCTAGCTTCATGTGGATCTCTCATTTCAGGAGATAAAAAGGGCATTTTGATACTGGTCTTCTATGCATTTTGTAAGACTTACTGATCAAAATCGCGGTGGCATTTTTTTTCTACCAAGGCCTAGATTGGTAATATTGTGTACTGTTGAAGCGCAGGCGGGTTGCTGGGATGTGACTGGCATGGAGCGAAAGCGAAGACTTTCTGAGGTCATCTAGTATCAGACGTACTGCAGCACCAGCTTATGCATCTCTCTTTACCTCTGACTGTCTAAGCAATAAGAGGCCATTTCCCTGTTTTCAGTTTCAGTATTCACGACGTAGCTTTACCCAAGAAAATTCACTACAGAGCAGTATCTAAAATGGTAGATAATGCAGCAACTCTTCAGATAACAAACCCCCAAAACAAAACAAGTACTTTCTAATATATTTGTAAGATTTAGAACACTGGTAGATTCTTATGAAGGATGTGCCATGTTGTTCATGCTGTATATAACAGCATGTCATAAGCATTTATCCAGGTAAAAGGGTTATAAATGTATTATGAGAGTATAACAAAAATTTGATGAGCTATTTTAGTTCACTGTCCTGATGGAGACCTCAACCAGCCTGCGTGTAAATGTAGACTTTGTATTTGATACCTAAAAGGGCAAAGCTTGGCAAAATGCATCGTGTTTGTATAGAATTGGGATGAGAAAATGTAAATGTTTGGTAACATTTCTAATTTCAGAGAAAGGCAGTACTGTAGCAGATCCTTCATGTAAAGCAAGACTATTGTACATAAAGAGAAATTCCAGAAAATCTATAGGCTTTATACCAGAACAATGTTAAAAACCCTAATCTGATTCATCAGCCACCAACATATCAGAAATCCTATATGTAGCACAGAAAATAATATCCTTCAAAGTCTGTTTACAATACCTATAACCTATTACTATACCCTGGCACATAAAACAAGCTAAAGTTCCAACTTCTTCCAAAACAAGATGTAAGAAAAAATTGATCTTTAAAGAGAAAAATATTTCAAAATTGCATGACTGTTAGATGTACTCTACGAGCATCACCCTATAGAACGGGACAAAAATATGTCTTGACCCCTGGTTTTTTTTTTTTTGTTGGGTTTTTTTTGACCTCTTTTTTGACACTTTGTCATAATGTAATGTGGTGAAATGTGCAATGCTTTTTAGTGGCCCTCTTACCCTTTAAATAGAAAACATAGCATGATTGCACCCTAGTGCTTTTTGTAACAAACAATAGGTCTGAAGTTAGCAGGTTCCTCTCTTTAGCTCCTTCCTTCACTAAAAAAACAAGGCAAATAGTCACCCACAGTGCCAATGGATAAGTATGCAATCCAGAAGAACATTTTGGAATAGCATGCTCAATAAACACACTATCAAAGATGTTGGCAACCTATTTATTTCAGTCAGTAGTCCCTTAGATAAAGTGTAGGTTCAAAAAAGGTTGTCTTACAAGAAGGAGCCATAATATGAGCCAATCATTGTATTTAATACACGGTGCCATGTTTTGATACTATAACTTCTGAGGCCAGTCTACTCGCAGTGCAACTGCGCTATTGAAATGCTAAATAACGATGTCATCCTCGTTCCCTTTGCAGAAAGGAATAAGGCCTTTGTTCTTGTATGTTTTGTAAGTGTTGACACTTGAAATGTCAAAATGTGAAAGTCAAGGTTCAGCTTTGAATTTCAACTTGAATTTATTACATTAGCCTTGTTAAGGAATCAGCCATTGTACAGAGCATTTAAAAAAGACATTGCTTTTCCCCGCTAGACTATATATACTGTAGACAGTAGTTAGAGAAGTAGCAGGAACAGCTGGACAGCTAGGAGAAAGATAACTGAAGGAGAGGGCACAACTGGCAAAGCGGCACATTTCTGTGACGCTTTTGTTTTTACACATGTCACCAGTCAAAAACGTCACAGGAGTGTACATGCTTTTGTACATGCTTCTAGTGTCATGCTGCTTGCGGCCAAAAATAGACTTAAATAGACTTAAATTGCGCTTGATGTGCGCATGATCGCTGCTGCATCGCTTGTCACATGCAGCTGATTTAAAAAGCTACAATGCGCCGTGGTTACTGCTTCTGTTTTCTCAAGGACGTAACCACAGTCATGAGTTGTGATGGCGTAAAACAAATTCATCATCTTAAATGAGCCTTTGTGGTTGCAAACATGCCATCCCAAGTAGGGATGCACCGAAATTTCAACCACTGAAAATTATGCTTTCAGTGGGGGTGTTGATCATTTTTGACCGAAAAAAACTGACAGTTTCCACTTTTAGGATTTAATACAACAACGTATCAAAATATAGCTAACACTTTACAAATCATTTCAATCATGAGAATTACAAATGCACCAGACATCGCTGTCACGTTCAAACAGTGCATCAGCTTTTTCCCCCCGCTGGCTTTTTTTTTCTTTTCTTTTTTACCTTGAGCTACAAAAAAGTCCTTGGCCTGGTAGTTGGAATTTGTCAAATTTACATTTCTGGGCTGGCTTACTGGTTGAAGTTTTAAACCACAGACTGGAAACAGTGGATCCAATCTGGCAACCCCAAACCTGTTGTTTCCAATTTGCACCGCACGTGTGCACCATTTCATGCATGCATACACTACGTTGCATTTTCCGGCACTACCTAATCCGTACCGCGCATGCCTAAACATTTCCGATGACTTATTTGTATTTACGTATTTACATTCTTTATGTGTTTAACGCAGTGCTGGATTAGCTTTTTTAAATGCTACTTGCTATGCAAATTGTTGTCAGTGATGTTTTTTTTGTTTTTTTTATCAATCAGTAGTTCTTCAATTATTAATTTTATTTATTCCAAAGCATAAATAAACAGGAAAATAAGTTCAAACAATTCATGCAATGGTCTAAAAAGGAAATTGAATATTTTAAAAAATCCGGCACTTGGTTTTCCGGTCCAGTGCGTTCTGAATTTTGGTCTCAGACAAGAATATTTATTTCGGTGCATCACTATCCCTAAGATGTAAAAGGCCTGGCTAGGAGCAGAACCTTTAGTGCTAAAATACTTGCATGCTTGATATAGCACACTGCTTCCAGTTATATCCTGAACCACAGTCATTACTGTAACCCTAACCAGAAATATACAAAATATATTCCTCCACAATTACTGCCCTCTCCTTTGTTTTCTTCCTTCTGCTTCAGTTTTACAGGAAGAAGAAGTAGGCAGATTTTTTTAGTTTATTTTTTAACCAGGTCTCGGATTTTCTCCTCCTGACTTGAAGCCGAACAAGTAGCCACTGTTCTAAAGCTGCAGTTTTGCGGCAGGAACTTTGACTATGCCTGAGGGTGTGTACATAGCAGTCCACACGACACTTAATAGTACAGATGTACAGGTTTTTATTCGTTGCTCTTGATATGTATGAAGATAATTGTATTGTTTTTGAATGCATCAACAGGGAGTTTTGAATTATGAACAATGAAATAATGACATGCAGTTACCACAATAAAGTGATTAAACTGAAATGAGTTTGTGTTCACTGATTCTTCCTGTCATGTGTGTTAAAAATAAATTTTCTAAACCCAGTGATTTCCAAAAGAATGGGTCTGAATTATAAAGGTCTACTTTAGATATGTTGTGATTTGTTCAGTTTAGCAATGTGTAACTGTTGAATTATTACTTTGACATGCAGTTATATCGCTAACCAGACATCCAAATAATCTGTGCTTAAGTGTAAATAAGATTATCCTAAGCACATGCCTAGATATTTTATGAAGTACTGAATGAATTTAATCTCATATTTACTGGTTTCTTTAATTTCATTTTTTATTAACTTAAAATTAGAAATAAATATCCCTTGAAAACGTTACCTGTAAGTAATGAACCAAATGCTGAGAAATCCTAGCATAAGGATTCTTTTTTTATTACATTTTTCTCCACTAGCTAGTTCTCCCCTATCGCACGACAGCTACCAACTGAGGGTGAGAGCTAAAGCATGCTTCCTCTGAGACATGTGCAGCCAGTCACCGCATCTTTTCAAACTGCTTCTCATGCAACGTCACAGGGCAGCTGAACACACTTGGAGGAGAGCGCTAACTGCCCTTTTCCGTATATATGAGCTTACAGACACCCATGATTGGCTAGTGTTGCTCTAATCGATGGGGGAGAGAGAGTAAAGCCATCCTTCCCATCCTGACAGCAGGACCAATTATGCTGTCTTGGAATCCTGGCCACGATTGGCTGTGGCATCTTCGGGATTTGAACTTGCGAGCTCTTGACGATAGGGTGAACGCTTATCTGTTGCGCCATTCGGGAATCTAGCACAAGACTTCTTATCATCATTATCTACAGAGTGTGCATTCTTAATTTCATCACTATGTAATTTAATTCAGAGGTAGAATCTGTTCAATTTCAGTCAACAGACAGCTTTGGAGCTGTTTAACTCCTACACAAGCAATATACAACCTCCCTCCCACACATCAGTCGTGTGACTGCAGGGAGGCATCAGATCCTTCTCTTTATAAAGGAACGCTTGCTAGTTTTTGGCCAAACACACACACACACACACATTCACTGATATAAACTTTATTAGCATGGTGTACGTGTTGACGAAAAATACGCTTTTTGACATATTTAATTACTTCCATCCCATTGAGACACGTTTTATATAATGAAATCTACTAAAAAAACAAATATTTTATTCAGCATTCAGAGTAGTTTAAAATTGTTTTAGGGTGTTTTTAGTCAAATGCTTGGTTTTAGAGGTAGTGCAAAAATCACCTCCCATTTATATACATAGGGCATGTTTCAGTTTAAGAAATGGTCATGTACAATGGCAGGTGTCAAAGAGATTAGCAATATCACATTATTAGGATATTTGGTATTATATTAATAAATGTTTTGATGTGCTTGTCCAGAAATGTACTTATAGACCTTAATTTAAGTATTAGCTTGGCAGTTAAAATTTGTTGTAGCCTAGTAGCTTCAGTTACCTGTATACAGGTTTGGAAAAAGTACAGAAAAACTATACTTAAAAGTGAAAGTATGGGTATTGTGTCAAAAACGCACTTAATTAAAAGTGGAAGTAGCTAGTCAAAATTATACTTGAGTGAAAGATAATAAGTGTTCACACTACAATTTGGTCAAGAATTTAAAAGTAAAAAGTACATGATTCTTAACTGAAATTAGAAGTCAAGGAAATGTAGGTAAATTATTACTATTAATTAATTTATTAGAAATTATTAATCAGGGTACCAGTCCAATTGACAAAATAATCTCAGAATGAGATACTACTTAATGATGGGTACATCATCAAGATAAGAATCAGTAATAATTTGCCTGATATCTGAAGGAAATGAAGTGAAATGAAATTCTATGACAGTCTGTAGAACTCTTTTGTGACAAGAGAGAAACACACAAAGTTTAATAATAATAAGAAAAAGTAAGCATTGATATAATACAGAATATAAGAGAATGGAAAAACCTGTATTTACAAATGTGGTTAATTCAAGAGATGGGACAATTGGATAACTAACAGAATGGAAATGGATAGCAAACATACACTGAGACAGTGTAGGCACACGCCAACATTGAAGATGGAAGGTAGAGAAGCCTCATAGTTACGTTCCTGTAGTGTCTCCTTGGGTGGTGACTCTGTTGGTCTTGATCAGTGCCGTTCAGTTGGCCGTGGCATCAATGGAGATCGCAGAAAGAGAGAGTCCTATGACTCAGTGGAGGCACAGTTCAGCAGGGATCGTGCTGACCGTCTAGCCGTGGCATCGAGTCTGCTTGTCCGGAGATCAAGGAAGAAGTCCTATGACTCCTTATGGACAGATTTCAGCGGGAATCGCGCCGAAGGTCAAGCCGTGGCATTAGTTGAGTCAGCTTGTCAGAGATAATGGAGAAAGCCTTATGACTCACAATGTGCACAAGTCTTCAGTGGCGATCGCACTGAAGATCCAGAAATCCTCCTGCATCTTCATCTTGCTACGGTAGAGACTGACTGAGATCATCACGGGATCAGCCAAAGTTAGAGTCAAAAACATGACCCTGAAGTTGATGATCAGAAATCCATGTGGATGGAAATCCAATACCCAACTCACAGATGGATGTGAGCTTCTTAGATTTATACTGTTCTCTAAATAGGTGTGTCAGTTTCCCTGCCTCTCCTCATTCAGTGTTGCTGATAAGTCAGTGGTTCAGAGATTGTCCTGGGGTGAAACTCCAGTTTCCCCCCCTCTTTAGGACTGCTCCTTGAGGACAGCTTATGAGTATGTTAATAATGTTTTGTTAATAAGATGTCTAGATTATACAACCGGGGTGTTGTACACTCAGGAACTTAATCCAAAGTTCCAATAATGGGTTTAAGATTCAATTGAGACCAAACATGGCATACAATCATCACACAAATTATATATTATATGACATGAGAAGCAATGAGTGTCTTGTGAAGTTTCCAGGTCCATAGGTGTAAAGTAAAATGTCTTTTGGGTATTAATCTATTTGAATCCAATGAGTTGTGATAACTCTTTCAGTTGTTCCTTCAAATTTTTTCGTGAGTCAGCCTTATCTTAAATGCAGGATGCGTGATCTGGCTTCATGACCTTAGGGTGGTTTGACACTTTAGTGGTTTACAACCATCTCCGTTATCTGGCCGCCAGAGTGCAGTTTGTATAAACAAGAAGTGTCTTAAGCCGAGGTTCTGGTATCAAGCAGACACTTTAAGTAAACTTTAAGGGTGAAAGGTCTAAACGTTCAGATTTCTGGGGGCCTGCTGGCGAAGTTCCTATACTGCACTAGCAGGCAAAGAGATTGAAGTTGAATAGGCACATCACATCTACACCAGAGCCTCTTCAGGGCAGGAAAGAAATGAGAGAGGCAGGCATTCAGAACTTTCTCATATATCCAGCAACTTTGAAGGTTAATTTGAACAGAGAAACCAGACTATTGCTGTCTCCAGAGTAAGCTCGCCAATTTCTCTGCTCGCAACCAAACCTAACTCAACAGGTATGGACTGATTAGGGAGCCACGAATGCGAAGGAGAAAGATCGATATAGCTTTGATACAAGGATCTCATTTAAGGAATGAAGATGTCTACAGGTGCAGTAACAAATTCTAAAAAAAAGTTGTGTCTTATGCTGCCAGAGTGTTGATATTAACAAGAAGGCATCTACACATATCTATATTGGACTGCGGTAGTTAGTGTTGGTGATGTGAAGTGATTGTATTTGTAATCCTTATCTGCATTAAACAAATAAACAATTGTTCACAAAAAGTAACCATTCACAGACGGTGAGTTTGTCAAAGAAACAATGAGTGTGAGTGCTGACACATTATTAAGTGATTTTAAGTGATAAAAACAAAGAAGACATAAAAAATTGAGCAGCCTGAGCATTACTCTGCCCACTGTGAGAAATTTAAACTGGATACAACCCTACAGTAGTGTTGTGGGTAATGCAATGCAAACAATGCAATGTGTTATTGCGATGCAAACAATGCAAGTAAAGGTGATTACAAGATTAATTTAAGTTCTGGCATAATTTTTCATGACATTTCATAAATGGTAGATCTTTGCTCATATTGAAATTTCAAAAGTGATCTTGAGCTTGAAAAGGTTGGTGACCACTGTATTAGACCATAAAGTATTTTCCTTTATAGCGTTTGTTCTTGTTAAATAATTCTGCTGTAATTGTGGCCAATACATGTTCAATTCTGGGAGTGACTATTTTGAACCAATGCTAGTTGCCTCATTTTGCTTTAAACTTGTGATTTAGTTACATTAAAGTTCTTTTTTATGTGGTGTTTCCATTATTTTGTCAACCACCTGTATGATGTGGCACAACTGTAACTTTATGATATATGGTATAAGTTGAATGTGGAGTTATGGCATTGGAAAATAATGATTTGTGTGATGTGTGTTTTTTGTATGAGAGGGCAAATATGCGTCAATTTCCAGCTTTAATGAACTGTATCAGCCTCACAGCCACAGCGATATGCCTTCCATTCAAATGGCTTCAAATAATTTAGAGGTGCCTTCAGTCCAGCCCTCCACAAAAAGACACAAATTCTCCAAGACAGGAACACAAAAAATACACTTTACACTTTGCATATCATATCCAAATACTAATACACTCTTTCTCATTCAATCACTTATTCAATAATTTGATTATTCACCCATTTTGTCTACGCCATTCCTGTGATATTTAGTCCATCGATATTTCAAGCACACTCAACATGGCGACTACGTATAGAAATGGAGGTAATTACCAAATTGATTGCTTTCCTTTGTAGGTGACATCTTGGCAACAAAAGCTTAGGTGGATGACTTCAAAAGAATATTTTTTATAGCCTCCCTAAAGGCTCCATCTATTGCTAACTATGCTCTAGCTGTCTCACTATAATGATGCTGATTTTCATATTAGATGAGACAATCCAAAGTTATTGTCTAATAACTTTAGTTTCAATGTGATCTGGTTTCAATAAGGCTATCTTTTATCTAGACAGATACTTCACTGAAGTATGCTATCATTGTTAATAAAACCTGTAGCACCAAGTAAGCACAATACAAATGAGAGCCCTCAAAGTGGTTCCCACTAGACCTAGAATTCAGTCACTGTGAACAAGATTAGCATTTTCATTCAAAACTCTCTTGTATTATATATTTTGCATTAATATGATCATTTACTGTTACTACCACTCTCTTATCTCAACCTTTAAAAGAAATTACAACCAAATCAGGCTAATCAAGCACAAGATACCTGAGAAATAGGGCAGAGCTGATATTTTGACAGGCTTATTGGTGTGTGGATTATATAAGTAAACACACTTTCATTCATATTGAAATTTCATATTTACTTATGACTTATACTTATTTCCTAATCTAAAAATAAAGTAATAATACATCAAGAACATTGCAATCATACTAAATGCTACACCAAACATTTCAATACATCACATTTAAATAAATCCATGGTCACCCCTTTCAATATTTTAGAAATGTTTTGTGAAAGGAAGGGATTTTCTCCACTGTTTTCAGCTGAGAGAGCTGGTTGGATTGTTTTATGAAGTGTAGGGAAATGCAGTGTAATGAAATATGAGACGCGAAAGAGCAGCGGACTCTGAGGACTGCGCTTCATTAACATTATCATTACCATCAGCTGCTTGGTAGGCAGCTGGTGGCACCACAATGCGTCTCATAATACACATCCACACGAGAGAGACAGAAGATACCAGTCTTCTGGCTTCTGAACATTGAGCACTTTACGCACTACTGAGCACTCTGGCATCCGGTCTGACGGTTGTCCACTTTAACATCAGTTGATGAAATATGGGGGAATAAGAGATAGAAAACACCCTATGACTAAATACATAAGACTTTTGTGCAGGAGCAAGTGTAACTTCTCTTTAACAGGTCATTACCGGACAGCCCCACTGGCAGACTTTTCACCAGCTATAGCTTTCTTTTCCTTTTTTTTGTTGTTGCCAAAATGGCTGATGGCTGTTTCATCTGATGTCTACTCTCCTCTGAAAATTGAGACTCAAGTCAAGAGCAGCCAAATGCTTGTGGGCATTGATTTGAGCAGACTGGTCAAAACAATCATTTAACATAATTGCTCCACAAATTACTCTGGATTAAGAGACCATATATAACTGTTACCCAAATGGAGTAGCATGAAAGAGTGGTCTGCTGGAAAAGCATGTTTTTTAGGGCTTGAAAAGTAAAGTCCCAAATCCTTGAATTCATGTCTTGGTATTATTCTTACTAGAACATTGGCTATTTTAAGACAAGACATTGATAGTCTATTGGCTGAGGACTGCCTGTTGTCCCATAATGCACTGCAAGCCTCCATCAGCGATCAGCAAGTTGGTTTGTAAATGTAATAATCAAATGATTGTGTAATGAAATAAAGGGCAAAATTATTAACATTGTCTATGACATTCATTTAGTTAAGTGTGTTGGGCTTTTTCTGGATCATCAATTAGCTAATTAGCTAGCAGGTTACAATAGTGCAAAGCAGACCCATCAACAGACATTTTGCAGGGCTCAAGAAAAAAAGGAGCTCTCTCCACCCCTAATTTATGCACACACGCACCACCCCCACTGCTCCTACCCTGATGTTGCCACATCAACATTTATAATTACATACTCTGTTCGTAACATGGGACATGATTAAAGTCTACTGAAACCCAATACTCCTTGAAGAAATCACGGGTTTAACATGTTTTCAAGTAATACATTCAGTATGTTCAGTTGTTTAGACCAATCCAGTTACATTACATCAATGTTTTTTTCTTTTTTATAATAAAGTGCTGGTCTCCCAAACACTGATTAAGCCAAGAGTTTATGCATTGGCTTAGCCAATTGTTTCCTGGCTGAAGTGAATCTTGGACAAATGTACAGCCAAGGACAAGACCCATTTGCAAGGTTCAAGACTGCATTCCCAGCATGCCTCTTTACTTTGTGAGCCACCCTAAGGCCATTTAAAATATAATTATTATACACACCTTTGTGATGCAGTATCTATATAGGTACATAGTCTCAAATGACATGTTCTTGACAACTGTTACTCATTAGAATTAATTAAATAAATACTCTGCCTTTAAAACCTAGTTTTGGGATACCCCCAAAGGTGAAAGAAGCCGAGGAATTTAGTAGTGAACATACATTGGGAGAGCAGGTCTCTTTTAATTAGTTCTTACAAACATATCGTAGCTGTCAGATAAAAAACATGTATCTCCAAAAAAACTATTTTTCATAGAGAGTACCATACAAAATAAAGCCGAAATAACTGAATTTTGACACATTTCAGCTCAGAAATAAAAAATTATCTTTATGATATCATCAGTGTACAATTTTATATTTAAGATGGACTTACGTGGATTGTAGACAGAAAAAACGGACGTACGCAGTTTTCTTATGATGGATTCCAATGAGTCACAGCTAACTTATGAGTCTGTTATTTATATTCCTGAAATCCAGTCGGTGTGAATAAGTTTTGACTTTAGCAGAGAGTAGTATTGCTAATTTTGATCAAAATAAGCATATTTAATTCATATTGAGATTTTATATTGATATTTCTAATACCTGACATGCTTAAATGCGCGAGTTGCCTTGGTGTTTCGGTGTAACTATGAATCATATACCCGTGAGTAAAGGAAAACCATTACCATGACTGTCACTTTACAACAGTTAATTTTTCCAGCATGACTAACTTAGTCTAGGTTAGAGGTGTGCATCGAACTGG
>JAOUQW010000029.1:2921822-2932663 GCA_028565825.1 Olivaichthys viedmensis | reverse complement strand
ATAATCATCACACAAATTATATATTATATAACACAGGATGCCTATGAGTGTCTTGTGAAGTTTCCATGTCCAGATGTGTAAAGGAAAGTGTCTTGGGTATTAATCTATTTGAATCCAATGAGTTGTGATAAACTCTTTCAGTCCTTTCTTTAAATTCCTTAGTGAGCCAGCCTTGTTTTAAATGCATAAGATGCATGACTTGGCTGGATGACTTTAGGGTGGTTTGACACTTTAGTGGTTTATGACTAGATAGAGAGGGGGATTTGTATAAACAAGTGTCTTAGGCCAGGGTTTTCTGGTATAAGGCAGACACTATAAGTAAACTTTAAGGGTGAAAGGTCTGAACGTTCAGATTTCTGAGTTCCCACAATGGTCTCACACTTGTAAATTTGCAACTACTCGCACAATTTTTCATCCATATGAAAAGTTCAGAAGGTTAAGGTTAGTGTTCGTACCTTTTCTTACGATTTCTTTCATATGGAATATGGAACAAAATCTAACCAAATGGCCCTTGTTTGTTTTTACATTTGCATTAATTAATTCATTCATTCATTTGCATTAGTGAATTAACTAGTGGTGTAGATGTGAAAAGTTACATTCAATGCCTTCAGACATTGGATGCATTTGTGGTCCAGGAATGGGATTTTTATTTTTCATTCTACCACATTTTGAACCACTGGCAACCAACTGAAGGCAGCTGCGTATCAACAAATAGCAGTGGCTGGTTTCTGAGCGGGACAGCTGTCTTCAAAGGTGTTTTCCTCCAATTATGCCTGTAACAGATTTATCTCTCTGTAGATATTCTAGTCACAAAAACAACCTTTCCTGATCATGCTTAATAGAGTCACTGAAAACGTATTGTCATTTTCATTTAGCACAATGGGACAGCACACACACAATGTCTTACCACTTTGGCTTTCTTGCTAGCTCCACATGCTCTAGTTCACATGTTCAATTCAGGGAAAAGCAAAACCGTGCAGAAACACATCAATACCCACAACATTAAATCAACTGAAGAGCAGTAAAATAATCCCAGGTAAGTTATACGATTTGATGCCATTCTGGTCTTAATAAAGACAATTGAATTAATAGCCCGACTCTTGGTGTAAATTACATGGCTGCATTAGCTGTAAACTAGAGTTTTTAAAATGCATTTTGCATTCTTGAAATTATGCCTTGTGGAAGTCTATAGGAAGTAAAATTTCCGCTGTCTCTAACTCTGAAACCAAACATTTGATTTAAAAAAAATTCCCTAAAACAATTTTAAACAATTCTGAATGCTGAATAGAATGTGTCTCTTTGCAGTTTAATGTTGAATTCCTTTAAGCCTCTTAATATGTCATTGTCTCTCAGTAAACTTTCTAATGCTTCCTTCCCACACACTCCCAACAACCCTTCCAGCATCACATCCCCAAGCACAGACATTAGCATACATCAAAACACATTTGTAACACTGATGATCACACTTAAGCTACACGTTGTCAGCTGTGTCTGTGGGCTCCTCTGAGAACCATGAACATTCCTCTCTCTTTCTCTTCTAATTGCGCTCTCTAATTACACTCTCCACGCGCCGCTATGCTAACTCCAAAATAAGGGGGCGGACATAGTGGACCAGGAGTGCTGTGGATAATTTCACCCTCTTCTCCAACTTCTCAGAACCTGATTAGGAGGGATTGGGGGGCAGAATTATTGGCATGAAAATGAGCAAAAATTAATTACACATTCAATCAATTCAGTTTTATTTGAACACGATATGTTTTTAAACATTAAAGTTTTCATAACTAATGCATTTTTTGCAGTACTTAAAAAAGGCTGGTTTTGAAATTATCGGCTCCCTCATAAGTACTATTTGGTGAAGCCTCCCCTGGAAAAAATAACAGCACTGAGCATATTCCTGTTATGTTTAACAAGGTTGGACAACACTTGTAGAGGAATCTTGGACCAATCCTTTTTGGAGAATATTTCAAGGTACAGCTTTTCAATAGGGTTTAAATCCAGAGACTGAGATGGCCATTGCAAAACACAAATTTTGTGTTCCTGCAACAAAAATCCATTTACAGTCTTAACCTCCTGGCAGAGGGAACACGGTTTTGAATAAATAACTTGTGAAAATAATGCCTTAAAAAGTGTGCCTGGACCACCAGCCCCAAAAACAGCCTCAAAGCCTCAATGATCCACTATCATATTTTACAGTGGGTATCAGGTGCTTTTCCTTGTATGCAGCCCCCATTTTTTTACCAAACGTGCCGATGATGTTGTTGAGAAATAAATTATCAAGAAACTATTTCATGATTAGAAACAACTTTTTAATTACTTGACCATATTGGGATTGAGAACACCCCTAATCTTTTAAATAACTTAAAAGTCTGGGACATATCTTGAATATAACTATATGGAGATGATTTAATTAAATAGCCATATGCCTAAGATCATTGTGTAACATACACAGTGTAGTGCCACGTGAAGATTTAGAATGCGCAGTGTATAAGCCTTAATATCTGATTCAGCCAGCCGCTTTTCCCTTTTTTCTTAAACAAAACCAAAGGCTGGAAGACCAGACAAAACAACTTGCTTGCACGTAGTCATTCTGCTATCAGAAATCAAGAACATGAGATAAGCTGTTTGAGGCTAAAGGCAGCCAGATGGTGTACAGAAAACAAAGCGATTGTCAAGAAATGATGCTCAGCCCTGAGTTTCAATCTTCTTGACCTCACCTTCTTACGCTCTGTTGAAAAGTATAAAAATGTGTGTATGTGTGTGTAAAACTGTTCTCCATTCTGAATCCAGACCCAACGCATGTCTGTTCTCCTGCGTGAAACTCTCATCCATTGAATAAAGATTTGAAGCATAGGTCTCTTGTTTTCTAGCTAGTTATTTGACTGAAAGTTTTTGATTGATAAAATCTAGTGTTTTCTCCTACAACCGAACCAGTGTGGAGAAGAAGGCGAACGTGAGGACGCAGGAAATTTCTACCACAATGTGCATGGCCAAAAAGTTTGATTTTGGTCTCATCTGACAACACCAAACGATTGCAATTGTAGTTCCAATGACGCTTGGTGAAGTTCAGACGGTGCTCTCAGGAAGGGCTTCTTTCATGCAATCCTTTCAAACAATTTGTTCTCATGGAGGTGACATACAAGAGTTTATTTAGAAACCGAAGAACCCCAAGAATCAAGGAAACTGTGCAATTCTGAAACTGTGATGTTTGGGTTCTTCTTTGCCTCCCTCATCATCCTCCTCACAGTGCATGGGGGGAGGAAAGGTAAGTAGTCTCTTCAAGTGTTTGAGTGGAACGTTTAAAAAATTGGTGTGTAATTTTTACTTTTTAAATTTTTGCTCATTCTTTTGAAGGGTGCCAATAATTCTGGAGTTGACTGTATATTCTAACCTATTAATCCACGTGTTCCGATTACTGGCTATTTCTAAATTGGACATGTGGCCGCCAATAATGATGGGTAAATGCAATTTAAAACATAGAGGTTATTATATGACATAATTTGTCATTAGTTAGAGGCATACTGGTAGTAGCTATGTTAACTGTAAAACACTATTTAGTACATTGAAATTTTAATACTATGGTAGTAGCTAGAATAGGTAGTACCTATGCTAATATTAAGAATTGCATTTTCTAAAAAAGCTGCCAGTATATCCTGGCCTTCAACATTCAGCCTATTGTAGGTGTGCTCATTTTTCCCTTGTATAGAGGCAAGATAAGCAGTGGAAGTCAAGCAGCAGGGAAATGTCATGTTGACCTTTTGATTCATAGCCCTGGTGGCTGCTCCAGATGAAATGAGGAGGGCTCGTGTCACTCAGGCACGCTTTAATCAGCTCCAGGCTGTGCCACTGTCACCGTTATGTATTAATATTACAGGAGCTTCTGTAATCACTTCACAAGATGGAGGTGTGCTCTCTATGGCCAAGTGCCAAACACAAATAATTATACTTTTTACAGGTTCATAATATTTTTGTGTCACCATGTACTTGCCTTTACATACAGTATATGTGTATATATTTGGTTCCACAATAAAGACTTAATCATTCCTTCCTTTAAGTGAAGGGCTAGGTGACTGACTCCATCTGAGAGTGACATCATCTGAACTCTTCTAACCTTAACCCAATAAGATACAGAAAAATGTTCAAAGTTGGTTTAAATTAAGAGCTCAAGAACTTCCTTTATGACCAGTGCCTTTTATTTTATTTTTCCTCATAGACTGATATATACTGTACATGTATTTAAAAAAAAAAATTGATTATGTTATTTAAGATAATTCTACAAAATTCTTTCAAAGATCATTGTTGAAATTATTAAAATTCATATTTGATCAGACAGATTGCGACTTTAATCCCTTAAAGATTCAGCTTATTATTCAGTTATTCATCTAAAAGCATATTATTCAGTACATTCAGTACAACTACAGTGAAACTAGTAGAAAAACCAATGTAGTTACGAGAGTGAGAAATGCAAGTCTGAAACTGCAGACAGGTCCTGGGAGTTTAAGGGGTTAATTCTTCTATTTTTTTCCTCTATGCAACTTCAAATCAAAGGTTTTCAGGTCTAATCTTATCCAGTCCATGGTTTCATGGCAGCTATTCGGATACTGGACTTAATCATTTATTTTAACAGCTACTAATAGATTCCTCCTTTTCTCTCCTTTGATTTCTCATCCCAGTCTCCAAGACACATTTAACTACCAAATGACTGATTCTGCAGTGTTGAGCAAATATCGAGCAGCTGAAGAATTTGAGGATGACATCAAATGTTAATGTATCTCCTCATCAAATATGCGTGTCAAGAATTAATAGTTAAAGGCAAGGGAGTGTTCCTACAACACTAAAAAAGATTGGGAAGAGGGATGAGAGTGGGAGAGAAAGTGCACTAGTTTCTCCGTGGAGAAGTTCTGGAGAGGAAAAAAAATAACAGCAGTTTTGGAGTGCAGATTTTGACAGCAGTCCCCTTCTGGCCTTCCCATCCTGCCTCTGGCTGGTGTTAGCATGTGCATCTTTAGAAGAATAAAATGCACACAAAAAAACAAAAAAAAAAACTATTAACTATAAAAAAAATATTTTTTTTATCACAAACAAACAGATAGAAAAGGGCATTAAAATGCATCAAAAAGAATACTTTTGTTGCAGCTGAATAATTAAGGCCATTGTGTGGGAGTGTCAGAAATGCATTGCTCTTTTCATCGCTCTCTCTCCCCCTCTTCGTTCTGTCTCTGTTCCTCTCCGTATTCACACTCTTACATAAACACTATAACGATATCATTATTCTCAGTGTAAGGACAAAAGATGCACAATTTGTCCTTCTGTTGGACATACAAACACACATATTTGTCATTAGTTGTGTGGAACGTGAAGGGAAAAGCAGCTGGAGAGGGCACTGTTCTGTCCTAATGAACTGCAGAGACAGAACAGTGTGAAGTTTAATACATGCTGATCATCCCAAATGATACCATCACACAGTCAAATCAAAGCTTTCCTTAACATTATCCCTTACATAGCAATCTTATTACAAGTGCCAACAATGCAGACACTAGAAGTGATTAAACAGCAGCGCAATTAAGCATTAACCTCTTAAGTCCCAGGTCCCATTGGTGGATCCCGACTTACATTCCTCACTCTCGCAACTACATACCTTTCCTATTAGTTTCACAGTAATTACTGAATAATTCATAGTAGCTACTGAATAATAGGCTCTAAGCTGAATAACTGAATAATAAGCTGATAGTTTAAGGGGTTAATCCGACTCTTCTCCTCACACATAGCGCTTAGCAGCGCATCCCAATAAAGACTGATATGAAATTTAAATAAAAAAAGGCTTTATGACAATATGTAACTTTGCTAAAAGCAGATTTTCCATAAAAAAAATATCTGAATAATGAACGGGTGTAATTAATTAAGTCATTAATTAAGTCACTTCTGCAACAGGGTGCAATTTCCAAACCTTAACCTTAATAGTCACAAGCAGCCTAAAGGTAGTGAAGGGGGTGAAGGTGGCAAGACAGAAAGCCCAAGGAGACCTTTAGGGAACAAAAACGGTCCAGAAGAACAGAAAATTGTCCAGGGTAGGGGGCCCAGTGCATTAACTTGTCAAGGGGCCCACAATTTGTACTGCACCCCTTAAGTCAATTTCTGACTTGCCAGAAATAAAACTAGTTCAAACAGTGAAATTGGCTAGGACAGAGCTGCAGGTTACACATTTCTACTTCAAACCTTCTGCAGAATCAATGCACCACGCATTTCGCATCCTGAGTGGGGTATGTGTGTGTGTGTGTGTGTGCGTGTGTGTGTGTGTGTGCGTGTGCATGAGACACTGTGTTCATTGCGCCTCTGCCCGAGGAGAAATTTCACCACTGAGTCAACAGCCTTTTGGAGCCAAGATGGACGCCGCAGAGCGCCCAGTTCCCCTCAGTATGTTCCGCTAGTGTTCGTGCCTATGACAAACGCCAGAACCTCAGATGAGGGAAACGTTGATCTTCTCTGAGTCATACTTAAATGTAACCCGTTCGGAAAGAGGCAATGCGCTGACAGGTAGTGGGTGGGTGGGGTGGAGGGGTGGGCATTGGCGTTGGCGCATGTGGACAGCGCGGACACTGCGGTGGAGGTTGAATGGCGGAGAGAGGGGCGGCGGGCGCAGCTCACACTAGAGCGCATCGCGAGGGAATCAGCCACACTAACGAAGGACTGCTCAACCAAACCAAATGTGAATCTGTTACTATCCCAAAAAAAAAAACCCCCAACTGCTGAACTAAATCCCGTCCAGATTCGTTCTGGCACTGTGGGGAACCGACGAGCAGCTGCGCGCGGAGACCTGCGCGCGGAGACCTGCTTGCCAATTTGGGACCGAGTCAAAAGACGCGACGATCTTGAGATGGTTAGAGGGCTGGACTATGCCACTAGCTGTCTGGATTGAATATAGGCCGAATGCATATTCATATAGCATTAACGATCGATACACCGCGGCCACCTTCGCAGCGCAACGTTAAACCGGCGGACAACGGATACCGACTGCTCTCCAAGTGACGGGCAAATGCGGAGAGCCTGCACCAACAATCACTGGTCCTGTGCCTTTTCATGCAAGATATCCGATCGCGGTGAAGGAGCTTCAGGGACGACAGGCGACGGAACGGAGACGGAAAGTGCGCGTATTTTGCTGCGTTCGGACGCGTTATAGGCGCATCTGTGTCTTATCGCGGCGGCCAAAAGCCGGGCTGAGCGCGCTCCCTGGAAATAAACTGTAAAGCGCAGGCGAATGAAGGCGGACGCCAAGCCTCGAACTGGACCGTTAGTGGGAAATGAACAGAGAATATGTTGAGGAGAAGAGCGACATTCGCGTATGGTGGTGACGGGTAGGCTATAGAGGAAACGCGGTGAAGAACAGCCTACACCATACGACCGTGCCTGCTAAGTGCGTGGTCACTCTGGCGCTGCATGAGGCTGCAATGCATGAACGTGGGACGCGGACAGTGAGACAGTTATTCTCAACAGTAGTTCATGCTTTTAAGCCGCAGCAGATATTACCACCCATGGCTTGAATGAGATGTAGAAGAGGCCATGAGGGAGAGAAGGCGCCAGAGAAGAGCAGAGCTGGATTTGTACCCCGAAGACATGCGCACATCAGCCAATTTAGCACTGCGGTGTAAAGGTTCAACTTTTGTAACCCCCCTCCTTTCCTCAAAATCTCTGGGGAAATGGCTCAGCGAGAAAATGTCTCCCAGCTTCTTCTCCACGCTATGAGTCATGAAGGCTCTGTGGCGAGCAAGCATCTGCACCGCTGCGACATTTGACATTCAGCTCCACGCTGAAGAAGGAAAGGTGGAGAAACCAGTATGCACTGGAGACACAGATGATCGGAGACTAATTCAATTCTTTCTTCACCCTCTGCTATCGGAATCTGAGTTGTTGGTAAGATGCTGAATCGCTGAATTCCAGAGGGGCAATGCGTTTTATCTTAACAGAGGGTCTCGCATAAGCAGTCGCATGGTGAACCTGACAGACTAAGACTAAGAATCTGCTGACTCAGGCACTCACATTCATTCTCTTCTATGTTTTTGCAAATTTGTGTCATGGATCATCAAACGATGCAGACACTTTGATTCGAGTAATTCTTCTTGTCTTTAAGGGCATTCACCGTAAGAGTAACAGCGGGAATCCGTTCGATTCCTCTCCAACAGCCAGCACTTAGTCCTCGCTCTCTCTCCCCCCCCCACGTGACTCAAGTGGGGGGGAGAGCTCCCACATTCGGGGTGATCTCGTAACCTCACTGCTTTGTTCGGTCCAGCAGTGTACAGCTGTTCCAAGGTGCAAAGTTCCTTGAGCATGGACACTGGCCAGGGCAGCCCGGAGAGCCCTAATCGGGCCGTGGAGTACCTGCTGGAGCTCAACAACATCATCGAGAGCCAGCAGAAGCTGCTGGAGACACAGCGGCGGCGCATCGAGGAGCTGGAGGTGCAGCTGGACCGCCTCAACCAGGAGAACAAGGACCTGCGGCTGGACAGGCAACCATGTCCGCCTCCACCGCCACCGCCACTGGGGGCCTCCAACCAGACCCATGGGCACCCGTCACACGTGCAGAACTCCGCCACTGTGTACCCCATCCAGGGCCACAACAACGTGCCAGGCCCTAGCCCCGCGTCCGCACCAGCCCCTCCTCCCCCTCCTCCGCCCGTGCCCCCTCGAGACCGGCGCATCGTCAACGCACACACACGCTTCAGCCGTGGCCTGTCCACTGGGTCCAACCCAACAGAGAGTGAGAGGGACAGAGAGCGAGAGAGAGATGGCGCCAGCACCGTCACAGCCACCACTCTGCAGAGACAGTGAGTACAAGCCTGCAGGCTCTTCTGCTGCATACCTGTGGATCCTGCGCAGCCAGTGTTCCTGTTTGGGTGACTGTCAGAAAGATTGGGGAGTTAGCCCTCAGTGGAGGCTAGGAAAGCGTCTGTGTTTGTGCAAGTGTGATTTTGTTTAAGCTAAGCATAGACTTATGTAACATTTTTAAGAAAGTACTGCATATCTAGGCAACAGGCTCTGTGGGTGATTTGAATGTCTGTAATGTAGTGTGTATTTTGTTGGACACTTGATTGTCATAGCAACCAGAGAGCTCTATTTCATGTCCACATTTTGTCAAACCATTCTGCATCAGAAATCTTGATTTTGAACTGCAAAGTAGCACCACAATGAATTGCCACCACTTGATTTCAACCACTGTACATCTTTTAAAACATTAAATCAACTGCAGCTTTTTACATGGTGCATAACGTCGCTGTCCTCCGTGTATCTCCAAAATTCCAATTTTTCAGGAATACGAAAAAATACTTTTTCTTATCATTACTCATGCACAACAAATACGAAATTCACAGTGTGATGTGTCAGCTTTTCATTGTCATTTACATGTTAACTGCTGTGGGGTAGATGGAGGTTTTTGCCCACATTCCATATATGATAAAAAGTTTTAAAAAACGCAAAAAATGAACATACATGTTTTTCATTGGACAGTGACGATAAGCACGGCCACGCTGAAAAGTCTGGTGATTGCATAAGTCAAACAAAGCTCACCTGTGGCCATAAAGGCACGTCCTGCTGCAGTGGGATTTGCATTAAATGGGCTGGATAATAACAGAGAAACAGTGGTGCTTGGATTTGTTGAATCTGGGATGAGATTATATCAGGTTGATGATGGGTTGTGGGCAGACAGATTGGATTAAGACTAGTATAGAATACCTTACCTTTTATTCGGAAAAAAGAAAGAGAGAACCAGTTTTTATCTCAGTTATTCAGCCTATGATGACTTTCTCCTTGTTGATGTGCAATTTTTTTTTCATAATGCTTACATCACAGTTTTTCTGCTTACATAATGAAATTGCAAGGCTAGATTGAGCCTGAAAATCCCACCCTCATTGGTTTGCTTTATGTTCTGTACACAGTGGAGTCTTTACACAGTGGAGTTCGGTAATCTGGTGGGTTTAATAGGGGTGATAATATTTTTTTTATTATTATTATTAATTATACCATATTTAGTTACACAGTGCACAACAGCAACGGGAGTACCATATTCCTTCAGTCAATTAGATATTAGAACTGAAAGAAAATGAATGCTCAAAACCTATATTGATACCTTTGCATTTCATTCGGAAAGCAACTGCCTAGTTCGGCAGTCTTTTAGAAGGCAGCTTTAAAACTGTCAAATAAGCTATACAATAGATGACAGATTCATGAAAGCTAACTGCCTGTCTGGTACTTAACTTTTTTTGTTACTGTTTCAATTTGTTAGTAGATTGCCAAAAGCCGTTCACGTGGTTAAATGTAGCTAGCTAATATAACATGACTTGCCATAGACACATGTTACTTGCTGGCTAACCTTAGACACAGCCACGTTAGGCAGCTTACCTTTTGATACAAGCGTTGAGCGTAGTTGTTTTTTCATGTAAGATTCAACATCAATACTGAGCAGCAGAATTCTTATAACTGTCAATGTCCACTACTGTCTCACTGTTTCCGCCCTCCTTGTACTCAAAAATGTACATCTTCACTAGCTAACACAACTCCGTCAAAAAGGATCAGTTTATTTGAAGTAGGGCTGTCACTAACGATGACAAATTAATCGAGTAATCGGGAAAAATGTATAAGAAATTGACTTGAATGACAAAAACATAGAATTTCAAAGAACTTTATTTTTAATAGGAAATGAACTCTTACATCTTGAAAAAAACAATTACAAATGTAAACTCAAATTGTTTGCACATAAAAAATAAAACCTCACATTGCTTACATAATAAAATGTGATATTTAATGAAAAATATCACAATCAAAAACTGGGCTACAAGTGCACACAATACTATTTA
>JAOUQW010000029.1:2891731-2908818 GCA_028565825.1 Olivaichthys viedmensis | reverse complement strand
ACCCTCCCTGCTCCAGGGGCGCTGTATCATGGCTGACCCTGACCTCTGACCCCAGCTTACCAACATGCTGAGATATGTGAAGAACCAATTTCACTGTACTGTACTTGTATATGTCTGTATATGTGACAATAAAGGAGCATTCTATTCTATAATATAGACATCTGCAAAGCATGGTGTAGAGTATACATAGCATGCTAATTGTAAATATGAAGTGTGACCAAAGGTCTAAAGTATATTGCGTGATATAGTTTGGGTGGGAAGATGGACATGTCTCACGTTTCCCATTAGGAGTCTCTCTCTCTCTTCTGCAGGAATAAATGACAATAGAACTGATATAAAATGTGCTTTAGTAAATTCATTCTGTGGGTTTCTTGGCCAAGGCCATGGGCTGTGTGGGTGTCAGTGTGACTGAATTGTCCTTTAGGTTTAAGAATATTTTTCCCACTGTGACAAAAATTTGCCATTGTATTGCTTAGCTAGGGTGCTTTCCTGTTTGCTTCTTATCCGTCTGTGCCTTTGTAAATCTTCAAAATCCAGCCAGAGAATCATAGCACATCCTAGCTTAGTGATTCGATTAATGAAGTGCTGCCCTTAAGCATATAAAGCTCAGAAAAACATGGTACACTTTGCGAATTGTGCCCTAAGATAAATCACTTAATGTAGTTTAAAATTAAAATGTGTTGTGTGGAATACACAAGTACCTTTCTAATGCACTGTGGATCATTACTAGAATATTATGGCCTTGCTCCTTAACATCTATGGCTAGACCGTTACAAAATGGCATTCCTAGTGGAATAGTTATCCAGGGCTTTATCATCTTAGGTGTTTGCATATTACAATTATGTGATTTGCTTTCATTTTCACTGAACCTAGAACAGGTAAATGACATGGCTTTTCTAATATAAGCGGCCATCAGTTTAACTCATTTAGCAATAAATTGAAGGCATAGGCTATTTGTACTTGGGTGAAAATAGAAATGTATACTATTTGCACCCAATTTAGTCATTGCCAATTCCCACCATGTAGCCGAGTCTCCCTCTATCCCACGATAGCCACAAATCTGGGAGCGTGAGGGCTAACACTTTTTTAGCAACCTTGGCTACAGGTTTACACAATATAATAGTTAGCCTAATGTAAGCTAGTCTGCTAGCAACCTTGGCTACAGGTTTACACAATATAAGTAAGCTTAATGTTAGCTAGTTAGCTTATGACCCTGGCTACTGTTTTACATCATATAATAATTAACCTAATGTTAGCTAGTCTGCTAGTGTTTAGTTTTTATCACATGATATAATACTTGACCTAACATGGTAAACATGGCAAACTTGGCTAGCTACTATCATCAAATAGCTTCTCCTGGAGAGGTAATATTAGCTAAGCTAACTACTTAGCTGGCAACATTAGTGCAGTGCTGCGTTTAGTTAGCTGGCTAGCTTCGCTAATCTTGCTAAATAAGGATGTTGTAATGTTGTTCGACATGCGCACTTATGTTTTTTTGGTGTTTAAGGGTGCAAATAGCTGTACTGTGTGGCCAGTGTTTTTTTCACCCAGGTGCAAATGGACACTTTAAAATTGCAATACAGTAAAGTTTTAATAGAGTTTATATACAGTATGCATTTATATGGGTCCATCAGATCCATACCACCCATAAGTGACAAGCGTATGTGTCATATGAATGGGAAATGACAGAGAGGAACTGATAGAGATAAAATTATAGATGAACGCTTCCAGACCTAATATCACAGACTAAATTTGGCGGAGGGAAATTGACAGGCCACCTGAACTGCGCTGACATTTTCCCGCAGCGTGGTTTGACATTGTGTCTGGCCAGTAAAGAGGCTATGGGTTAGAGTGAAATCAGATTGACAGGACGTTGCTGATTTGAGAGGCGGTCTTGCGGGCATGGCGTCATGAACAGTCTTCATGTCCAATCAGAGGTCCATAGCATCCTGGCAGCCAGTGGTGGTGATGCCCCTGGCAAAAGGGAGTCGGATCAATTTCACTTTAATGTAGTTTAATATTGGAGCCCTTTTTTCAGAAATGGAACCATCATTGCTTTTCCCTTCTTCCCTGCTTCCTCTGCCTGCTTCTTCTCCCCTCTCCCTCCCTTGTTCGCTTCCTCTGCCTCTCGCTCTCTCCTGGGTTTCGGCTAGAGAATGGTTGCTGTGGGAACGTGGAGAGTTATCACAAGTGCGTTTACGTGAAGAAGCGAGTGGGCGATGGAGAGAGTGAGAGGGAGAGGAAGAAGAGAAGGAACGATAGTGAGTGGTGGGAGAAAAATGGACAAGGAATTCTACATGCGAAGTGTCATGGAATAGTGAGTTAATGATACTGAAGGATGAAAATGATAGACAGCTTGACAAATAAAATGAAAGGAAAGAGAGAGAGAAAGAGAGAGAGAGAGAAAGCACACATATGTACACACATAGACAGTTCTAGTCATGCCATCGTTACCTGGCTTTTCAGACTGAGCAAGTGCATTTCAGTTTGCATCTAAATATTAGATGTTGTATGTGTGTCTCTGTGTGAAGGTTTGTGTGTGTTGTAAGAGGCCACACCTGTCTTCAAAAGGCAGCATTTGTAGGAAGGGCTACATTTATCGAAAGTGAAGCCTTTTCAAATCATGTTTGATTAATAGTAACATGCGACATCTGATCTCCTTTCATGGATAGCTCTCTTTTGAAGAACATAATTTTCAGAAGGGCCATTATTTCTGACTTCTGAATCAAATGATGAACAGTTTTTATGCTTGAGCACTGTAGTCGTCTGAGCTCAAAATCTTTCATTTTGCGAGGTCATGGGGAGAATTCTCTGTGGTAGACGGCCGGGTGACAGTTTGGCCGTGTGTGAGTGTGTGTGTGTGTAGTTGGACAGGACAATTGTTCGATATTATGTGAGGACTGATTTTGCTAATGATAAAGAGACCATTTCAATGGAATGGTTGTGGTAGGCAGTGCAGTGTGAAAGGAAGGAAGGCTTGTACGTGTTTTCCCACTTGCTCCCTGTGGCAAATAATTTGAAAACACTTTCAAATCAAACGGGTAGTTAGTTTCCTTTAGATGACTTTGTTTCTCCACCTGACACCTCCTGCCCGTCCTCTCCACAAGCTGAATCAAGGACATCCCAGTTCTACAGCCTGCCAACACATGGACACACTTTTTCGAACATTCATTTCCTGCCCCTGCATCTCTCCAACATCTCTCCCTCTTCCCACCCAGTCATCAATCCCCCCAATCATAATTGTTCATTTACTCCTCCATTCACTGCTCTCCCTTTCTTTCTTTCTTTCTCTCTCCTCACTGTTCTTTCCCACAGTGCTATTCCTTTTTGAGTTTATATTTTTGTTGCTTATGTCCCAGGTTTAAGTTGGCATCCCTTTCTCTCCCTCTCCCCCTCCTGCTGTGTGTCTTTGTGTCTGCTTTAGCTATTGAAGCCGCTCTTGCTGTATTTGATGTGTCCATGTTCAGTGTGAGCCTAAGAGATTAGGTTATCAGTGGGCTCCTTCAAAGAAGAAGAAGAATCAGAATGGAGGTACTTCTGGTCAACAATTGTGTTTTAAACATAAGCCTTTGTAGATTTGACAGGTAAATAGTCACATCACTAGAAACGTACCCCAAGCAAACAGCAATTGTGGTTATGCTAATGGTCTTATTTTACACCAGCAAACAGCTGGTCAAAATAAACCCACACATTGGTCAGCCACTGAAGTTCAATTTTGCCCACTAGAATTTTCATCTAAATCCCAGCATCCAAAGGTCTTTAATAATTATTTAATAAAGTAATTGTTTAACTACAATTAAAGAAATGTCTTTCCCCATACTTTATAGCTGCTTCTGTAATTTATTCGATATATAGATAATTGAAATGAGAAATATATTACTTGTAGACTTCTATGCATTTATGTAACAACTTGTGCATAATTGCATGGAGGTGTGGGTGCATATGTTAGAATGTAATTACTATGCACCTTAAATAAACATGTAATTACTTTGCTCAACCTGAGTCTTGGGTAACACTTTATACCATACATTTTCTCATGATTTACTTAATAGAGAGTTTACTCTTATTTTCCTTATTGCAGTTATGAACGTTGTCCTCTTTTTGCTTATATATTTTTTTGTGCCTTTGTAAATGTAAGCTCTCTGACATGTGCCTTAGGATTCGTAGAAGTGTTTCTGGAGAAATAGTTCATTAGTTCGCTCAGTGAGTTCATTTATTATTGGATTATTGCTTACACCACACCCTGCACCCCCATCCATTGTTGAATTTTTTTATCTAATGCACGTTTTATATGATATTTTTTTATCAGTAGTAGCATTTTGTTAACTTTCTCTTTTGTGGTCAATAGTGGTGAATGTAAGTATATGAAGTGCAATAATGACGAAGACTATTACCCTAGGTCAAAACAATCCTACATAACTCTACATAACTACTGCATAACTGTGACTCAATTTGCGTCTGTGTAACTCCATTAAAACATTAGACATAACATAATTTCTAATACCACATAACTCTACATATTGCTGCCTAACTGTGCTTCTACTGCTGCTGCTAAAGTGTTTGTATTGTATGCATGTGGCTGTCTTTGTTGTCTGTTTCCTTTTGTTTCTTTCTTGACTTTTTTCTCTCTTTTTCTCTCTTTCTCTCTCTTCTCCGGTGTCTATCTCTATCTTCCCCTCTCTACTCTCTCTCTCTCTCTTTCTCTCTGTCAGGTCACCACCCTTTTCCACCTGTACTACTAGTTGTACCAATCCTACCACCACCACTCCTGCTACTTCTCCTCCTGCTACTACTACTACCTCTCTCCACACCAGTCTGAGCGCAAACAGCCACTCGAGCCAGCACCAGTACTGCTGCCCTGCGCGGCTCCTCCTGCCCAAGCCGCCATGCCATGCCCTCCCCCCTGCCCGGCATCCGGAGCAGGCAAGGTAAGGGCCAGAGCCCCCAAAACCCGATCCCTCTTTCCCCCCTGACCCTGCATCTTTCTCTCCACCCACCTCCAAACGCCTCACTCCTCATCTTCTTCCTCTACTCATGTAGATCAGACTAGCCAGAAACTAAGATTTCAAATACCCATAGTTCCTCTCTGATCACCCCAGAGTGCCCTCTCGTCATAAAATAGTTCAGATAAGGTAGAGAAACTCACTTTATATCACAACCCTTCTTTCAATAATAAACTGTATCCAACATGCAAAGCAAACAACTGAAATAAACTTTTGACATAAGCTTTCAAGCAACATAGTGAAAAAGAACATAACCTGTATTTTTTTTTAAAGACACGTCTATTCCATAGACATACTCTTAAACAGGGTTAGAGCAACACCATTTTATTGTCCATCTCACTTTTTAGTTTATTCAGTTCACCTATTTTAATTCAACTAATAATCGGCATGTACTAATATATATTTTTAAGCAGATTTGTTTGCAAATGTATTTCCTGAATGAATAGCCTTGACCCCAATCCGTATTACTAAGTTGTTCTAAGATAATAATAAGTTATTGTAAATAAGAATGGAAAAATGTCTAAATAGTAACAGTACTTCATTGCATTTACTACTTTAATACTATTAATACTAAGTACTACGAATACAACCTGTGTATTTGATCTTTGTATGACACACTTAAAGCTCACAGCTAAGAGAGGCACTTTTTTATTATATAACATTCAAATTGACATTCAGTTCTTGCTCTCTTTCTCTGATTTCATGAAGATGCTGAGGTGAGCTTCTCTCTGAATGGGCACTTCAGTGTTTTACTTTAATTCCTCAGTCTCTCCAGTCCCCAGTGTGCAATTACTCCATCCACACTTAAATAACACTGAACAAATTAGCACACACACACACACACACACACACACACACATGCACACATCCTGAAATCATCCAGTTGAACACTGCACCTCCCACCGCATCAGGCATGAATCACACACAGATACAGATCACAACAGACATGATACTCCCTGCTCCCACACACTAATGCCTGCACACACACACACAAATGCTCTCCAGCCCACTCTGAAATCTCCCACATGCTGTCACTGCATGACCATCTACTCATAAGTTCTCTCTCTATCTCTGTCTCTACCATCTGCTCATTTCCAAACTGTGTATCTCTATTTTGTCTATTATTGTACCAATGATTTACAAATATATCCTAATCTTTTCTTAGAGGTAAACGTGCAGCTTGGTTCACAAATCAAAAATATTTAAGTTAGATGTGTTTTACATACAGAATGTAGTGAATATTTATGTACATGTCTGAAACCTCTTGAACATTTTGATAATTACGTTAATTAGTGAACCTCTTTAGTTGGTGAACCTCTTTAGTTTAAGCAGCTGTTGGAAGATGTAGGGGAGCTCAGTGGATGTAAGGGGCTAATGATATAAGACTGCCACCTGCTGGATGTGATGCTTAACACAGTTCTGTGTTACAATACAATGTAAAGGAACACATTAACGTCTTCTAATAGTTTTTCCAAATCCAGTCCACGGGATCCCTAATGATCCATATCTTTGTTCTATTCCACCTTCAACAAAATCAAAACAAAGCAATCAAGAACCGCCCCTGTCATCCACTTTTCCCTTGAGGAAATCCTGTGTTTATCTTAAGGGCTGCTTCATTACTGTATCAGCTCAAGGGAAGTACATTAGATGAGCCCTGGGAGGGCAAAAGGAACAAGTCACCATAACTGTAGACTGCAGGAGCAGGACCCAGAAGGCATGACTTTCTGTGGCAATTTCTATATATTTACTTGGCAAGCTAGTTAGCAACCTACATAGCTAGCAAGTTAATATGAGTCTATGTAGATGGATGGATGGATGCATGGATGGATGTATGTATGGATGGATGGATCATTTTATTAATCCCCAAAGAGAAATCTGGGTGTTACCTATGGCAGGCCCGAACAGCCTTTAACAGGCTTTGAATACTTGTCGGCGTTTCCGAATGAGTATACGAATACATGTTCTCAAAACCACCCTTAAAATCAATAATACTTACGTTTCATAATTAACCATCATTTTAAGTATGTTCGTTACTGCAGTTCAAAATATATTCAGTAGTATTCATTAATAATAATAAGCCAAGATACTGCGACCGACAGCGCAATATAAATACTTGCATGTGATTTCTTCAGCTCATTTTACACCAGATGCGGTAAGTGTGATCATATACAGTGGTAATGCATGTTTATAATGATCTGATGGTCAGTACATACATTTGCACGTTATATTTACTAAATCAACGCAAGAAAGCACAGAAATTAATAGACGAAGCTTCCGAATACTAAATAGAGAATTGAATACCAACCTAGCGAACGAATACTCGAATATTCAAAATATTCAGGCCAGCCGGGACTGTATACCTGCTACAGTTGTGCTGGGAGTTGGGAGAGAACAAAAATGTGGACTGTCTACAGGGCTAATGTTTTTTTTTTTACACTAACTTTTTGAGCAGGTAGCAGTGGTGCAAGAAAAGTTGCAAATAATGTAGCAGAAATTAAAATATTTGTAGCACTGAGATGAAAATATTTGTAGCACTGAGATGCTCAGGGAGATATGAAATGTTGTTCAATATTGCACACACTAAGTGGTGAGAATAATTCACAAATGACATAATTGACTATTAGAAAATCATGGTAAATCTAAGAAAAAAGAAAACACCAAATTGGGTGATTTAGGCCAAATCAGAGTGTACAGGCAATTCTTCTCTCATCTTCTCTCATACATTCATCTCCTGTCCCCACTTTCTCTCCCTTTTGCCATATTTCCTCACTCATCCTCTTTATGTGTCTGAAACTCTCTCTCTGCCTTTCTCCTCATCCTCCTGTTGGTTCGTAGAGAAGAGGATGATGATGACATCGCCCATCAGTTCTGTTGCCCCGCCTCTGAATGCAGTAGCCCTTCCTCTAGGTAACCAGCACCACATTGGTCTGCAGTTTGTTCTAGTTCTGCACACGTCAACCAAGAACCAAGAAGCAGTGGGATAAAAGCTTGTCAGCAGGATGTTGGATGTCAAACTGTGCGCATCTGAACCTGCCAGTTAAGTGACTCCAAAACTTGCTTTGACCAACGAAAAAACAAAAACACTTCCTTCCTTTGCACTAGCATGCCACCTGCATCCTGCCACCTCACTGACATGGACAGATACCTTCTTTGTGCTAATGAAAGACATGGAAAATGTGAGGAAAGAACGACTGTTACAAGCTGGGTGAGCACTGGAGTGGCGGACACGCTGAAGAGTTGAAGCAATCAAGGTCTGAAAAGCAACAAAGGAGACCTTAGAGCCCTTATCCTCCACCTCCCATCCATGCTTTTTTGTTTTATTCTGTTTTGTCTTTCTTCTGTGATTCTGCTGTCTGAAAATTCTTGCTTTGTCCACTAAGCCACTGTGACGCTACAGTGTCATCTATGTTGTGTCGTCCTGTGTTACTCTCATTACGTGTTAAAAAATGTGTATGTATGTGTTTTACTTTTGTTTTTGGTATTTTCCTCATTTCCCGCAGTAGGAAAAAAGATGTCATTAACTTCACTGTCAGAGAAACTTTACAAGTTTGCAAGTGACAAGGGGTTGACATTTCATACCACTGATGTGCAATGTTTCAGGTTGACTATAGGGTCAGGTGAGATGACAAAAAACTCTCCTAAAGCCATATTTGAATGTACGACTTCAGTATTTAGCATCTTTAATCTCCCTACTTCCTTTTTCTCCTTTTGATGCTCTTGAGCGTTTCTGGACACTCTCTTCTCTCTTTTGCTGGTGGTCTGTGCTGGTAATTTCTTTGCCATGTATTTGCAACCCGACCTGAGACAAAACATATAGGAATTATAACGAGTGAAAGCGATTTCATTGGGGTTGTAGGAAAAGCCATGACTGCTAACCCCACCCCTTGTTCTAACTTTAACCATGCTTAACATGTCATACGAGTTGGATTGTGTGTATTTTTACAAATTTGCAATCAGGGAACCATGTTGGCATTTCGTATTGGTAAATTTGGGCAGACGGTTGGTATATTTGGGCAGGCCAAACTGGTGGCCTTCCTACTTCTCCCTTAAATACCATCCGACACAAACTTAGATAACAACATATATGGTACTTTACATAACATGATGTGGATGTAAGAACATAATACAGTGCAGGAAACTACACTGGTTATAGAGAGGAGCAGAGTAATAACACATGATTAGATTACACTTTAGGCCTAGTGGTAAACAAATACTCCATTAATGTTACCACACGATTGAGCAATTAGATCTTACTTGACTCAACATTTTTACATAGATTTGGATTGAAATGATCCTGGTATAATATTAATATCTAAAGTTTTTTATTATAATGTTTACCACACCTCAGGTATACAAATTCCATCATAAAGCCAGTGCTTAGCATTCTTGTAAGTCATACCATAGCTTTCATAGCGCAAATCAACTCTAATGGGGATGTGCATGTTGAAATGGCTGCTGATGATGTCAGTTAATAGGGGACGTGAAAGCTGGTCGGATGTCATACACTGAGGATGTTTTGGTGAAGGGAAACAGTGATATCTCTGCAAAATGATTCACCTCTGATTACAGAAAATTCAAGCTCTCTATTTGTCTCTCAGTTTCCTGTTGCTCTATGTTTACATCTTTCTGTCTCCGTCTCTGAGTGTTTGTCTCTCTGTCACACACACATAGGCATGTTGGCTGGGTCCGTGTGCATATGGAAGAGAGCGCTCCAGAATGGCATAAGATGCCGTTAACAACATTACTGTTACTTGCACAAAATGAGTAGCCAAACGTAAATGAACTATTAAAAAATACTACAGTATGAGTCTTTTTTCATGCAGGACTTTTCATCATTGTGACTTATTGTTGTTTTTTCTTTAATGGAATTGAATTCTTTTTCTTTTATGGTTAAACTTGGTCTTGGTGTTTTTTTAAACCGTTTAAAAGTGGCGCATACGCATCCAGCTCTTGGCTTATGTCTCAATAAGCCTTACCTGATTCAGCCTAAAGGTTTAGTCATGCTTCTGTATAAGTTGGTATGCAGGACGTTTTGGTTGATGGACAATGTTCCCATTTTTGCTTTTTGGGTTTTTTTCAGTTGTTTGGAGGAGACCGAGCAGCTCTGACAGCTGTCTGTCCCCATTTCTTACCAGTGGTCAGTTAAAGCCACTGAAAAGTGCAGAAACGGATATAAATTTGGCATATAGATTTGTTGCCAGTGTTGCTCAACTGGGCCTCCTTGGATTGAATTGTACAAGTAAGAAATATGATGGGGTGGGTGCACACAATTTAGGCTGGTTTACCATGATTTGGGTCTTTTTATTTCATTTTATTAAAAAAATTTAATTCATAAAGTGCATTGCTTAATTATGCATTGCTTAATTATATCATTTATCAAAATATTCATTGACATTAATTCCTCCTATCAAGTGGCACGCATCCAACCAAGCAGCCCAACTGCTCTACTCCATCTGGCCAGTTAAGCTCTATTGATTCATATCAGGCCTAAAGACTTTATGCTTTATTTGAGGGGGCTTTGTGAAAGCAATGCAATAGTAATAATACATTGTAATACATTACATTTTGAAAATAGATAAGTTTTACATGAATGATGGATTCCCATGGCTGTCATTGCCTGGGCTGTACTTGCCACCTTGATGCCTCGGACAGAAGAAGAATTTCCAAATATAGAGGTCAGCAGCTTTGGAAATATTTAGGTTTAAGACTTCAATTCCTATATTCCGGGGACATTTATGTATAGGAATTATAAAATAATAAGCCAACAAGAAATGCAATTTAGTTTTAAACACTTATTTAAAATGCTTGTGCTAAGTGACTAAAGCTAACAGCTCTCTAAATCAAACACAGCACCAATCTCATGGAGTAACTTTGATACTGAACGTATTCCTCTATTGAACACATTACTGTTAGCAATCGAGATTCATGGAGCAGGTTGGAATAATGAAAAGAAAAAATATGGGAGACATTTGACCCCAGGAGATCACAGAAGACGAATGGGACTCTACAGGGAGAATTGGAAAGTGTGGCCTGGACTGAAAACTGCGCAGGGCTGCCGTATTATCTGTATTTAGCACATCCTCTCAGAGGGAACGGATGATGAAAGAGCCCTTCTTTACTATTTTTATTCCCCCTCCGTCTCTCATTGCAGTGCTGTATATACAAAGAAACTCTTACTCCTGTTACCTAAGGAGGTGGACCATTCATTGATGTCTGTATATTCCATGAATGATAATGGCTATGATATAATATTGAACTATTAAAGAATATCATTTACTGAACTCTATAAGAATGTTAACGATGGTTATGATGTTGACAATGAATAAAAGCTCCAGTGATTCAGACAACAAAATAATGGACTGTACAACTTGTGTATGAGTTTCTTTATAGCAAAATCCCCCATGTTGGATTAACCCCCTAAAGTAAGCATATAAGTGCAATGTTATTTCAACACTGGGACTAATTATTGGTCATATAGACTACTGCATTAATATGAGGCCGTATGCACATGTGACCACAAGTCGCTCTATAAGGCAAGGTCAAGGCAGGGATAATGTAATTAAAGTCTTAGCAAGAGAGAGAGCGAGTGAAAGGAGGTGAAGTGCCAGTGGTAGACGAGGACGGTTATAAAGACGCAGAAGAAAGAAGAGCTTATTAGAAAGTGGAAGGAGGAGAAAAGATAAGAAAGACCAGAAGGTTCAACATCATGGATTTAACCCAAGGTGCCTGCTCTCCTTGTACAGGTCAAGGGTTTAAAACATAAATAACAGTAGTTTAATTATTGCATTATTGTATTGTGATATAATAGGTCTAATTCTACATAGTCTGCATACAGTTAACAGGATATATTTAAAATACAACACTTTGATCTGTGTGGTGCTGACTATTTGTCTCTTCATTAAAATACAATCGGATGAATTTTTCACACCGGTATAAGACACTGGTATTTAATTGATTCTCATTTGGAATTTGGCCCAGAAACACAATATTAAATTGCTCAAGGAATCATCTCCTTTACCTGCGAATCTATTACATGTGATCACACCTAAATCTTGCTGCCCAGGAAAATTATACTCAGGAAGGACTCATCAGGAAGGGACAATTTCTAGACCGGAGCATTAGTGTAAGCATTAGTTGTTTACACACTCTCCTTGACTTGGAATCACCAGAGCGGTTTCAGCTCAAGTGCCCGTACGACAAAAAGAGTGTGTGTGATGGACAAAATGGACAAAGAAAGGAGACTTGACGGACATGCTGGGGTCTCGGTGGGCATGCCTCAGCCACTCAGCCTGATGCCAGGACTGAGTAGTGTGGAATACTAAGGAGCGCTGCTGCTTGTCAGCAAGTTGACGTGGCTTCTAGAAGAAAAAGAGAGGAAGCAGAATGTACAATATTTGTTGTGGAGTGCATGTATCCAGACTTTTAGAGCTTGTTCTGCTGCGTTTGGATGGAGCCTGGTACCACAGGTAGGTTAAAGGACACGTGCCTGCTTCTACTACCCAGACCTGGACCTTGCTTCAAAACATAGCCTGTTATTTCTCTGGTTAGTTCTTGTTTCTTGTTCCTCATTGCCTAAAAATGTCGTGTGCAGTGGACCAAGAGGGACAGAATCTTAACAGTTTGGTGATTTCCCTGCTCAACTCATCAGTTTAATTACCAGCTTTAGTTGGTGTATTAGAATAGAGAAATCACCAAGCTGTGAGGACTCTCCTGTGGTTAACAAAATCAGGCCTCTCATCCCAGCCTATGACAACCTGCTCATGATACGGCAGCATTGTATGTTTCTGATGGATAGCAACAAATAAGCAATCGCACCTTTGCTACATCTAGAGTACATAATTTCCTGTGGCTAATGCACGCCTAATTAGTGTGTTAGCTTTTTCTTTTTTTTCTTCTTTTTTAAAAATATTAGCAAGTCATAGTAGGAGATTATTTTTCCTCTCTCTGCTAAAGCTTGCTTAGGCTCTAAGCACCTGATACTGAACTAATGAAACTGAACTCATCTCAATCTATCGCCCTTCAGGCAATCGCATTCCCATCCTGCTGCTGAAAAAAAAGCCGGAAATTACCCGCAGATGTAATCACTCACACATTACCCACTACCGCGCCGTTTCTCCTCGCTCCGTCTGCAGCCAATGCTCGACCACGCCCCCGCTGCCACATATCCCCACCGTCCGGCCTGCAGCAGACTCCCCCCGTGGAGGGAGAGGAATTCCGCCACAGCCATCTGCGCCCCCGGACTGTGAACCACCTCGAACTTAAAAGGCTGCAGGGCCAGATACCAACGGGTGATCCACGCATTGGCATTCTTCATGAGCCACTGGAGTGGGGCGTGGTCCGAACAGAGGGTGAAGGGCTTGCCCAGCAGGTAGTAGCGGAGGGCAAAGACCACCCACTTGATGGTCAGACATTCCTTCTCGATGGTGCTGTACTTTGTCTCCCTTAGCTAGAGCTTGCGACTAATGTACAGCACCGGCCACTCCTCACCCTCCACCACTTGGGAAAACACTGGCCCCAGCCCCCTGTCCGAGGCATCCATCTGCAAAACAAAAGGGAGAGAGAAGTTTGGCAAATAAAGCAGAGGTCCTCCACACAGAGCCGCTGCGGTCTTATTAATTTGGTGACGCACCTGCCCATGACCCAAGTGGAAGCCCAGATACCGTACCTCCACTCGTCCAATCGCACAGTTCTTCGAATTGGCTGTGAGCCCTGTCCGCCTCAGCGCACACAAGACCGCTTTCAAATGTTGTAAATGCCGCCGTGGGCCCCGCTGTAACGTGTACCGCTGCACGTGAGAAGAGGCAGGACGCAAGTGCAGATATTCGGTGTTTTTATTCAAAGGGTTCTTCCATAAATCATCGTAACAAGACAGAGCAGGGGTCAAATAACAGGCAGACAGGCGTAGCGTAGGATAATCCATAATCGTGGTCAGGGCACAGGCGTGGGTCGATATCAGGGAGTCAAAAAACACAAAGAGGGAATCAAACAAACAAACAAACTAAACCGGAGGAACAGAAACTGGAACACGGGACTAGAAACAGACTCAGAAAAACGCTCAGAGTTGACGGTTGAAAACACAACAAGACTTCGCCACGATAAACTGAAACCAGGGGATATTTAAACATGAACGGAAATGGGATAATTGATACTAATTAATGATGAACCAATGAGAAACCAGAGGGGGCGTGAACAGAACCAAAACAAGACACGTGGATAAAACAAAACAAAAACACATGATTCACAACACATACACGGAAGTGCGCGGCTCGCTGGAAACAGCGGCGCGCACTAGAAGCGAGAGTCCGCGGCAGGGAGATCGTGACGGATACATACGGTCCCCTGGAGCAGGGAGGGTTAAGGGCCTTGCTCAAGGGCCAAACAGTGGCACCTTGGTAGTCCCGAGACTTGAACCCACAACCTTCTGATCAGTAGCCCAGTGCCCTAACCACTTATAATATAATTATATATTATTAATTTCTCTATTAATTGATCAAATAAATTAACTGAAAATGGCATTTGACACATTTTCAAACAGACTGCATTACAGTCTTAAAAAAATTGGTTAAATCTAGAACCCGTCTTCAGTTTGTCTGTGGGAAAAACCCTTAAAGAGTCTATGAAGACCCCTACAGTCGAAGGTTTCCCCTTCAGAAAAGGTTCCTAATAGAACTCATTTAGATATCTAAGAACCTTTAAACTACCCAAAAAGCCCTTAAGGAACCCTTTTTTCTAAACCCTTTTGTCCACCAGATACTGTGGCTCAGCAAATTAGCTGCGATCCCACATTTTGACGCTATTTCCACCGCCAAGCGAGCCGTGCTGTACCTAGGTATCCATGCTGAATTTGGTTCCCCTTTTTGCCCAGGTACTAGTGAGCCAAGCCAGAACGTGTGGGCTACAGCGACTTTTCTAGTGGACAGTGCGGCACAGTGATTTTCAGTAGTTTAGTGACTGTCTGCTAAAGTTTATCTCTCTTTAATAATCTCCTTTTTCTGGTGGCTTTAAGAGACAAAATCACAATTTTATCATATAATTTAATGTTTAAGATTTATTTTTATTATTTACCCACAGTCATGTTTTCCTGTCACTGATATTTAGTTTAATTTTACATTTCTGACCCAAGTAAAATCCACCATCATCAAGTTAGGCCAAAACCCTACTTCCTATTCACTTTGTATGCGTAGGGTAAAACATAATGGCATTGTAGACCCTATCTAGTCCCTTATGTGCCTGATGGAACGCCATCTGAGTCAGCCACAGAAAATACATGACTCCATGTGTTTTTGTTGTAATTTGACGTTGTCTGACAAAGTTTGCACCCAAACGTCTCTCTGTTTTCACTAAGATTAAAGTATTGGCACCCTAGGCTTAGTTTGGATCGCTTGTCGCCATTACAACAAACTCGCTGTGTCTAAATTTTTAATTTCGAGGAGACACAGGAAGTTTGTGCCTCGTCACCACCTCACACCCTCCAGAGAAGCTCCTCCTACTTTTCACGGGTACCGTTATGTGATTGGGTACGAAAAGAACAAGACACAGGTGAGAACATACTACACC
Source organism: Olivaichthys viedmensis (assembly GCA_028565825.1). NCBI lineage: Eukaryota > Metazoa > Chordata > Actinopteri > Siluriformes > Diplomystidae > Olivaichthys > Olivaichthys viedmensis. The sequence goes on along the minus strand of JAOUQW010000029.1, from coordinate 2,893,258 downwards.
AGTGTTTCCAACCCAGTCGTTAAGGCGCTTCTGTCCAAACTCCCAACACACCTGAACCAGGTATTCAGTGCTCTTTCCTTGGCTGATTGCTTGGTTCAGGTGTGTTAGGAGCAGGGACAGAACCAAAATATGGACCTATACTATACAATATTTTATTATACTGTAAATATTAAAAAATAAGACAATATACTCTTATTTACATCACTCTATCTGCTAGACAGATGGATTTCTGGAAGGAGGAACACGTAGCAAACATATTATCAGAAATAAATTGATAAAAAGGGATTTGTTGTCTTGTGTGTAAATTTGTATCATGTCATTTATTCTTCGTGTTTACTTCATGCCTGCTTGAGCTCCACCTTGTCCACGCCCCTGAGTGTTTCTCTGAACCAAGCAGTCAGTCCAGGAAAGAGCACTGAATACCTGGTTCAGGTGTGTTGGGAGTTTGGATAGAAGCGCCTTAACGACTGGGTTGAGAAACACTGGTGTAGTATGTTCTCACCTGTGTCTTGTTCTGTTCATACCAGAGTGTGTGTATATATACACTCCTTTGTTTGTCTGTGCTCCTTGCGAAGCTTTGCATATATTTCTGCTGCGCTTTCTGCGTTTCTAGTTACCCTGTTTCTTGTTTTCCTGGTGTGATTCATTCCAGTTGCTAGATACCTGCCTGTATTTTGGACCCTGTGATGGATCTTCACCTATTATTTTAGTTTATGATATCAGTTTTTCTAAATCTTTAGTAAACAGTGAACCTTTGACTCATGATGAGGTTTCTTGTTTTCCCAGGAACAAGAGTTTTACTCCACTGCTGAGGCAAAAAATTATAATACACAAAATAGCTTTACACATTACAATGTGTGGCTTCCATTTCGTGGATGTACATATAAACGTTTAATTTATTTATTTTTTTAAGAAAAAAGAGTATTTACAGTACATATAATTAAATCCATACTTCTGCATTTCAGTTATGTATAGCACTTGTGTAAAAGACAACGTTTTATTTTAATTTCCCATCGTGTTTATCTAATGTGAATTAAATAATTCCAGACAAAACTGATAAACTAAATTACGCAAGTAATTATCTTGCATTACTGTGGATAAGACCTGGTTTGCTGCACAACAATTAAAACCGCAGAGTGCATTCAAGCCAAAACGAGAGGAAATGTGTTTTAGATTTACACAAAGAAATCAGTCTAAAATTGCATGTATTTAACCCTTTATATGACTTTTTGAAATGTAATACATATACCAGCAGTGGAAAGTTTGGACACTGGAGTGAATCTATATCTTTCATTGTTCTTAAAGACATTTTAATAAAAGTTATGGTTGAAATTTGTTTCGAAGACAAATGTAAATAGTGAAGTTAATGCCCATGTTTCCATTTATTTCTGAATCAACATGTAGTTTTTTAATAAGTATTTTTTTCCCCAAAAAGCTCCTGGGTGAAGCCCCCTCATGAAGCTGGTTGAGAAGATGGTGAGAGTGTGCAGAGCTTAATCAGGAACACTGTTAACTATTTCACATAGA
>JAOUQW010000029.1:2840092-2883727 GCA_028565825.1 Olivaichthys viedmensis | reverse complement strand
ACAGCGTCAGAGCACGCGCTGCTACAGGAGGACTACAGGCTGAAAAATAGCCCATGTGCTGTTTAGATTATGGCCATACACTCCAAAATATAGCAGGAATATTGTATTATGTATTGTTTCTAGCTAGAAACCACGGGGAATAAATAGGACTTTAGCGAAAAAATACACTTGGTGCACGCGTCCGGTGTAAAATGCCACATTGATTCACATGGGAGCAAGCAGCGCCGCTACGGTGTAAAATGGGCTTAAGAAATCACGTGTGGGAGCACTTCAAATTATCAGACAATAAAAAAATGCTCAGTGCAAAATATGCGATAAGAGGTTGGTACACCATGGAGACACGACAAGTTTGATGAATCATTTCAAATATGGAAGCATATACTGTATATTGCACTGTCAGACACAGTTTCTTGGCTTATTATTAATACATCGTGGCTGCCTACTAAATATATGCTGACCTGCAGTAACAAACATACTTAAAAGTATGGTTAATTATGAAATGTAAGTGTTATTGTTTTTAAGGGTGGTTTTGAGAACGAGTATTCTGGTACTCGTTCGGAAAACACCAACAAGTATTCGAAGCCTGTAAAATGCTGTTCGGGCCAGCCCTACCTTCTACATCACCTTCTGGCTGGATTAGACTGCTTTTTTTTTTGCATCTTTTAAAAAAAGACTTTGTTAGACATGGTCATTGTAGACTACTGTCATTGGCTCTGCTTCCATGTTTTTGTGGCATAATATGATTGATTTGTGGGTGTTTGATAACTTGATTTGTCAAATAGGACATGATATATGATGGGCTTTTTATTTCGTCCAGTTTATGTGGTGTAAAGTAACATATTTCTTTCATGTAAAGTCCAGGTAAACTTTGGCTAGAAGCCAACATCACACTTGGGCTGAAAAAAAAAGTATCCAAAAGGTGCATCCTTAGGTGTTAGCTCAGGTATCACTGAGCTTAAGCATAGAGCACTATTCATTGAGTCAGAGGAGTGTATTGTTTAGCACATGGTTCGGACAAAGCCAGCTTAGTTTTTTTTTAACTGAGAGAGTCAATATCTTCTCGGGGGCATCCATTTTAAGAGCATCTTTGTTGGTAGCTCTTTCTGTGTGTTAAAATAGAGGTGAAACTATATATTAGGCTCAGTAAAATTGGCTGCTTTACTGTAGGGTATAAAACCTCTGGAAGACAGGAAAGTTGCTAGGCTGCCGTCTCTTAGACATGAGCTTGTTTTGGCAGTGTCACGATGTGTTTCCGGGGGTGCGCGGACGCAGGCACGAAGCCGCTTTTAACATTGAACATATTTATTATCGTCGGAGTGGGTTCACACACATGCAAAACAAAACGCGCCGCGACAGGCGTAGCAAATACACGAACAACAGGAGACAATACGGGACGGACACAGGCGGGTATTTAAACACTTAGAAATCAAAGGACGAACGTGGAACAGCTGGGAACATTTAACATGACTCACGTGACAGGGACAGGCGAACACACACACGCACGCTATGTCCCGCGCTCAGCCGCGCGCCTGACAGGCAGAGTTTGTAAATGCTAAGGTAAACTATGGCTAACCCGCAAGATATATATCAGGACAGATTTCGTCCTGTAGTCAATAATAGTCAATTCTAATATAAGGGGCCTTAAGTCGCTTTGGATAAAAGCATCTGATGAATTAATAAATGTAAATGTCATTGATCTGTATATACATTATTCAAATTTGTGGAGTGGGGAAGAATCATCAAAATGGCAGCTAATGCAGAATATAATGAATACCAGAGAGCGCATGAAAGAGGGAGGCTGACTCGTCCTCTCGGCCATTGTTGTAATGAGAATGCCGGAGTGAGAAGGAGAGCCAGTAATTTTGCTTGTGTCCCTGCTGGGAGGGACATGCAGTCTGAATATGCCTCATTGGACTAAGTGCACTGGCAAAAGGCCACTGAAAAACGCATTAATTAATTTGTTTGTGTGGCTTTCTCGATGACAACTGTAAACTCTCAGATTGGTTCAACTATGACTTGATATAACTCATAGAATGATTGATCTTCCCTAAAAACCCAAAGCTATGAATTAAAGAAGGGAAAAGGTAAAGAATTAGCAGGAAGCTGCATCTCTGAGGACTTCACTGACTGACTGAGTGATGCGAACGACTGAATATCTTTTCACAAATCTTTGACGTGTACTGACACTTAAAAAAGGCGTTCGTCCAACTTTGCAAATGTGGATCTGATTAGCTTGTCCCTCTTGTCAAAGAAACATTAACCTCGTGCATAAACATAGCCCCTCCTACACAGATCCATTAGCCGTGTCTAACGTGGTGCATATTTCAGAACCTAAACTGAGCTTAATTACATCTTAACCATGCCACAAAAAGAAAAGAAACCATGCTTAATAGAACAATGCTTAAATCACAAGACAAAACAAAGAATGTTTAGTAGCCTATGGTATAAAAAGACAGACTGCACACATTGTGTGTGTGTATCATGCATGTCCATAATCAAGGAAGATTACAATCGCACCCGAAAATTCGAAATATGAGCCTGTTTTGTCTGAACCCCAGAAAAGTGTCAGAAATCTCTCGTCTCTTTATGTGGTGGCCTACTGCTAGAGATTGTAACATTTCTTTTATATAACACCACAAATTGTCGGTGCGACAATTGTGTTTGAGAGACCCACTGTCGTTAAAGAGGAAAAACACTGTATCACAGCATTAATGACAGGGAAGGCACTAAATGAATAAAGTAATGCAGCAAATTAACCTTCATAATAAAGCGTGGGAAATTGGAAACAGACCTTAAACCAAAGGCACACGTGTCTGCTCACTTGCATGCAATTACAGACAGTGAAGTGTAATGGCTTTAATAACACTCACGTTTATCATACCGACCCTATGAAGAAATGAAACAAAAACGGTGGTAATGAATGCTCGGGCACTTGTTTTGTCACTTGGCACTGCATTTCTGCCTTTTTGCGTTTCCCCCAAAAGATTGTGCTGAACGAGCCAATGGGTGAAAGAGTCGAATCATTTTAGTGTACTGAACCGTGCTGTTGACTCGAATCATGAAAGGAATCGTGCTGCACATCACTCACTGACTGCTGTGTCACGCAGAGCGCGCGCCTGGAGCGGATTCGTACCGCGTCGGGAATTCAAAGGCGCGCGCGCGCTACAGAGAGAGAGGAGGAGGAGGAGGAGGAGGATGAGGATGAGGAGGAGGAGGAGGATATGAGCCAAAAACATGGAGAAAGCAATGCTTTGACGTTTCCCCTCAGCTCTCTGGCAGGAGTTTAGATCACAAACCTTGCCTTTATGGATGACAAATGAATGCCAAATCGTTCTAGCAGGTCGCGCGCCTCTACGCGGGCTTTGGCAATAATGTGGTGCATCAACTGCGCTTCGGATAAGACTCCTGCTATCCTCAATAACAAGCTTGTGTACTGGTAAGACGCATGTGTTATTGATTGCGTGTTTTTTTTGGGTGTGCGTGTTTTTTTTTGGGTCTCGGTCAGGGTTTGAGCTGTCACATCTGTTTGGCTCGCGCGCCTGTTTTTGGGCATCTAATAATCGCAGTCTGATGGATTGGCATCGCGTGGTGTAATAACAGCTGGAAAAGGGACAACGTCACGTTTTGTGTGCACAGAGCAAAGCAAGTGCGAATGTCCCCGTGTTACTGACACCATGTAAGAGGATGACAGGCAGCTGAGGATGTAAATCCAGCGTTTATCCTGCATTGTGTTGTAGCCTATTATGGTGCTTTAGGTATTTCTGCACATGTCTACTGGACTGTGGCGCTGTTATTGAGGCGCATGCATGGGATCTGTGGAATCAGCTCATGTACTGGGAGAACTGTACGTTGCCATCATTCCCCTTTAGCCTGAAGAATCCATGCAGTGCAAACATGACTGATCTTGAGGGACGTTTGAATCACACATTATCCGTTTTGCGCAGTGAACAGAGAGCAGAGAGCGTGACTACCTTTTGGCCATCTGTGGCATTCTGAAAACTGGTGAAGAACATTGATGGCACATGTTATAACACAGCCGAGACACGTTATTTACTTATGATCCGAGTGCTTTTTTTGGTCTCCAGCTGCACTTAAATGAACACAAAGCTGTTAATTCAACGCTGTGGGATGAATTCAGCATTCAAAGAGGCAGCTGTTTCCTTTTTCAGCAGACGCAGGAATGGACATGCTTGAACCAGCGCTGTCAAAGCTTGAATCCCACTGTAATCCTTTTAGGCAGTGAAGTGGATTCATGCCGATTTTTCACTCATGGATGGCTACACCTATTGGCCTTTGGCCACTGAATATTGGAGAACTTTGATGATGCGTGTTGCAGTGCATGTGAGACACACATGATGTTTTATGTCCACATGCTGTGCTGCTGTGCTCTGCTTTTTTAACTGTTTTTGTCTGTCTGGTCCATCTGGATTTACATAAACACACGGTGTTAAATTAATACTAGTGGTGTTATTTCAACACTGTATGGGTTTATTCAATACTGCAGATTTTGTTGTGCGTATTTTAGCTCCACCATATTGCTCATTTATATTAAATATGCATTTGTTTCCTTTGCAGTTTGTATGTAATGTAAATATGACACCATTTCAGTGGACGATGCAGTGGGTTTATACAGTATAATGACTTGTTTTCATACTGGCTCTGCAGTGACCAACTAATAACCTATCAGTGCTCTCCTTTTCCTTTACTTAAAGCTGATGCAACAGCATGATTTTAGTGATTGTTCCTGTTAAGAGCGCTAATTGACCGATCCCAAGCCCTGCCTTATTTTTCTGGCCGTCCAATCACTGCTTAGCAAGCATTACTATTTGCCATTACATCGGTCAAGCTTTTAGCACTTAAGCAGGCGTGCCAGCGTTTCCTGTGGTGTTATATTGAATTTGAAGCTCCAGATATCATTAAAACACGTGCCTAATGGAACTCGTAAAAGCGGACACCCCATATCCTGACAGAGTAGACGGTGTTGTTTTCTACCCATTTCCAAAGCCAAAATGAAAAATGCTTTGGATTTGTCTATGTGATAGACCTCACCATTATCTGAACACAGACACTATAACAAAAGACATGTCGGTCTGCTCAAAAGTGAACCAATTCATTTGCTGTTTAGTTATTTGCTGGTTATATGAGCTGGGTTTATCTAAATAATAATCCGTGTGTACAGAAAGGTCCTATAAAAAGTCTTATTTAACAATCCAAATGGAGACAAAGTTAGCTAGCTTGACTTTGCTAAACCATTTATTCATGCGCTGTGCAAATCGGGCAGGAACGCAGATCAGGTAGCGCCGGTGCCCGATCTGTACTGTACATGCGCAAACACGGCCCTATTCAGTCCATCGGGCATTTCTGTATTCATGATTGTAAACACAGAATATCATTGGAATATCATACAAACGGGACATAAATCTGATGTTTTTTTTTTTTTTTTATTGCACAGTCTCAACAGGAGCATTAGATATGAAATGCCCAGTTTGTCAACAATCTCTTGGACAAAAAGATACAGTTTTCTGGTACTGAGGTGTCCATTGTTTTGTTTGTATGGAAATATAAAAAGAATACTGCATTGTTTGGTAATGTAATTAAACCAGTACATGGTTATGAGGTGATTCATGTTCATGTAGTCTGCTATGCTGGATTTTATGTTATGTCACCTGTTATAAACGTAACTGTGTCAGTGAGAATGCATAGCTTTGTCAGTATTGGGTAGCAACTCCACCCAAAACTTTGTTCACTTTATGTGGGGGGTTAATGAAGTTAATAACAGTGTAATGCTGATTGCTCAGCTAACCTTTAATACTGCCTTTCCCACTTCAACTCGAACAAGTAGATGAAGTACGTTAGCGTCATCCATTTGTTGAGGTAATTTAATCCCTTAAAGTCTTGGCTTATTATTCAGTTGTTCATCTTAAAGCATATTATTCAGTAACTACTATGAATGATTTAGTAACTACAGTGAAACTAATAGGAAAAGTATGTAATTACGATAGTGATGTATGTAAGTCTGGACCTGCCGACGGGTTTTGGGAGTTGAGGGGGTTAATGTTGTATCCTTTGAACGTGTACTGAACGCCTTGATGTCGGCTTCTGTTTGAAACCTTTCCTCATTTCCAAAACCGATGTATTACTGATCCATGTTTTTACTGCCACCCTAACTCGATTCTGTCCCCATTTTTTGAGAAGCTAGACCTTCACAATAACCAAGCGTAGGCAGGGGCGTCTTAGCAGCTGTTGAGAACGGTCAATTTGAGATTTGAGCCTAGAAACGTGTTCAATGCTGAACTTCCACTATGGATAAGCTTGAGGTGCTTGAGGCCAGAGCACATATTCATTGTACTTTGGAACTCTACTGAGCTATAGATGCTTTCTGGATAACAGAGTGAAACAGCAAGAGAATGAGAACATGTGATTAAAAGCGCAAGGAAGTCAGTGTTCAAGTTCAACTCAGCCAATGCCAGAAATGGTGCTCGTCTCAGTCTTTTAGACAGTAGGTTTGGTTTAATCATTTTAACATTCTGAATTGAAGAGGAACAGAACCTGGTAGTGGTGAGTGGCTGAGACCCTTGCAAAAGAGGGTCTCTTTCTTTCTCTCTCCCTCTTTTTCTCACTCACTTTCTGTCTCTCTCTATATGGTACAGATGTGGACAGCAGGACTGTGTATACACTGCCAAGTCTGTGTGCATGCTCTCAGTGTGGGTTTCAGTCCAATGTCAGAGTAGCACTCTGTAGAAGACAATGTGGTGATTCAGTGTGCTGGGCCATTTTTAGAGCTGAGCTCTGCGCAACAAAAAGTGTTGCAGTAACTTTTATCGTGGTCATTTCCATCATTTGCTTTTGATAATTCAGGACTGGAAATGTAACTGTGTGTATTTTAGCTCCACCATATTGCATAATGCTCCTCTATTAAAATGACGGTTATTTTCTGTTTAGGGGAAACAGGTTTTGGTCTTCTAATTTGCATAACTTCAAAAGTAATGAACAAGCTCTGCTAATCTCACTGCTGCTATGTAAATACTGAAGTGATCTCAGACATGTGTTTGCTCTCTCTCACTCTGTATCTTTCTCTCTCTCTCTCTCTCTCTCTCTCTCTCTCTCTCTCTCTGCATGATGCATCCTCCGCTCATTCTGCCTTGGCCACCTGTCTGCTCTTCCTGTGTTCCAGCCAATAACAGCGGTTGACTGGTCCTTGTGTACTGGAATGAGGTCACACCCACATCTCTCCTCGTCTTCCTCCTCCTCTCATCACATAGTTCATTTTTTCATCTTGCTCTCATTCTTCTCTCTTTCTCATCTTTCTCTCTTTTTTCCTTCTCTGTTTCTCTCATCTTTGCATGTAGACTCATTATTTAGCGGCCTCTGTTATATTGCATAGAACGATTACTTCCATAGTGTGATTAAGTCCTCTTTCCTTTCTCCTCTCTCATGGTCAGGAAAGTAAAGAAAAATAAATGCACTAATATAGTTTTATTTTCCTTTATTCCCGTCTATCCTTCTTCTGCTCCTGATGGACGGGGTATAACGGGGCTAATAAATTGTAAAGAGCTAAAGGATGGGCTACAGTCCGTAATTTATACCTAGAAAGTGAACCTATGTAGTATGTGTACCTGATAAAATGGCCAGTGAGTGTAGCTAAGGTAGGTGTAACTAATAAACTGGCAACTGAGTGTATTTTATTTGTCCATAGCAAGTGTAATCATTCAAATGTGTTATCACACAATGCCATCTAGCTGGCCTTGATTCACGCAATCACGCAGTTTACGTACAGTCAATCAACACGTCCAATAAAATGGAGGGCGGGTGGTTTGGTCGCGGATTTGCTGTAAATGTCAATTTTGCGGAGAGATTTCATTGAAAAAATAGAAATTTTGCCAACCAACACCACTGTAAGCATTGAGCCAACAAGGCAAAGGGTTTGTGCGGCACTTTATGGGATTAGTCCCCCTTGCTAACAGGGTTTGCACACAATAATAGACTATTGCTTTAAATGCCTGCTGTTGTCTAATGAATGAGGTGTTTGGAATCACACTGTGTTCCTAATGGTCATGTGGAATTGTTTTCATTAGTGGCTATATGTTGGAATATTGGTTGTTGAAAGCCAATGAAATCCTTTCTTTTTTAAGGTGGTGGTGCATCACACTGTGATCTGTTCAAAAGAGAAGAAAATCAGTTTTCTTCTTGGCATAAGCTGGGTTGAAGGCCTTGACCTAATATGCACCACCCACCTACTATTCTCTCCCTCTGTTTCTCTCTTAAGTCCTCCTTTCTCCTCTTACAGCTCTTTTCCATGTACCGATACATTTATTTTTGCCATTGAACTCTGTGCTGTACTGAGAAAGATCCATACCTGCTTTTTGAGCGAGTGCAGATATTACGATATGGTATTTATGGTGAGCTGTATACGATATAGTGTTTATATGTTGTGTTGTGTGCGCGTGCTTTTCTGCTTCAAAATAAGATCAAGTGACGCATTTGTGTGTCTCTCACTTGTACCTGCAATACATCAGTGAGTCGGCGCAACACCCAGCTTTCTCACTTGGTATAGTGTGATTGCACACACACACACACACACACACACACTCTAAAAATTCAGTCTCCGAATTAAACACTCATGACTCAGACAGGTTACAGATCTATTTTAAGAATAAGTAAAAAGCATATGGTGCTCAGCATGATTAAGGAGTCACATGTAAGCATTAAGACTGTCACACTCACACACACACACACACACACACGTAGGCACATGTACTGCAGCAAATTATCCAATCTGAGGGCAGTAGTTCCATTGATCAGAGGCAAACCTCGCCAACTAACACACATACACAAAACCCTGAGGGCCTCCATTTGTTACCAGGGCTGAGAGTCGGGCCGCCGAACTCTGTACACCCTCACAAACGGAAGTAGGTCTAGAAGCCTCCACAATTCCTGACATCATCCCAGAGATCACATTCTGGGTCAATTTACACTTTTTAAGTTATGGTGTAAGTCTCTGTTTTTAACACCCAATTACTGTTAGGAATACCAATGTGTTATTAGGCTATATAAGAATTAGACTACAGACAGTTCACTAGCACTTTTGCTAAATAGCCTGGGGAAATTCTTGGTGCTGAAGCTTTACGGGCACATATGAATTCCTTACACGGCTCTGCCCATTTGTATTATCATGTTAATTAGCATTAGAAACGTCAACATAGTGTTAGCCTATTTAAATAAAGCTCCAAAAGAAATCAATTGTTTGACACATTTTAGTATTTAAAAAAGTATCAGAATTTTGATTACTTGTGCAACACTAGTTTGAGTAAATGAGAGTAACTAAGATATTAAAGGGGACTGGTCATACAGTCAGATCGTTTTGTGATTGTCTAGGCCACTAAAAATGACATGACAATTTGCTGAGTGGTTTACATCTTCCAAGACATTCTTTGCGCTGTTTCGGGTTGGGGCTTGGCTAAATCAGCACTGCACAGACTTGGTCACGCCCTCACTTTAACTAAAACAATAAGGAGGAGTACAGTATTCTCATCTCCCGCGAGAAACTTGTGTAGCATTGCTACTTCAAACGTCTTTTTCTCAGTCAATATGCTTGTGCTGTTGAAGGGTGTGCAGGTAGCAAAGCCAGTCAACATCACACTCCGCTGAAACAGGCAAAAAGTGGTTAGCTGCTTTCAGTGACCTGAATTTCAATTCAAAAACACATTGTTAGATGTATTGAAAAGCATTTGTAAGTGTTCAAAACACTTCAAGCTAGAAGAGTTCAAGAAGAATTTCAAGTTTGAACTTAGGCCGTGAATCCAGATTAGAAGAGGATGCGACCCCCTCAGTTTTACCATGGTCTGTTGCCAGACAGAAACATCCCAGCCAATAAACAAACCCCGATCTAAGGTGGGTTAAGTCTGTAGAAGTCTGCAAGATATGCTAACTTTATCGACTAGAAAGCATGCCATCTTAATAATGTTACAAAATGTTTGTCCCAGGTCAGTAAAGTTACCTGAGCTTCAGTCTGTCTGTGCCGTCGTCTCTCTTCGGTAAACTTGTGGCTGTCTAAAATCAAATATTTCTTCCGCCTCTACCAACTCTGAAAATGTACACATGTCACAAGACTCTAGCCATATTTAGAAATGTAGTGTGCTTCAACAACTACTGGCTGGTTCTGTATCCGAGGTTGGTAAGACGGGAAGAGGGTGGAAAAGGGTGGGCTAGTGGATAGACCATGCACGTCATGTCGCTCATTAAGTTCTGGGAGTTGAATCCTTCCTCAGATGGATACAGACACAATGACATTAATGGTTGTTTTTTTAAATGACTTGGATGGTAGATGCAATATTGTTTTCAAAGTTCTAGCATGATGCAGCATTTTCTGCTATTAAAAAATAGCCAAACGTGACAGTTCCCCTTCAAGCACAATCCTTTTCTATATTAAAGCGGGTTGGGCACTTGCACAAACACAGTGCTGCACGGAAACAATATGGCATTAGTCTCTAATATAACGTGCATATATGGACACACATGTGCACATCTGCACTCGTAACATGGCTTTTGATGGTTGTAGATACACACACACAGGTTTTTTTTATTTTTTTTTATATACAAACATTCTCAGAGGGGGACTGATTAAAATGATTAAACTGATTAAAATATATGAGCTAAAATTTGACTCTAGTGGGACGAACATGTGTCTTGAGGCCTTGTAGTGGAAAAAGGGATTTTTCCTCATTTCCTTTTATAAGCAGCCATGTGGAGTTTTTTTGAGCAGTCTGTCATTCCTTAATTCAGTACACCACAGGACTTGTGTTAACTCATACCATGGTTGCTAAACGAGCCAGCAGGGACAGGGGCTAATGAAGGTAAAATGAAATGGAAAAAGAGCTGTTGAATGTTTACTGTGTTATCTCTAATTACATTGATCATGTATTGATCCAAAATCGACTTAATCCACAGTACGGACTCAAACTGTTTAAAGTGACCTAACAAATGAGACCGCTAACCCAACAGGAAGCTGTCCAAGTGCCTCATAGTTCTGTATGCAGTGGCATGCACTGCACGGCTCGTTGATTTTGTGTTATGTTTATAGATCATAGCATCGGATGGCACTCACACATTTAATTGGTTTATAGATTTACAATAAGTTAGCTCAGGATGGAAATCAGTAAGCCTTCTAAGATCAATTGCTCTCTCTCTATCTCTCTGACTACAAATACCTAGCCGACTCTATGCTGGAGATAAATTCTCTTTTCCTTTGCTTGTATAACAGATCAATATTTATTTGCTCAGACTAAGAGAATGAACAGACTGGATGCCACAAAATGTATTTAGCTTGCACATTTTGTTGTACTATGTGGTATATGGAAGTTTTGAATCTGATACAGATATAAAGATGAGGAAGCACAGAGTAATTACAGTTTTTTACTACATCTGCTATTTTTTATTATTAATGATAGAATGAGTAATGCACCCTCTGTGTTGGGGGTTGTGACAAAATATTTACTGTATTTGCTTGTTGCTTACAAGATTCCTATAATAGATTTTTTTATTTTTTTAAACAGCACACAGATGCTTTGGCTTCAAATGCCGATGCATAATGTGGATAATAATATTGATACTGGTATTATACTACTGCTGAATATAGTCTAATACCATGGTGTTATTTAAGTGTGGAACTGAGTGGAACAGTTGCTGTCATCCACTGTGAACTCTGGTTCACTTGGGCTCGAGTGTCAGCAGTTTACGAGTACTTTTAAAACTTGTATCCTAAATAGTATGCTATTATAGAATAGAATGCCTTTTATTGTCACATATAGAAGTACAGTACAGTGAAATCCTTTTCTTCGCATATAGGTAAGCTGGGGTCAGAGCGCAGTGTCAGCCATGATTCAGCGCCCCTGGAGCAGGGAGGGTTAAGGGCCTTGCTCAAGGGCCCAACAGTGCCAGCTTGGCAGTGCTGAGGCTTGAACCTACGACCTTCTGTTCAGTAGCCCATACCAGTACTGCCCATACCAATACACTAAAAAAAGTATTCGTTCGTTAGGTTAGTATTAGTTTCTCTATTTATTATTCGAAAGCTTTGTCTTTTTTAAGCCACAAATATGTAGCTTAAACTGCAATAAATGTAATCAGCAAAGTTCTTTAGATAGAACAGCTTTTGTTACTATATGGAAAATGTTATAAATAAAAATATTTCGCGACGCTGTTCATTTTACACCGGTGGTGGCTCACATGTCAAGTACGCTGAGCGTGGAGCATTCATTCCTGTGCTTTCTTGCATTGGTTTAGTAAATATAACATTCAAATGTATGTACTGACCTTCAGATCATCATAAACATGCATTACCACTGTATATGATCACATGAAGTTCGTTAATCCAATCAAATTTTCATTTCTACACTCTGTGGCAGTTTTTTAACTGATGCCAGAGCGCACGCTGCTACAGGAGGACTACAGGTTGAAAAATAGCCCATGTGCTGTTTAGATTATGGCCATACACTACAAATTATAGCAGAAATATTGTATTTTGTATTATTTAAAGCTAGAAACCAGGCGGAAGAAATAGGATTTGAACAAAGAAATATGCTTGGTGCGCGTGTCAAATGCACCGCCGCGTCCGGTGTAAAATGCCACTTTGATTGAGCATATTGGAAGCCGCGCCGGTGCTGTGCTCGCTCCGCGCATGCAGTGTGTCTTTACCGTGTCTACGTTAAAATGGGCTTAAGAAATCACGTATGGGAGCACTTTAAATTATCGGACGATAAGAAAAATGCTCAGTGCAAAATTTGAGTAAGAGTATACCATGGAGGCACGACAAGTTTGATGAATCATCTCAAATATGTAAGTATATATATTGCACTGTCGGACACAGTATCTTGACTTTTTATTAATAATACATTGTTGCTGCCTACTAAATATATTTTGAACTGCACTAACGAACATACTTAAAATGATTATTAATTATGAAATGTAAGTATTATTGTTTTTAAGGGTGTTTTTGAGAACGAGTATTCGGGTACTCAAAGCCTGTAAAAGGCTGTTCGGGTCAGCCCTAAAACGGACTTATTTGAATGAAGGTTTGTATCCATTATTGGTAGAGTAATGGGTTAACGAGCTGTGGTCTCTGCCACGCTCTCTGGACTGAAACCTCAGCAGCAGCCTGAGCAGCACTTTTAATTAACAGCTGTTCAATTAATCACACAGGATTGTTAATTATAGCCAGCACTGACCGGCTGTGCCCTTGTGAAATCAGCTACTCTCTCTCTTTCTTTCTCTCTTTCTTTGTGTCCCACAGACAGTACTTGCTATATGTACAATAAATGTTGATTCTCATTTCAGCCTATCAGTAAGGGACATTTGATTCTTTGTTTTGAGATCAGTGATATTTTAGTACAATTATAATGACATTATTCTACAAAAGTCTATCATTTGGAGTAACTGACCTCCTCACCGGAGTCTCAGTGTAGCCCAAGGCTGCCCCCTTACTGCCTCTTTTGGTTAAAATGCTGAAAATCCTTCCTTATTGTTCCACATCTGAGTGAAAAAGGGAATAACCCCATGCCACTGCATTGCAGACCCATGTTCTGCAGTGGAGAGTTCCAGTTGAGATATTTGTGCTGTGAGATCCTCTGTTTGAGTTAAATGCATTGTTGTTGCTGTTGTTTCGGAGCAGGGAAGCAAGAAGTGCTCTGTTGGAGAACATCATGAATAAGGAAAACAGAAAGATGGCTCTTGGAGTTACTGATGGATGTCGTCCTTGAAGGTTTGCGGCATCTGCATGTTCCTTTTAGTGGAGCTGCTGTGGATTTGGACTTTAGAGAATTTTTTTGTATTACTTGCTTTGGTGTTGCATGATTCATGTAATATGGTGGTACAGCATGGACAGATTTTGAAAGATAGCCTAAATGGTCAGTTATTTGAACTGTAAAGTAAAGTAAAAGATATTCACGCATTCATGCTGCATGCTAATTATTAGAGTTGCTATTGTGCACTTTTTGAAAGCTATTACTATTCTTTAAAATGTATTCTGTGACATCTATTTTGTCTACTCATTACAACACATCACTTTGTGTGCGTGGAGTTGACCTAGTTGACCTTATCTCAATGTGTGCTGCCCTGAGAGGAGAGGACATTGTGGGAGCATCCAAGTTCACACACATACACACCATGTGATTGGGAGCAGCAGCTGCTCTGGTGTCATTGGCTTACACACATGTACATACATTCTCACTCACATGTGTGTGCGTGTGTGTGAGAGAGAGAGATGCAAATGCAGATGCCTGTGAATGTAATCCAGAATGTAATTCATTAGGCGACTAATCAGAGAGTAAAGCTAAGCATAACAATAGACTTTGGTTGCTGTAGAGATTTTTGCCTATTCCTTTCAGATGGGTTGGGTGTTTTAATGCTTTATTTGTTGTTGCTGCCTAATGCATTTTGTGGTTGCTAATGCTGTGCTGCTATGTTGGTGGTTACCAGCCCCTTGCAGTGCAGAGAGATTTGTAATGCTGAAAGACAGACGTAAAGAGAGTGAGAGAGAATCAGATAGAAAAGACTGGATGAGAACTGTGTAGAGATGCTTTTGAGTGCACTACTAGTGCTTTTTAGTAGTGAGGAGTGTTAAAACTGCTGGAAAATCCCATTACAATCATTACTGATTGATAGGAACCAAGTCATCTGGAGCTTTTTTAAGCATGATCCTGATTCCAACACAGCTCAAAAGTACTTTAAAGTCCTGCAATTTCCACAATGCAGTACACATCTATATCTGATCTGCATGCCAAGCCACAGAGGTAACTGGGACTGTGCCTACTTGTGAATGTGTGTGTCCTGAGCCATGTGGTTCCATCGGAAGAGGAAACTCCCACTTAGGGCGCAAGCCTACATGTGAGTATGAAGAAGGAGAGAAAAACAGAGACCACTCAGTGGCGTTGTGAGCTTATAATAGAGTGGGAGCTAGGCTTGGATAATAACATCACTTTAATAAAACGATTATTGTCTGTGAAATGGTCACAATTAAAGATATTATCGTTACAGAAACTTAATTACAACATATCATGTCTGATTATTGTGGATGCTTAGATTATAGCATTTTTTTTCTTCTGATGGTGTTATAATTACAATTTAAACTAGATTCTAATATCAGTTAAAAATTTAGATGGACAACTATATTAACTGAATCATGATGTACTATATTCAGTCATTACTGTAGTTATGTGGTAGAAACAGCTTTTTTTAATTTGCCTGTTAATGCCGACTAGCATTATGAGATGACTGAACAGACCTCTCCACTTTTTTCATCGGCTTAATGGTGCACAAAAGAAACGTTAATTAAACGTAAAAGGCTTGATACATGATACATGTTTTAGCTCAAATTGAATAACCATTTTCATTGCCCTGTGCCAGCACGTATATGCTTTTTTCACAAGAAAGACAAGCACATTAACTTAGCTGAGAGAATGACGGTGTAATAATGTTGCCAGATTTGTATATATACTGGAAAGTTTACCCACGTTCACATGGCGGGCGGGAAGATTCCAGCACATTCTGTTTCCTCTTGCTTCACTGACACACACTTTTGAAATCCTGTTAATCCTCTATGGATGTACTCTGTGTTGCATATACTCCAGCATTCTTTGCCAACCTGAAAATCTATGTGTAACGTGCGGGTTGTTAAAGGAGACGCAGCATGCAAGTGCGTAAGCTCGGTGGGTTTATTCAAAGGGAGAATCCACAAATCATTGTCATACTACATCACTGGGGTCAAGTAACAGGCAGACAGGGTAATCGCAGGCATGTCCGAAATCAAAAACAGAATAACAGGCGGGAGTCAAAACCAGGAAGTTGGGAACATGGAAAGAACAAAGGGAAACTAGAAACTGGACAAAAGTAACACTCGGAATTGACTGTAGAAACACGACAAGACTTTGCGACGAGACAAAGAAACAGAAGGGTTTAAAAACACAAAGTAATCAGGGGTAAACAAGCACAGGTGAACATGATAGGGATAGTCAACCAATGACGTAAGGGGGGGCCGTGAAACGTGACCAAAAAATAAACAAAAGCACATGGATGAAATGAATCAAAACACATAGCACGGAGGTAGCGCTACACGCGGCCAGAGACGGAGTTCGTGACACTAGGTTATAGCCTTCCAAGTGATATGTATGCAGTTAAGTAGGTGGTGATATTGTGTTGATATATTTAAGACCAGTCTTTCCTATTGCATAAAAGTGTGAATTAACCATAGAGGAGAATGATTGAATGAAGGGAGTGGTTAAATACAGTAAGCAACATTTTTATGTAAGCAGTGCTCTGACAAAATAGAAGCATGTGAAAAGGTGTTGTGCGGTAGAAGGAAAAAAAATCATTTGCAATATATCGACCCAGACTTAGATTATTGCAAGATGGAATAATATCAATTATTGACCCAATATTAGTGGGGGCACAGAATGTTCAAACTTAGTGCTGCATTCTGCCTGAATGTGTACACACAATGCATTCCGATTGATGTCATGTGGTCATTGTGGTTGTGTGTTGTGTTTGTGTAGGTGATTTGTAATGAAAGTGGGAGCTATTGAGTGGGTCCAGTATTCAGTATTGAATCATTCATACTATACGGTTTCAGCTAATGCAGAGATTGGAGTGGGTGCAGGTACAGTGGACTGGCACTTCACACCTTCTTTGTACTCTGTCCAGTATTGCTCTCTTCTCTCTCCTGCTCTCGCTTTCTCTGACTCATCACCCAGTGACTCAGAGCGGCAAAGCTGTCGCTACCCATGGTGCCTGACTTCTCTCACATGACAGTGTGGCGCACATGGCTCTGTTTTTTCATGCTCTCTTCTCCCCTCCTCCTCCTTCTCTGTCTCAGTTTCTCTCTCACTATCCACCATGCCCTCCCTGCATTCCTGTTTCACGCTCCAACCATCTCCTCTGGTTCCTCTGGTCTTTCTTGTGCTCTTTTCATGCCAGATGGCTGAGCTCTGGGTGTTTTCGGGGCTAATGTTGTGTTAGCATGCTAATATGGCTGTTTACACACTGTGTATCTTCACTGGACTTATTTTGATCTTGTTTTTTGGCAACAGGGTGGCATAATTGACATGTAGTTGTTCTCATTTTGCTTTTATTTTTACCTCAATTCAGTGAAGCTTTTTTTTATAGGCCTTTATTCTTTCTCTCTCTCTCTCTCTCTCTCTCTCTCTCTCTCTCAGTGTGGAGGGGGATCCTCATTGTGGGGACACAGGCAGTTTCTCAGACAGCTCCTGCAGTCAGGGCCCGTACCTGGGCAGTTCGGACCGCTACGGAAAGGCTACTGGAGAGCCTCTGGGCTCCCAGGGGCCTCCTGTGGCCCCTCCAAGCCCAGCGAGCCTGGCCTGGGCCCAGCGCACACGCCTCCAGCCTGCCAGCCTGGCTCTGCGCAAGCAGGAAGAGGAGGAGAACAAACGCTGCAAAGCACTCTCGGACAGCTATGAACTCTCCACGGACATGCAGGATAAGAAGGTGTTTGTGTGTTCAGAATAAACAGTTTTATATTCATTAGATAACTCTGAATGCCTCTCTGACTAAAATGTACATCTTAGATTGTTTTAATGCAGAGTGAATTCTAATTCAAGCTGACAATTTCTACCCAAACTACCATCTAATGCAGTCACTTCACTGACAGCTGTTATACCTTGTCATACCTTACATTTGATCACTGCAATTGATGGAGGCATCAGCAGTGTTTGACCAACATAAACAGCTTATAAGGGGCTATTCGCATTGTTTTAGGGATGAGTCGAATTTTTGAAGATTCAAGAAAGTCCTAAAAATTGAATTGTAAATTAGGTGTTTTTGAGTGTTATTTAGTAGCAATCAAACGAGTTGTGCTCAGCGTTTTCCATTTTCGGAACCAAAATTGTAAGTCGGTCTGGTCCTACACAAATAAAAAAGCGGCCGCCATTAAAGAGTTTTGTGTGGCAATTCTTTGAAAGAAAAAAAAAATCAAGAACAGTGCAAACCTTGCTGGGTAAAACTGGCATTTTATAACTAAACAACTTAAATGACTAAACACCAAATATTCGAATATTATTCAAATAATGCCTTGAAAAATTCTAATTGTAGTTTTGCCCATCCCTACATCCCTTTTTCTAATGTGTACTGAACAACAGTCATGGTAGTTCATGCTTACCGTCTTCAACTGCCAGTCCTCATCAGAGCACAAAGCGTTCATAATTTGATCAGAGCGAGAAGCACATAATTAAGTTTTACTGCTCCACTCCACTCCAGGCTGTTTTGCTTCGCTTTGATAACACCCAGAACAGAAAGCTTTGCTTTTTAGGGTCTTACTATCTCATTGAATTTGCAAACTTGCAACTTGATCTATCTAGCTAGCTAACAACTGCTTAATAGATTGATAAAGGAATTCTTCTAAAGTACACTAAACTAAGCCTACCTCACTTTGTTATTAAAAATATAGTTTTTATTAGGGTAATTCAAGAAAGTGAAGCACGTAATGATGCTTTTGAGAAAACCCAGGTCAGAGCAAAATTGTTTCCTTCTTTGAACAAGAGTGATACCGAAGCAAAGTGAGCACTTGGAAGTGGAGTTGTGGAGCAAAGAGCGCACACGATGAGCAAACCATTGAGTGGAGTTACACTCTCTCAGTTCTGGGCACATGCTCTGGTCCTTATACTGTAATATAAGCATTGTCTTTCAGGCATTTTGCCAAACCTCCACCATCAAATCTGATTATGAGAAAAACAAATGAAGCAAGGAATTATGGGAAAATCAATACAGTGAGTGTTTACAGTAACAGGGTGTGAGTTGTTTTACAACATGAATTATAAAGAGAACAATTCATTACATAATGTAGAGATTAACTGATCATTCATATTCATTTTGTTATTACTAAGCTTTAATTCAACATTTCAACATCAGAGCATTGTGCTCAGCGGTGAATCTCTCTGCCTAACACACAGCCAAAATGAAACAATGTTTAATGGCTTTCAATGTTTTATCTGCAATGGGATTTTTAAAAAGCAGCTTCAGTTAACAGATGAAGCTCTCTTTGACATCTGTAGGTGAAGTGGGAGGTAGGACAAGTAATTTGGAAATTAATAACCTTTCTGATTCTTTTTTCTCTCTCCCAGGTGGAGATGTTGGAGAGGAAATATGGTGGTTCCTTCCTGAGCAGACGAGCAGCACGCACCATCCAGACAGCTTTCCGGCAGTACCGTATGAATAAGAACTTCCAGCGGCTGCGTAGCTCCGCCTCAGAAAACCGAATGACTCGCCGTATTATCCTCTCTAATATGCGCATGCAGTACTCGTTTGACGACCGTCAACCACAGGTACCTCAGTTACTTATAGAAACCCAGTCTGGGCAGTTTAATAAACACCATAGACAGGGTCTTAACTTTAGTCTAACATCAATTCCCCTGGTACTTAGGGGGCACCTAAATCCAAATGTATTCGGACACATGCATTCTGCCACAAATGGCATTCTGAAGTTACAGTTGGTCAAAAATGTCCACCTCAATAAATAATTCTGCAGTGGTTTGTATACTGACATTAGTGTCACTAGGCCCTGGTCTTATATCTGCAAAATCCCATAAAAGCCATTGTTCCCTTTTAACATCCATTAAGCCTGAGAGGTACAAAAATTAGTGGCACTCAATACGATGTAGTGAAAAACACATTGTCATTTATGCTGGTTCCTCAGGTGCAACCTCAGACCCCCCCCCAGCAGCAGCAGCTCTACCCGCCCCGCCACCCCTCTTCCCTGGCCATGACCGGCCAGCAGAGCTCGGCTGACACAGAGCAGGACACAGAGTCACCTTCACACTGCCCCTCTGACCGGGAGGATTACTCACGCGCAGATGATGCCTTTACCAAACAAGTAAGGACTGTGTGTGGTACAGATTAAATACAGACATGTTTTCTGGTTCATGTCAGTAGTTGTTGATATAATACCATATAGGACTATTAAAGTGGTATCCAATTTGTGCATGGAAACCGTGTGGTGCTAGAATGACATCTGACCAATGATAAAAGAGTGTTAAGCGTTTGACGGACTGGTGTCAATGCCATTATTGCTTTTGTTGGTATAGCAATAGCAGTGACAGAAGATATTGAGGACAAAGCACAATGGAATTAAGTTGTTTTCAAACCTTGTGGTATTTCATGTGTGATACCCAGTCACGTTGATGTCCAGTGTTACGGAGGTAAAGGAAATAAAAACCCTCTAATGAGGTGGTAGGTTGCATGTGCACAGTACCTTTCTTAGGGCTAGGCCAGGAATCGTCAGAACAGGCAGTAAGGTTGAGAATACGGGCAGACAGGGTTAAGACAAAGATCAAGATCAAGTGCAGGTGATCAGGAGGTGCCAGGACGGAGCAGGGCGGATGCTATGCAGAGTAAAATTTGAGTGCTTTAACATTACATGTGTGCCTGTGTGTCTCAGGTGACATCACTGGCAGACTCAATGGATGACACTCTAACGTGTCAGTCTGGGCGTGGTGACTCCCAGGAGGGTGACGGAGGGGGCGAGAGTGAGGATTTCAGCGAGTGTGCATGGACCAGCAAGGTCCCATCTCGGCGTGGAGTACCAACCGGTGAGCGAGAGCGAACAGCAGGGACACTCGGGGGCATGCACGAAGACAGCACAGCCACATCCTACAGCGATGTAACTCTCTACATGGACGACGGCATCCCCTTATCTCCCCTTTCCATGGAGCGTGCGCCCAGCAGCACCGACACCGAGTACTGGGGGCTAGGCGGCACGGCGGGAGGTCGAGTGGACAGCCGGGATGCGGAAGGTGGAAACAGCACCAACAGCCGGCGCAGCACGCCATGCACCGAGTGCCGCGACCACCGGCTCCGTGGTGCCCACCTCCCTGTTCTGACCATTGAGCCGCCCAGCGACAGCTCCGTGGACATGAGTGACCGCTCGGACCGAGGCTCCCTCAGCAGGCAGATGCTATACGAGCAGGAGCCAGCAGGAGGTGGAGGGGGAGGAGGTGTATGTTCACCCCAGGGAACTCTCAAACACAACCCAGCCCAGGGTCAGACTCGCCCTCTGGGTCGCCCCATTCCCTCACCACTCCCCACACACATCCCTCCGCACCATGCAATCCTGCTGCACCAGCAGCACCACCCGCACCTCCATCACCCGCTCCAGCACCACCACCACCACCCGCTAGCCCATCTTCACCACCCGTACCCAGACTCATCTGCGTCAGCTACCCAACCCCCGCTCACACCGCTCTCCTCCACCTCATCAGCGCCGCTGCCCTCTACAGGGCTGGAGCCATCCGATGGTGACAACGACTCACTCAACTCTACCACCAACTCCAACGAGACCATTAACTGCAGCTCGGGCTCATCGTCCCGGGACAGCTTGAGGGAACCGCTACCCGCGCTCGCCAAGCAGACCTACCAGAGGGAGAGCCGCCACAGCTGGGACTCACCTGCATTTAACAACGACGTGGTGCAAAGAAGGCAGTACCGCATAGGCCTCAATCTTTTCAACAAGTAAGGGTCGTGGAGCTGAGGGGTGAAAAAACCGAACGTCTATCTGGAAAGCTTTTTTTTTGCAGTGTTTGTGTATTAGGAGGACAAAATGGGAGCACCAAAGTTATCATATTCATATGATTTCCTTATACAATGCTAATTGTACATTATAATACTTTATACAATAATAATACAGTTGCCTTTCAACCAGAGACATAGGTCTAATACGTTTTTGCCAACTGGAATGAACTTTCTACAAGATTTCAGGCTGTTTGTTGCATCCTTTCACAACAAATAGATCCATACTTCTGTTTCAATGCCATAACTGTAGTTTATAATTTTTAAAAACGTTTCAAAACCTATAAAAATATCATTTCAAAGATATGTTAGAAAAACTGCCATGCAATAGATCTGGCTAGTCTCTTAGTTTCAGGCTTCTGTTTACATTTTTCCAGCCCAGAAATAGGCTCCACCCCAGCTAAAGCAGAGCTGCTTAGCTCTGTCCCTTTTTCTTAAAAGGCAACTCACAAGGCACGCGTAGTTTCAACAGAGGAGGTGGAGTCAGTTGAGAGGGATGCTTGTCACTGGTTCTATTGCCATTGCAAAGTACCTCACAGGCAGCAGAAGGCTCAAAAAAAATACAGACTCCTTTATTAATACCCACAATAATTTCTGTTTTCCCTTTAGCCATATAACCTTGGTACATTAAGTACTAACCAGGAACAGGCAATGGCTGTAATACAGTTTTAGTATTTTATGAATAATAGCTGATGTATTATAATGGATTAAGTAATTTTTCGTTTTTACAGGAATGATAAAATTGCTAGACATTTAGACACTTTAGTAAGGAAATACCTTGAATGTGTAAACTGTCAAAAACATTTGGAAATTAAGAGCTGGGCAGTAATGAAAAAAAACAGACCATTTAAACAGAGAGAGAGGGATGGGATGAGGACGAGGTGAGATGGCCTGTTTTGGCTGGTACAGTCTTCCCTCCTGCCTCTAAGTTATCCCTCTCACTCCTTCTCTCTCTATCCATCTATCTCAGGAAGCCAGAGAAGGGGATCCAGTACCTAATAGAGAGGGGCTTTATGTCTGACACCCCGGTGGGCATTGCACGCTTTATCCTGGAGAGGAAAGGCTTGAGTCGGCAGATGATCGGAGAGTTCCTGGGCAACCGGCAGAAGCAGTTCAACAAGGATGTGCTTGAGTGAGTTCTGCCATGTTCACACACTTGTTGAAGCCCCAACAGTTTAGGCAGGGTCATGCTGAGGTTGATCGCACAAGCAACATTAGCTGCGCAAGCCTCAGGGCAGGCGCACAGCAGCTAGCATTCAGAGCTGTAGATGGAGAGGCGGCCTGTGGTAGGCTATGCTGGAACATGGTTTACAATAATAAAGAGCCATAATACTGTCTATAGTGTGCTCTGCCCTTAAAAACAATTAAACTGCATGAATATGAAAACAAAGACAGAACAAGCAGAGTTAAGGAAAATAGGTTCAAGTCTAAAATGTTGAAACAAATGTAAGAGGTTAAATAACAAGTTAAATAAGTGGTCTGTCTTCCTCAGTTGTGTGCTGGATGAGATGGATTTCTCTGGCATGGATCTGGATGATGCTCTGCGTAAGTTCCAGGCTCAGATTAAGGTCCAGGGAGAAGCACAGAAAGTGGAGAGGCTGGTGGAGGCTTTCAGGTGCCCTCAAACTGTCTTGTGTCACTTCCACTTTTAACACCTGTGCATTTGTTATTGATGGTTTTAAAGGTGGTATATTATTAAAGCTCTGTCTCTTTCTTTTTCTCTCAGTCAGAGGTACTGTGTGTGTAACCCTGCGTTGGTGCGGCAATTCCAAAACCCTGACACCATCTTCATCCTGGCCTTCGCCATCATCCTCCTCAACACAGACATGTACAGCCCTAATGTCAAACCAGAGAGGAAGATGAAGCTGGATGACTTTATCAAGAACTTAAGAGGTGCCAGTTCTTTGCTGAATTTCATTTGTTCATTGTTTACTGTTTGCCTCTGAATATGACATGGACATAAGAGCAAGAAGCACTAGGGCAGTGATGTGATTCTCAGGTCCTAAATTTAACTGAAGTCATGATTTTCATGACTTGTAATTTGACTTAATTTGCTGAATTATGACTTGAAACTTGACTTTGACTTAAGCTTATATGAGTTGGACCTTGACTTGGGCTTCAACATTTTTACTGAATTTTACATGCTCGAGCATGGAAATGGGCTATGTAATTATTTATTTTTGCAACAATAAATAGTGTTACTTAAACTACACTACTACTGCTTACTGCAATTCTTTAAATTATCCTTGAACATGCAATTTTAGACAATTAAAAATAATATAAGTTAAAAAAAATTGTTTAATAATTGTAATGCCCAAGAAACTACAGAAAAAGTATCTATAATTTCTCCCAATTTGCATATTGGACGTGATTGCCCCAAATCCGTGGAGCTTATTTAGTGACATCACAAACTGAGCTCGTACATAACACTACTCAAATCAGGTTTTTGTACGGAACTACAGAGAAAGTTCCTGTTTAAAATGGAAAAAATGCCAATTTAGCACAGTGTTAACAAATTTGACCCAAACACCAATCGGACCCAATATATAATTGGAATCAGTCAGAGGAGATAATCATTAAAAAGCCACGTTTTTGAGTTCAACAGTCTGTTAAGGTAGCAAGAGTCCCCCTGATAAATTGAATCATCAGTGGTGGCAATAAAAAGTAAATAGTCCGGTGATGATAAACGCTAATAGGTTAAAGTGGAAGTGTCAGGTATGACAGATTGTTTTCTTTCCTAACTTTCCTCTCTCCTGCTCTCTCACTTTCTTTCTCCCTGTTTATGTGTACCAGGAGTGGATAATGGACAGGACATACCGAGGGACCTGTTGGTAGGAATCTACCATCGTATTCAGAAGTGGGAGCTGAGGACCAATGATGACCATGTATCTCAAGTGCAGGCTGTGGAGAGGGTGATTGTGGGCAAAAAACCAGTGAGTGTGGAAAGCTTGCTTGTGCCCAACAATTATTTTGGTTTTGAGCTGCTTTGTGGTATTCATACAGTAGTAACCCCTTTTCTTGTGGATATGTGTGTGTGTGTGTGTGTGTGTGTTTTATGTGGGCAGGTGCTCTCTCTACCCCACCGCAGACTGGTGTGCTGTTGCCAGCTGTATGAGGTTCCTGACCCTAACAGGCCACAGCGGAGTGGGGTTCATCAGAGAGAGGTCTTTCTCTTTAATGACCTGCTAGTGGTAAGAATCTTTCTCTACCTCTCTGAAAATCATTACATACTTAGATGTGTTAGAACTCCACATTAAGCTTCTTAAAGCCTATAGATGGCGCGATGCTGAAGAACACTTAGACATACATGTACAGTACATATTGTAAAGGTACTGTTAATAATCATAAAGCTTGGAATAGAATATTTATATACATTTTAAATTTATATTTGATAGTTTTATACAGTAAAATTGTACAGTGTGAACTGTTGTGTGCCGTTTGGGTACACACTATGCACATGCATGGAGGTCCGGCTCCACGCAACTCACACATGGTTAAAAAATGAATAACTTGCAACAGGTCTATATACTCTTACCACATATCTAAATGTGATGTTATTTCCACCAAAATTGTTAATGCCAGTTAAGTCATTTAGTTACAATATGCGAGTATTTTAATTTGCATAATACTTACACGCTTAATTAACCTCTAGAATTGAGTTAATTTAGGTTACCGTTTACAAATTGTTCCTTTACACACAATGCAAAAGGAATTGTAGGATGTATATGCTAATGTACCTATGTTTTGTGTCAAAAGAAATAAAAAAAGCGCAGGGCCCCATAGAGGTACAAGCATGAAAGTGGAAAAAGAAAGAGCAGAGAGGACTAGTGCCATAAGAAAACTGCTTTTTTTTTGAACAGCTGAAATTAGTGACCCTCTTTCAAGCAGGGGTATGTTGTACATACCGTTATAGGATGTCTTGTAGGCAGATGTTTTCTACTGTTAAATAGTGATATTGATTGTAAAAGGGTTTTGTGTCACATCGGTTTTTGTTGGCACATCTCACATTTGTTTGGGCCCCGTCTAAAAGCTTTGCATGTGGGCCCACAGGTGACTTGTTTTGCCACTGAGTGTGAAATAACTGTAACCGCTGGGCTGGATAAAAATCTTTAACCTAATTTTGATGATCAAGTCCATTCCTTTTTATGTAAATATGTCAATATACAAGCATATATAGCAGGCCTTATAATTCCCAACACCATATAAACCAACAATTAATAACATTAAGCTCAGACATTAAAACTAAACCAAATACGCAAGTGCCAGTACTACACTCACACATGTCCATCTGTAGGTTACGAAGATTTTCCAGAAGAAGAAGACATCAATGACATACAGTTTCAGACAGTCTTTTCCCTTAGTGGAGATGCAGGTTCACATGTTCCAAAACTCCTGTAAGTATATTTGTCCCTCCATCTGCCCCTCCATCTGTCCCTCCTTGTTTATTTATATTACCACTTCGTTCTGGCTCAGTGCTTTACTGCGACATTTAGCCACTCTCTCTTGGCCCTTGTACATTTGTTGATGACAGATAAGTGAAAAAGAGACCCATGTCATCATGTCTTGTTATTTTTTGGCATATTAGTTCACTATGTTGTGCAGTTTGTACCATATGAAACATTTTTGGGGAGCATTTATGTTTTATTCATTTGTACTGAATCAATTGGTTCATTGTGTATTGTATAGTGCAATCAAAACCTTATCAAACATTTATGTTTTTTTCCTAATCAACAACATATTCATCATCAATCTTACTGCTTCATCAAATGAGCTTTCAAGTATATGGAGTGTAGTTCATTTGCAATACTCATGATTTATCATCTTTCTTCCCCCCTCCTTCTCTCTCTCAGACTACCCTCACGGTATTCGGTTAACCTCAGCCATCCCAGGAGGGGAGTGTAAGGTCCTGATTGTCTTCACAGCGCCGAGTCAGCAAGACCGCACGCGTTTCGTCAGTGACCTGAGAGAGAGCATCGCTGAGGTGCAAGATATGGAGAAGTATCGCGTAGAGTGTGAGCCGTTCTTCTCTTCTTTTCCAACTTGCCCTCATGCACCCTACATTAAAGTTCTCTTTATCGTTCTCACAGAAAGCCAATATTTAACATTTGCTCTAGAAGATTAGGCAATACTAATTTGCACTTCATGTTAATGCTTTGTGCTGTCTATGCCAAGAATAAGACTGGATAGAATTTCCCTTTCTCCTTCTCTCCACCTGTTATTTGTCACTACTAAAACAGTTGTGAACAACAAAGCAAAACACTGAATAATGTTTCCTGATCATATGGATAGAATCTGTCACAAATAATTTACTCTCTCTCTCTCTCTCTCTTTCTCTGTCTCTCTCTCTCTCTCTCTCCCTCTGTCTATCTGTCTCTCTCTATAGCGGAGCTGGAGAAGCAGAAAGGTGTAATGCGGCCTGGACTCATAGGTGGAGATGTAAGTGGTGGGGTGGATGGGATAAAGACCGAGGCGGTAAACGGCACTCTGGGTAGGCCCAGCCTTGATGACACATACGCCACAGGGGATGGGCTTAAGCGCACGGCGCTCAGCTCCTCACTCAGAGATCTCTCAGAGACAGGTAAAGCACACAGATACATAAACACACAATATCACACAGATGCACGCATATACAGGATGTCTCCTTAAATAAATGACCATTTGTTTTAATAGACAGACACACAAACGCAGCTTCTCGTTATCATACACACACATTCAGAATTAAAGTGTGGTTCAGACTACACCCTTGTGCTTCACTTATGACTTGGCATCATGTATTTCAGAAGGTGTTTTAGAAAGTGTTTAATTGTTAATCTGTTTTTGGGGGTGAAAATTAGGATGTGAAGAACACTTGAGTGTTATAAGGAGTAAATAGAGACTGTGATGAGTACACAGTGATCAGCTGAGTATAACACTTCAACTCTAAAAGCCCTTGAGAAAAAAAGGATAATGTGTGAAAAGTCAGATACTGATCAGTCAACATAAGTGTGAAAACATGTAGAACACACAAAAAGCAGACTGTAATTTTGACACACAACTTTACTGTGCTTGGTTGGATGCAGGAAAGCGGGGTCGCAGAAACAGTGTCGGCTCTTTGGATAGTACCATCGAAGTAAGTTTTGGATGATGTCCTTAATTATCATCTTCCACGACTGTTATTATATTCAAACATCCCCTGCGTGACTCCTCACTAAAACGGCACTATACTACCTGCGTTTTTTGTGTACATTGTCCCGTGATGTCCACCATATTTCCCTTACTGTTCCAAATGTTGCCAGGCATTTGGACTGCTCTTTGAAACACACAGATCTGTGTGCATGTGCAACATCCTGAAATATGTTTTTAATCTTCTACATAATGTGGTGTCTTTTTTGAGATTCTTAAGGTCATTGGTTGTTGCTTTGTTGTCTATGGTCTATGTTTCTATCTGGAAACTTTATGATATATACAATATGTAAGTGTGAGTGCATGTATTAGTTCATTCCCTCTCCAGCTACACCTCTGAAATATAGTCACAATCTAATGACCATTTATTTCCGGCCTGCTTTCTGTGTGTGTATAGGGATCCATCATTAACAGCCCGCGGCCTCACCAGCGTCTGCCTATGGGGGGCGCTCTTCCCAGCTGCTATGGGCTAGAAGATTACCGGCCTCACCGCCCCATCCTGAGCCCCGGAATAGGGGTGGGGGGTGGGCCGGGGCAGTTACACAACGCCATAGGGAGCGCGGGGGCAGGGGCGCTCCCCAACACTGGCGACCGAGGGTCCGGAGGCAGCTCGGGCTCCTTCCTGGGCTCTCTGTTTGGCAGCAAGCGAGCCAAACCCCCGGCCCCGCTTATTCCCCCAGGGCCGCACTACCCTGCCCCCGTGGCCCCACCTACTACCGGGGGCCCGCCTCCTCCCTCACCCTCCGCCCTCAGCCAGTCCGACCTTGGCGGGCCCTCCAAGATCCAGGCACTGCATGCGCAGTACTGCCACAACAATATTGGGCCACCTCCACCTCCATACCACCACCACCAGCACCACCGCTACCACGTACAGCCCTCGGCCGTTGGCCATCCACACACTATGCATCACACTCTGCAGCGCAGCTCGCTTCCCCGCCGTGGTTCGCCCGCACCCTCCCACGCTCCACTGCAGCAGATTCATTCCCATCATGCCTTGCAGCAGCAAGGCCGCCATTCCAGCGTGGGCTGCACCCCTCCACCTCTATCCCCTCACTCGCCCCACTCACCCGTCAGCCTGTTCAGTTTCTACCACACTCACGCCCCACTGCCACATCCCGCCAAGCTGCCACTCACTCTGTCTCACTCCCAGCCCCACCCTCACCCTCACGGCCACTTCCACGTTCTCTCTCATACCCACAGCCATGCCGGCCACGCCCACAGCCCCCATCCACTACTGCATCATTCCGCACATCAGCCTCACTTTGTGTTCGCCCCGCCTCCTCAGGCCCCCTCGGCCATCATGGCACGCCACGTGCCTCAGGCCGCCGCCCACTACCTGCCCCAGTACCCGCCCCTGTCCTCCATCCCGCCTCCTCCGCCGCACTCGCCTTTACCCCCTCCTACCTCCCCCCTCACCCCTCTTACACCGCTTACACCTCTCTCGCCGTTGCCACTGCAGATGGTCAACCAGGGGCTTGGGGCAGGAAGCACAGGGGGCATCACCAGCACAGGTGGCAGCTCCAAATCAAAGCCCATCAGCCGCATCAGCACAGTGGTGTGAGACGCAGCAGGGCTCGCAGAGCGAGAGTTCACCGAAAGAGGAGCCGAAGCCCACGCAAGCGGAAGCACACTGTGTTCCGACTTTGCTACTTCCACATCCACTTTCCACATGTGTAGAGCGAGGGTGACGGAGGGTTATACTATAGCTGGGCTACTAAATGCATATGCCATTTGCTGTCGTTTCATGCTGGTACTCGTAACATCCGAACTCATTCATCAATGCAAAACCAGGAGGCTGAAGGAGATAAGAGTTGAAGGCAGAGCTGATTCCGTTATTCTCCAGAGGTTGACAGAAGTCGGGGCTTCTAGTTTGAGCAGGAAGTGCAATGTTGCCAAAGGTGGAGATTGTGAGAGGTTGGTGCCAACCTACAATGAGTGAGACCAAGACTCACAGTTTTAAGGGATCCAACTCTCCCACTACAAAGGGGGTCAGGAAGCAAGCTTCCCCACTCGTTAGCTGGGCTGAGGAGGGAAGATCAGAACAGAAAGGAGCAACAAGTTTTCCAGGAGCAGCACTGAGAAAGCGTGGACTTCAAAGCAACTGAGGTTTCAATGAAATCCTGTTCACTCCATTTTGAGATTTTATTTTTGATGTCTCAAATGACAATCATTCCAGGTCCAGTCAATTATTTTTTTTTTTTATAAAATTGTGTGATACATTCCTCTCCATACCTTGGACTAGATGGCTCTCAATGTTGAACTGCAGCTTTAAAAGAGTCAGCCATGCACTTTGAACAATACCACATCCTACTTCTTATTTTAAAGGCTTTTTTATAATAACACATTTTTTAGTGGAAAGAAACCGTTATAGGAGAGAGCCATTCAGGAGGCATCATTCCAGTATGTGTGTCTAAGGTTGCAGTCAAAAAGGGAAAATATTAGAGTATAGAACACCATATATAATATGTAATCATGTCCCAATTTTCAAATCTGCTAAATCTAGCCATAGCCTACTAATTCAAACACCAAAAATGTTCAGTTCTCTAAGATTCTTTAGTTCTTTCAATTCTCTCAGCTGTTTTTTATTGGATGAAATGGATTCGTGTCTACAATTAAGAAAAGAAAAATATTTTGTTCTACTTTTACGTCTCAGTTTAACTGAAAAAAATGCAATGAATAAATGATATATATATTTTATTTTTATTTTTTTTCCAGAATGAAATAATTAGTTAATTGTGATTTACATGTTAAAATTACTTGATAAATCTGACATGTCTGGTTATTCTGTTTTAATGACCATTTTTCTTTTAACACACTTTTGAGCAATCAGTAAGTACTCAAACAGGCTCATATGACTGGCTAATTACTTGTATTTGGCAACTTATTACATAGCCTTAGTGCCTATTGTAAGGTTTTATGATCGGTTTGAGGTGCAATGACACTTGCTAATGTACAGCACCATTGTTTTACCTGAATTTCCCAAACAAATAAATAGATATAGTATCATTTAAATCTTGCAGAATTAATTGTTTAAATATTTAAATATTGTTTCAATAATTATTTTGATACGGTCGGTTGAACTGTACTACAAACTTAAATAGGTAGTGACATTCTCTCGAGCATTGATTGTACAGTACAATTTACAAGAATGATATGGTTCAAGTGTGTTTTTTTTTTGTTATTACAATTATGATGTCAAATATTACTGATATTATCCTTGATATTTTGATGTAACAGTTACTACTAATATGGATATTGTTTCTGTGCCGGTTTGTTTTCTATAAGCCTTTTTTTCAATCTAACACAGTGGTATTTCACTGGTATGTGTACAATAAGAACTTTTGAGAACTTAACTGGGCTACCTATTTCAGGAACTTGTTTTGCAGTAAGCTTCAAAAAATTCTGCATTTCACACCAAACCCATTGCCAGAAGCCATACACTTGTACTCTTTTTAAAGAATGGGAATTTACATTAAGTTGCATATCTGTGCCCTCCTGTTTCTATATAAAAGCATGCTGATATGATTGGTGCATATGTGCATACAAGCTAATACATTTCGCACTTAAAGGTTGTCAGTGCATCTATTGTTATGCTGCTTTTACTTTTCTGCAGATAGTGTTTGCTCTCGATGCAAAACAAACGTTTTTAGTTTTTGCACACAAAGAGTCAAGGCTTACAAGTGCAGTGCCCTGATAGCAGATCATCTCTCATCCCCATCACCCAACATATGCACAAACACTCCAAACAAACTCACACAAGTGTACGCCTCCCCACTTCTTTTCCCCATTTTATTACTATAAAAAATGTTTATGTTTATCTCCATACACGGCCGTATTCAGAGTTATCGATATTCAGACCTCAGAATCATCTATGGACTTAAGCGGCTCTTGGACAGTTGCACATGCGGGGCCGAGTTTGCCAAACTCTCAGTTATCCGCTATTCAGACTTCAGACTTTCCTTGCACAATA
This sequence comes from Olivaichthys viedmensis, assembly GCA_028565825.1. Lineage (NCBI taxonomy): Eukaryota > Metazoa > Chordata > Actinopteri > Siluriformes > Diplomystidae > Olivaichthys > Olivaichthys viedmensis. Next base: position 2,852,034 of record JAOUQW010000029.1, on the reverse strand, counting down.
TCCACTACAGTGAGGAGTCCAGTGCCATTGTCTGACAATTTGAATTGACAATTCATGTCTTGGGCAAAGTAAATATAAACAATAAGATGGAATGCCATTAAAAAAAAAATATTAATAAAAAAAAAATATATATATATAAGACATAAATAAAATGAAATAAATAATCATATAAAATGTCTACATTTCTGCTGCAACTCCCAAAAGCTTTTTAAGCACAAGAAGCACGCTTTTTGGCGCTGTCAGTACCAAATAGTCCTATGTCCTTCTTGTGGTAAAGATTTCTAGTTCATTGTGCGAAAAATTGGTCTTTCTTTGCATGATCTGTTTCTCCATTTTTATGAGGATCTGCTCTATTAAGTCATATTTCATAGGCTGGCAGCCAGTTAATGGCTGAATCCCATACAGTTGAATTGAGACAAATTTGAAGTGGTAAGTGATCATCATGACTAGAACTATTAAGGACAATCAACCTAAAATTATTCTCAATATATTAGGCCATTATTATGTTTATTTGAGTCTTTGCCTTCTCATTTGTATATTTTTTGTATTATTCTAAACTCTAAACTGAGTTTTTTTATGCACCATATTTCACTCATAAAATGCTTTATCTGTGCACCTTTTCTATTGCCCTTTTTTGGGGGGGGATTAAAGCCAAGTAAAGGGAGTGGCCTGGACGCAGTTGAAGAGCTTGTGTCCCGTAAGCTCTAAGAAAAACCTGGCAACTTCATAGGCGTTAACGGCACACAGATGATTTCAACAAACTGAATGGGCCACCCAGAAAATCAAGTAAACCCGTTTAGACCGTCTGAATACGGATAACTTTTAACGCGTATCTATTGATGTATCTTTTGAACTTTAGCGGTCGACTTAATTCGCCAACTCTGAATACGGCCCTTAGAACACTTTGAAAAACATTCAACCAACAAACAAACTTTGGATAAATCGTATATTTACATATTTTTTTCATATTATTTTACGTATGGGTATGTTGAATCTGACATTGGACTGTCATGCTTAATCTGGGATGCATTACAGTTAGACATTATAGGGTCATTTATCGAAGGACCTATGTTCAACAAAGTGGGAACTATGTGGATGAAGGATGTTGTCATGTGGTTTAAATTTAGAGCACTACTACTTAGAGCAGCACTCTCCTGTCACTCAATCAATCCTAAGCTAGTTTGCTTTACTCTTGTGCTTGCATTAAGTGTTATGAGGCCTGATGGACAAAAGGCTCAAAAAGAAATTCACAGACGACTAACAGACCTATCAAAGTAGATTTTGGAAAGCGTTTTTACTCCTGATTGGATGTGCTGATGTCTTGCGCCAGTGTGCCATGTGTTGCATGTTCTACTGCACTTAACTGAATGACGCTGTATAAAAACCTGAATGTACATATTGGCAAATATAAATACTCTGTATTTACTCTGGAATGGGTTGTGTTATAATATCTATAACTGGCTGGGAGCAGGGAGATGAACTATTGTTTACACTTTAGGGACTGGGGAACAAAATGTAACTGTAAAGTTGTATCAGTATGTGTGTGTCAGAGCAGTAACTATATTTAAAGAAATTAAATTGTATGATGTTTTATTTGTATATATGTATGAGGTTTCCATCAGAACCTAATTTAGAGAAATTCTATGTGATTATTTATTGCTCTTATTCTATAAAACATGTTCTTGCTGTTGAAAACGCTGTTTTTTCTGCTTGGTCACAATCTGTTTCTATCAGTTACTTTAGTACTTGATGAGCACGTGTGTGTTGATTGTTGTATGTGTTTGCTTATATGTGAGCAGGTTCTTCTGTTGGCTTAAATCCCAATTGCGGAATGATCAAAATAACTTGAGTGACAAATTCATTTATACTAAGCAATACAAAATGGTTTTATTTTCCCTAAAACGTCATAGATTAAGACCATGTTAACAGCACATTGAAATTACCATTTAAGATCTAATGCATGTTACATCTTGTGTAAATAAGACCACTGATATCAATCAACAGGTACCAACTGTGCTAACAATTTAACCTAGAAATCTACTTGTGACTAACACACCAACAAATCAATAGAAATGAAAGTAAGACACACTGATCACATATGTAGTATACTGAGCAATGGATATACAACAATATAATCCATAGAATATTTCTGTTAATGTGTGATATACCTCTTGTTAAAATCATGCAAAAATGTGTCACAGTCCAAAATGAGGAAAAGTCACTTTGTAGGCATAGAGTGGTTAGAGTGAGACTGGTCAGAATAATAAGCAAAGCTGTCGATTCACACAATCATTTACAGATTAAGAGTTAATTGTGTCTTTATTTTTACATTCCTCTGTTATCTTTAGTGTCTAGCCCTGCGCTGAAGTGTTACAATCCTTGTAGTTCAGTGTTCATGTGATCCCTCAGCTGGCTAAATAGGGATTATGCCTCCTCTTCAGTCTTGTGCTTCAGCTGTCTCTGCTGGTGATATTGTTTGCTTCAGGTGTTGGACAACATGGCTGGGTGCCCATTCTTAGCACCTTCCATCTAGGGCTGCACAATATATAATTTGTTAATTGTTACCGCTATATTGCCCTTTTCTATACTGATATCACAGAGGGAAGCAACATTTAAATGAATCCTCTAACTAATTTCAAAAAAATGTATTGTGTGCTGCGAGTATCTTTACCAATCTCACACATTCTGCTTGAGTATTCTGTTGGTGCTCTGATGAATCACAGCATCCACAAGCGCAAATCATTTTGGTCCAACTAATGCAGGCCAGTGTTTCTTTACAGCTTTAACCATGTCACATTAGTGGTTCATCAGTGTGTTTTTAAAATGTTGCAAGGCATACCACGATCACAATATGTAGCAATACAATCACAATATGATATTTTGTTCATATTGTGTAGCCCTACTTTTAATGAACAAAAAGGCGGTCGCCCCATAATGTCCTTGTTACACTGCTCTTGGGGGGTGTTTTCAAGCACATTCACCTTGTCCTAGTTTATAGTGTACAGGCTGTTTTTTTTTTAAACTCAGCAGCACAGTAAAACTAATGCATTGGGCAAGCACCATGCCCATTTGGCACAACGTTGTCTCTCCAACCTCAACGGTTCTAAAGTGTGGTCTCTGGAAAGAACTGGCATATACTTAATTCGTTCTCATTCTGGGTATTGGGGGGGAGAATTGTGCTAAAAAATGACACTCTTTCATGATTGTATCAGCACGGAGTAGTTACATGATCATTACAGGATTCTGCAGTAACAGTAATAAGGACCCACATGTCATAATGGTTTGGGTCAAGACATGAAACATTTGGATTTTTCTTGCTGTGTGCTTTTACACTTTTCTGCAGTTTTCTATTGTAACTTATCATTCTCTTGATAGGAACCACAGATATTTGTCAGTACAACAGTCTAGTTAAGAAATTTACTTTGTCTTAGCAGTTTGCTTGTGACAGTGTGTATAACATGTAGAATACACCATGGTATTTGTGCTGGAGTAACTGGGTATTGTGCTTAGTTCCTTCCAAACCATTGCAAAGTAAGGTGCTTTTTAGAAGCACCTAATGAACCTTACTTCTAAGTCCCTCGCTCACTTTTAGCTGGCTAATGTGCATAGATTCTAGATTCTCTCATAACATTAGGCCTAGCTAATACAAGAACCAAAAAGTTGTTAGTTAACATTGGTAATACAATTGGTTAAGTAGTTTTCTTGCATATCCACCACCACATATCTACGTAGATGCTCCTTCATATTTGTTCACTTTGCGGTTGATGTTGAAGTTGAAGTTGACTCTAAGTAGCACCAAGAGAGCTGCAATTAAGACATGCTGTATCATCTTTAACATGCTTAAATAAAACATCATTTGATAAATGTTTTTAACTGTTACTGAGGTCTCAGCTTCTTTTTCTGGGTTTCTGGTAGTTTCCTAAAAGCATTTCTTTAAAACATAATCCAGGCTATTGGCTAAGCATTTATTATTATTTTGTGGTTGTAATTACTGTACTTTGACTTCGACTGCTAACTAGCCCTTAGCCTGTCTTCACTTCTTTATCAATCACTAAAGGAAGCTAAACATTAAACTTTAGCTTGGTTGTGGAGATCAACACTGGCAGAGCACCAGAGTTGCAATATATAATTTGTGCTTTAACACTGCAATTTAACATTCCTTTCATGTAATGGCGATGGAGATTTTGGGGATTTTTGTGAGATAAGGCATAGTTCAAGCTTTCTTTGTGCCATCATGTCTTAGACTGTAGTGACAGACAGAAGAGGGTTGTACACCCTTGTCCCATCTGGAGAGCGAGATCCATGAGCCAGCAACTCTTGGATGGTGATCCAGTTGTCCAAGATGCGACGGTTGCGCTTCTTTGAACTCTTCTTTTGGCTCATCTCCAGAATGGAGGTAGGGGCCTGACCTGACTCCTGCTGGGCATCCTTCCCTGGGTCCTGGCCCTGATTACGGAGATAATCAAGTCGACACTGCATCATAAACTCGCGGCGTCGACGTTGCTCGCGAGCCCTCAGCAACTGCTGCTTGCGTTCCTCTTTGCTCCAGTAGCGCCCCATTTTCATTTCGCTCACAGCATCATCATCAGTGGTCATGCCACTGCGCTCCTCACAGATCTTCATGGCTCGGGCCTTTAGCAGGCGATCACGAACAGGGCGTTTTACTACATAGCGCGTGCCATCACTACGAATTTTCACCTTCCACTCCATGCGTGGTGAGGCAGGGGCAAGTGGCAGAGGCAAATCCAAGCAGCGTTTTGCTGGGCTGGTGTGAAGCATGGGGCCGAGAGTGCTGCTCGCCAAACTCATGGGGCTTGCCCGACCACTACTGCCCACAGGAGCCTCGCTCTCCCCTTCCACAGTTCTCTCCATGGTGGTCTCTGAGAATGAGGAGCCCAGCTGCATGCAGCTCTGGTAGCGCTCAGGCTTAGGTCGGTCAGAGTGATGTCGTCGGGTGAAGTAAGGACTGGATTCGGCACTATGGCCACCTGTTCTTTCATGTATGCTGTTGGCTCTTGAGCTCCTGCCCTGTGTTCCACCATCTGCTAATGAACGGGTGGTCCCCTCCCGAGACAGAGAGTGGAACTTCTGGTTGATATTGGTGTTCATTTGGAACTTCTTGTAGCTACTGGGTGAATAATTGAGAGTGCCACGTCCTCTCTCACTCCAGCTGGGTCGGTCTCTGTGCCTTCCTTGCAGAGGAGAACCAGACGCGTCCATCTGAGCGACTGGAGAGAGGTGATCACTCACCAAAGGTGTGCTCCTGCAGCTTTCTCCGCCAGTGTTGTAAGCACTGCTGGTGTCCTTGTCAGATCGCTCTCTCTCAGGGAGTTCTTTGATATCAGACAGCTCGTGGAGGGGGGAGCCCTGAAGGTCAGAGGACCCTCTCGCTGAGGCCTCCTCCTCTAGCAGCCATGCCTTCAGGCAGCGCTCTCTCAGCTGCTGCATCTTCTGTGCCCGAAGAATGTTCCGACACTTGAATTCAAGGTGCCGTAACTCCTCCTCCAAGAGTGCCATCTCATGCGGAGTCAGGCTCTTGTTGCAGTTCTCATCCAGAGGCACCTCTTTCTCTTCTTCATCCTCATCCTCCTCCCCTTCTTCTTCTCTCTTATTTTCTTCCTCAGTCTTTTTCCCTGCATTACCATTCTTCATACTTCTTTCATAACGACACTTGATCTCTAGCAGCTCTCTGTACCTTTCACACTCCTCCTCAGTCAGGCCAGGCATCATGATGGTGCTTACTGGATCGTGGATGTATCCTCCCCCTGCACCTCCACAGTCCAGAGAGTCTGTGCTGAGGTGGAGTTCTCTGATATGGAGCAATGGTGATGGAGTATCTCCCCCACCTCCACTGCCCCTACCAGGCCTGAACTTGCGGAGGCTGTGTGGTGTATTAGTGGTGTTGGTATTAGAGGCACTGGTCTGCTCGTCACCAAGGAGTATATCGTGCTCCGATGATTCCTCATTCTTGGTGCTCTCATCTGTGCGGCCCACACCACTGTCTAGCTCCTGGCTGTTATTGAGGGTGGCCAGGCTAAGCAAGGGCGTTTCCCGGTGTGGTGGAACCTCATGAATGCCCGTCTGTCCTCTTTGCTGCCGATGGTGGTATAGACTGGATAAGTGGGAGGTGTTTAGAGTGTCCACACCCATGCCTACTGGTAACTCAAAATCCAAGTCCTCAGGGTCCATGTGAGTCTCCATCTTATGGTTTTTATTCATTTCACAGGAATGTGAATGGTTAGAAAATAACAGTAATCCCAACAGTGGTCCCATAATTTGTGTACATTTTATAGAGTTGGATGATGTTGTGGTTTGATAGAGAAAAAAGAACAGAGGGAAAGAACACAAGGTTGTTACTCCAGAACAGGTGTAAAACTATCAATATTATTTCAGCTCTTTGAGTGAATGCATGCAATAACACATTGGAACACTAGATGGCAATATAAATATACAGTGCTACAGATATTGTGACTTGGGTAATCTGAAAATGTAAAGATGTACACCAATTGTTTTTTTGTATACTAAATGCTCCAAGAAGCTAAGCTAAACTCGTTTACTTGAGAAATCATGTAGCTCAGAATCTCTGGTGTGTTTATCATCCTGCATATCAATAATAGTACATTGTTGTCTTGATAAATAATATCTATTGAGTATTTCTGCCTGAGGTTGTTGAAGTAGTAATCGATTGCACTATCATCTAATTGGTTCTCTAAATTGCATGGAGAGAGAGACATTGATTATCTTCTCTATCTGTTCTCTTAAGCACTTGCTTCTTCTCTCTTGTAATCTTGAACACCTCCACGTTTTCCCTCTTTTCACTCTCTCCCCCCTTCACCTCCCTACTCTGTTCCCCTCCAGATTTGGCAACTCCCTTCATTACCCCAACCCATCAATAATCACTTGTTCTTTGGTCTTGGTGGAGACGATAAGACAGGAGAGGACTACAGGATTGATCTTCTGTTGTTAACTCACTAAACTCCCTTCTACACTATTTGGTAATCATTTGGAGACACATGTTTTATGTGTAGGCTAGGTCCTGAAGGTTTTAGTTTTACAAATAAAGCCATATTACTACTTTCAGTTTCCACAGATACCATATTTTAAAATATGAGTGGGGGTTGATTCCCTTGAAACTTCAAAAAAAGCTGACTGAGGATAAAATCTCCCCCACTGTGCCCTACTATTGTATCTTTTTCCCTTATATTCTCCATCAATCTCTTCTCCCCTCCCTCTTTGTCCTCTCTTCATGTCTTTTTAATGGCTCTATCTCTGGTCTGTTCTGAAAACCTGCATTTTCCCTCTCTCCAGTTCTCTTCCTCTTCTCCTTGTGGAATTGCGTTAATGGAACTGCAGCAAAGGTTTGACAGACATCACTAAGAGTGATCACATGATTCACTCATGACTGATGTGAATGCTCCATTTCCCTTCCATCAGCAAGATAAGCCATTAATTTTGGGATCTGTTGTCAGTAGTCAATGGAGTAGATGTATTAGCTATGCATGTGTCATGGAAAACTTGAGTGTGTATGCATGTGTATGGATAATGGAACCATTTACATCTCAATATTTGTGTTTACCTCTATCTCTGGTCTGGCCAGTAGCAGTGAGAAATTGGTGCTGTCTTCTCGGGTAAGGATGGCCACTGCCTCTTCTCTGTTCTGGACATCCATTCCATTTATCTGGGAAACATGGGATAGACAGTGGACACAGAGTTTTATCAGAAGCAGACTATTAACTAAAATCATATAAAGTAGTCAGTCCAGCTAACATTTACACATAATAATGTGACAGGTTGTGTTCCAGTTGTGTCAAAAGGCATCCATGGCAAAATAAATTTTATGTTGCGTATAATAAATAGGCTCTCACAGACCCACAGAAGATCTGACGACCAGGAGACATGACACTTGGTTATTTATCTTGTGGTGGGCGTTTCACAAGTAATATCGTAGTGAGTCATGTAAATCTAATTTTGGGTAATTAATTGTAGGATTCCTCTGTAGGACTCTTCCTACAATGAATTCAAACCGTGCACACTTACCTGCAGTATTCTGTCACCTTTTCGGATGCGTCCATCTTTGGCGGCTATACTGTTGGGATTGACCTATGAAAATGAAATGGCCCAAATGATTAGTAAAGTTAGAATCACATGTCTGCAGTTTGCATGTCTAAATGGGTTTTCACATACCTCCCCTACATAGATCCCCTGGTCCTCCTCATTATCAGTGCGATAGCACACCGTCAAGCCAAGCTTGTCCTGCTGACTGGACTTGTAAAGCTCCACTTCCTAACAGAGAGAAACAGGACGCTCACAGCCAGGCACAGATCAAACACACTACCTCACAGTAGCACAGCAAGAGACTGGTATCTAAAGAATTAATTAAAACTCAGACGCTGATAGAATATTAGGATGTAATTGAATATTTGGTAGCTGTGGTATACTATTTGGAGCCAGTGGTGGAATGCTAAGAATTTTAAGGCTTGATTGTTGGAGATTGTGGTGCTCTTGTGGGATCCAAACCTCGTATTCCAGCTCCTCTTGCCGATCCACTTCATGGTTAGCAACATCAAGGTAGTCATTGGGATCAGCACAGTCATGCTCCAGAGTGCTGTAAAGAGAATTATTTAATACTGTAACCCACTTAAATTTAACAATAATATATTGCTGCAGGCAGCACTTCAAAACAGTGCTTCTCCTTTTTCTCTTTAATGAGCTATTTAGAAATGCATAGGTCGGAATTTACGCTGGGAATGAGTCACAGAAGAGCCATCAAAACGATATTTAGTATATAATAGCCTTATTTCAGGTGTTTTATGGTAGCATGCTGTGACTTGTGCTGTGATTTCTTTTCCCCACCATCCTAAGTTAACTTACCTTTGGATGCCCATATTTTACTGATTGTATTTACCAAATTACAAATATACAATTAAACTACATAACAGCTGTTTGATAATGGTCTTAAAAAAAGAATTCAGTATTTTGCTGAAGCTGAAGCTAGATTACTGTATGCTGGTTAAGAAAGGCCTTACTTACATTATAGTTGCTACTTTAAAATTCATAAATGCGAAGCCAGTGGAGACAAAGGCAGATAAAAGAACTATGCATAAATGATAACTATGTTCATGTGGTTTTTGCAGTTTTGTTCTCTGCAGCATTAATATGCTCAATAATGTGTCTGTGAATCCATGTTTTGCATTGCATCCTCCCACTGTTACGCAACGTCTTGCCGCATATAAGAAGGGAAGTAATGAAATTTTTTCATTATGCAGATTGCTTTTTTCTGCAGATCAGTGAATAAAGTGATAAAATTGAGCTTTCTCATGTTGACTACAGAGAGCAGCAGGAGCAAATAATGAGAGACGGGCAAGTTTGTCTGGGCACACTGAGATAAAATCGGGTTAAGCCACAATGAATTCAAATCTTCCATGCTTAAATCTAGCCACTTAGATTTTGAAAGTATTGACACTGAACAAAAGAAACTAAAATAATCCAGAACACTAACTAAGCCAGACACCAGACACATATCATTTTCTTATTTAGTTAGTAGATTGTGAACATACCAAGCTGCAATAGCTTTAGAGGGACTCTCACACATAAAGGGATGGTGTAAATCAGCTGTGCTTCCATATGTGTTCTATATCCTCCAGTCTGGTGTAAGACCCTGATTTGATCAGTAGACCTACAATTTCTGTTTCGCAGGAATAAAGAACCATTTGGCAGTGATTATCGAATGCACTCACAGTTCATTCAGCAGGTATGACTCCACCATTGGGGGCAGTGGAGGAGATGGAGGGGGCTTTGGAGAGCCGCAGTCAGCGTAATTCCCTTGGCCTGCACCCAGAAAGTTCTGGAAGCTGATGTCCGTCTGTGTGGAGTTGTCCACACAGTCTGTGATGGCCATAAGTCTGGCAGTGCCTGTGGCAGTTCCTGCTCTTCTCCTATGTCCCTTCCGTACCACTTGAAGCAGCAAAGGATCGTGGGAATGCCCGTCCTTATCCTGGGATAGGTGAGATGTTCTTCTACCTTTAAGCTGAGGAAGAAAGAGAGCGGTATTAGTAGAAGAAGAATTTGTAGCAATCTGGATAATGAGTTATTTAGTGTTTGATCTGGCATTTTACAAAACAGCACTAAAAACAATTAAGGCCAGGTACCACACCGTTATAGGCTTATTTTTCTTCTTTACTTATATCAGCATGAAGCTTAACCTGTTGAAAGTTTTTTGTATTACAATTTTTTTTAAATGTATTAAAATATACAAATGAAGCAATAGATCATTAAATCTGTGCTAGTTTGCATATTACAAAAATCCAATGGATTTAATTCAATTATTTATTTGGGTTTATTGTGATAACACACTCAGACTTTCACATAACAGTTTGTCAAAATATATATATATTTTAATTATCTAAAAAAAAAACACTGTCCACATGTATAACAAGTGAATATTGTGCATAGTTTTATAGATAAATGTCACTTAAAGTCAAAACTACTCAATATATTGAGGAAAACATCTGTAAAAGTCTGGCTTTAAGACATGTGAACCAGTGTGTCAAATTATGTGGATTTATTTTATTTGAAGGCTAAGAAAAATCATGGAAAACAGGATATTTTGAAGAAAAATAACATTAGTTACCAATAGAATCCCAGGAAACAAATAATCTTTTAGGACAACATATCTGTTTTAGAAAATAAGCATTCAAACGATATTTGATTCAATATGGAAAGATTTTAAAATGCCTGTTGAACATCTACCTGAAAAATGAAAAATATAACAAACGTTTTGCTTGGTGTAATTAATGGAGTTGGGATAAAAGTATAAAGTACTTATATCAATAATTATATCAATCTTCTGACATATTGTGGAAGTATTAAAGTATTAAAGTATATTTTTGCCTGTGGTCTCTGGTCTTAATAGTCAAATAATAATAGTCAAGCAAATGAATGACGAGCTGAACTAAGACATGGTTCTTAATCCATTAATATATGTGACTAAATGAAACATTCACACATGTATTAACATTCCTACACTGACATAACATTTCAGGTAGTTGTAAATGAACACTATTTTAAAAATGCATTATTCTACATTTCAGTTTAGAAATGGAATATTAGTCATATTAATGTTATACTTCAACCTTTATTTCAGCATCAATGGGACGCATTATGTTGCCTTTCTGTTGGAAAGAACAGATAAATTGTGTTAATATTTCTGAAACAGTAAAAAAAAAAACTGAATAATCTATATATTGCAGTATTTTATATGGCATCATAATTACATGTTAATATTCAACTTAGATTTGTATTGAACAAGTCATTATTGAAAAGGAAACCAAAGAGACGAATAATGTTGCAACATACACTGTACACCAGCCAGACAACGTGTGTCTTCAGCATTGTTTCAAACACCCTCAGTCTTTCTAGTATCATATTATTTCTTCAATTTTACACTACATTGACTCCTGGCCAAGTAGTTAGATTTCTACAGAGGAACCAACTGGAATATGCAATTCAGCAATGCGAGGGTTCATCCCCACTCCCTCTCCCAATCCTGATCAAGATAGCTCACATGAACAGGCGATTTATACTGCAGGAATGCAGTCCTCAATCAATATGGGCTTAATTCTGCTGACACTTGCCATGACCTCCGTTTCATTTTTCTGGTCCGGCTCATGCTCACCATAACTGACCCCCGGAGACCGGACCTCATCTCAGGCCCTCATAGTATTTGAGTCAATGCCTTTCACTGTCCAAACGAGAGAGTAATCCATTTATTATCTCTGTGTGTATGTAGGATTATTGATCATGTCGCTGGGTTTGATTAAAACTAGCTGGTTTGCACATTGTTGCTGCGGTAGAGCATGATGAAGTGTCTTCACTTCCTGCGGAGGATGAAGAGAGTGAACCTCCCCCCTTCCATCCTCACCACCTTCTACACGGGGACAATA
>JAOUQW010000029.1:2800015-2813792 GCA_028565825.1 Olivaichthys viedmensis | reverse complement strand
TGTGTGTGTGTGTGTGTGTGTGTGTGTGTGTGTGTGTGTGTGTGTGTGTGTGTGTGTGTGTGTGTGTGTGTGTTGTGACTTTTATCTAGGATGTGTGGGTGTATGGAATAAATCTGTTCTTCAGCGCATTGTCCATATTTCACCTGACATATCTGGGCTCTCTCTTCGATCTGGATGCTGAGGATGAAAAGGTTCCATCTTATCATTCTTCTTTACTGTTTGCTGTTTAGGATGATGACAAGAAAGCAAATCATTATACAATGCAGCATTGTGAAATGACTTAAGATCTACACATACCGACAATTATTTTAGTAATTTATACAAAAGAAAAATGTATCAACGCCAAGCTATTTATAATTATTATGTAACTAAGGGGTCCTACTTGATCTGAATGGTGTGCCCTTTCTTTTTGTCTTTCAGGGTTACTTGGCTAGTCACACTATTCAGAAATGGTCAGAACTAAACTGGGCCAGCCACTGGGTGACGTTAGGCTGCTGGGTCTTCTATTGGCTCATTTAGAGTGAAGTGTAAAAAAAAAACGTGGATCAAGCTGAGGATCATTCTCGTCACGAATGTCTTGGCGACTCAACTTTTTGATTCTGCTTTTTCACTCTACTTGAGTTGCAGAGATGCCATGAACTATGTCATTCTTGCGTCCATGCTTTATACTAATAATGTTAGACTGAATTTTGGTCATTATTTTTTATCCTACGGTACTGTATATTTTAGAAATGACACACAAGTCTTTTTGTTACAACATTTTATATTTGACCAGCAATAGCTTACATTTGTGTAAAGATATTTATTATTTTCTAATAAAACATGATGGTTTACCTGTTGATCGCTTGATGTGCGTGATTCTGCAGTTTTGGGCTGGTAATTTTGTGTACTGAAGGACTTGTGAAAATACACAGGAAGCCCAGTGCTAACGTGGATGATAAGTGCATATAGGAACACAAAGTATCACATGCCACTTTTAGGCCTACTATGAGTTGGCCAAACCTATGCATAAGTGTATTGATTCCCACCGTAAAGGAGATATGAAACATTGCGTATGCGAACGTATGACATTTCCCACACACTCATGAGGGTGTATACAAAGTGAACTATATTGAAAACTATGCTCTTCACTGAATACACCACAGTTGTAATTGCATAGCCTCCACAAAGTTAATTGACACACAGGCGTAATTCTTTATTCACTGCATAATGTCAATAATTACTGGTGTTAGTGTTGCTGTATTGGTGTTGCAGAGCAATTAACAATGGATGTGTTGGCATTTTTAGAGCAATGCTTTCCAATCCAGTCCACAGGGCCCCCAGATAATCCACATTTTTCTCTCTCCCAGATTCCAATATACCTGTACCAGGTATTCAATGTTCTTGATTATGTGGATCAGGTGTGTTGGGAGCTGGAAGAGAACAAAGATGTGGACCATCCTGAGAACTGAACACTATTTCAGAGGATGTTGCTAGTCGCAGGCTATAAGGGACTCATGATGGTAACTGGATTACAGCTGTCTTCTTGGAATTGTGTTCTGAACTGCATCCAGTATTGGAGAAATCACTGGCGAGAGAAAAATCCCAGATTTTTTAAAATGTGGTCTCAGACTTTTGGACCCCACTGTATGTGGCAACAAGTTCGACAGCAGCTTCGAAGAACGGACAAATCCAGGATCGTGTCAAATCGATAAACGATCCAATCCACGTACGAAGAACGGGCCCTTGGAGTAGTCCAAAAGTAAATAGATTAAATTCCACTTTTTTAAAGTGACCTAAAAGATGACATTAGTGCTTACATGTTTGAATGCCATTCTTGAAATATTTTAGTTGGCTATTTTTATTTATTTTTTTAAACAGTGAATCTGAAATTCTGTCGTAGGGCAAACAGTTGATCATAACTACATGCACCAAAGACAAGGTGGACAAAGGAGTTGGGGAATCAAGCGAGAAGACAATAAATGTATCTATATTGAGCTAAAAGTGCTATTTTATATATATATATATTTTTTATTGTTTTAACATTTTATTGTTATCAGAATTCAGAATCAGGTTGTATTGCCAAGTTTGGTTTTCACATACAAGGAATTAGCTTTGGTGTGTTGGTGCATAACAATGAACATAGAATGGAAATGAAAAAAACAAAACAAAAAAAGCAAGTACCATAAGAACATAAATATAAAATATAAAAATGTGCAATGCACAATATATCTGTAGTTGTTGTTGTTGTTAACATTAGTGATCGTGCAGACACGCCAAAGACGAGACGTATGAATATGAAAAACACGTGGGTGAGCACGTGGGTGAACACGTGGGGTGAGCACGTGGGTGAACACGTGGGAGGAGCACGTGGACACGCTCGTTCTGCACACTCAGTGAACGGAGGCGTGCGTGTGGCTGCGCGCGCAATCTGATCCAGGCGGGCAGCACAACGGCATCTCATTAAACCGCGCGTGAAATATCGCGATAGTTGGTCCTGCTGCTCACTACGTAATGTGCCGTGCTGCTTATGGCGGCGCTGGTGACGGTGCTGAAAGCTGTTGGGGTGAGTTTTCAGCAGACATGCGGTTTAATGTGCGTTATGGCGGATTGTAATGAACAAATAACATGAGCTTGGACGGCTGTACGCGGTGCGCGTGTTCATATCGGGTGTCGCGGTGCAGTGTTTCAGACTATACGTGTTGTTTTCGCCCAGGAGGGCAAGGCCCGGGGTGGGGGCAGCGCTGTCCACCGTGTGATTAGCCCGTTAGCTTCCTGGCCCGTTAGCTTCCTAGCCCGTTAGCTTCCTGGCCCGTTAGCTTCCTAGCCCGTTAGCTTCCTAGCCAGTTAACTACCTAGCCAGTTAGCTTCCTAGCCAGTTAGCTTCCTAGCCAGTTAACTACCTAGTTAGTTAGCTTCCTAGCCAATTAGCTTCCTAGCCAATTAGCTACCTAGTTAGTTAGCTTCCTAGCCAATTAGCTACCTAGCCAGTTAACTACCTAGTTAGTTAGCTTCCTAGCCAGTTAACTACCTAGCCAGTTAGCTTCCTAGCCAATTAGCTACCTAGCCATTTAGCTTCCTAGCCAATTAGCTTCCTAGCCATTTAACTACCTAGCCAGTAACTTAGCTACCTAGCCAGTTAGCTTCCTAGCCCGTTAGCTACCTAGCCAGTTAGTTAGCTACCTAGCCAGTTAGCTACCTAGCCCGTTAGCTACCTAGCCCGTTAGCTTAATTAAACCAGGGCGATAGCTTCTAGCTAGCTATATCTTTTGTTGTGTTATCTCCAACCGCCACATTTACAAAAGGCTAATGGGCTAAGGTGTTTTATGTTTATTTAAATAAATAAAATAAATAAATAAAAAGCACCGTTCGGCACGCCGATTTGCTGCACCAACACGGCTTTGCTAACAGACGCCGTGTGCTAAGCTAAAGTAAACCGTTTTTATTTAGCCAGTTAATAACAGCTAGCCAGCTGACGGTAACCATGTGCACGGTAACCATGCGCACGGTAACCATGCGCACGGCCACGTATTCCAGGTAACAACGGTTGGACGGTTTTCTTTTTGTTGTTCGTCGGTTGACATTTTTTTTCTCTCTCGCGCTTGTGTGACACACAACAGAAATAAATAAATAAATGTAAATAAAGAACGCATGTTTCTCGCGCGCGCACACACACACGTGTGTCAGGATGTTTGTGTTGTGTAGCTGTAACGCTAGCTGCTAGCTAAATAAACTCGGCTCTAGCAATGCTGTGCAGCTGCAGCTAGCCCGTGTGCTAATTGCGTTGTGTAACTGTCTGTGTGACGGAGCGCTATTTTTGATCTGCGTCCCTCACATGACAGCGGACGGAATTACAAACAACGCCTGTAGTAGGTTAGACCGAATGCATGTTTTATTTTATTTATTTACATTACCCCACACAAACTGTACATCCGGTTTCTGTACTTTCCTTTTTCCTCTCTCTGTCTGCCTGTCTCTCTCTCTCTGTCTCTCTCTCTCTCTGTCTCTCTCTCTCTCTCTCTCTCTCTCTCTGTCTCTCTCTGTCTCTCTCTGTCTCTCTCTCTCTGCCTGTCTCTCTCTCTGTCTCTCTGTCTGCCTGTCTCTCTCTCTCTGCCTGTCTCTCTCTCTCTGCCTGTCTCTCTCTCTCTCTCTCTCTGTGTCTGCCTGTCTGTCTCTCTCTCTCTCTGTCTGCCTGTCTCTCTCTGTCTGCCTGTCTCTCTCTGTCTGCCTGTCTCTCTCTGTCTCTCTGTCTGTCTCTCTGCCTGTCTCTCTGCCTGTCTCTGTCTGTCTGTCTCTCTGTCTCTGTCTGTCTCTCTTTCTCTGTCTGTCTCCCGACAAAATCCACAATAAGTGAGGAGCTGTACATTTGTTCAAACTGTCCTCAATAACACTCATCTGTTATGCTGTAAACAAGACCACAGTACAAGAGCTCCAGGGAAGTCTTTAACCATTTGTGCTGTTCTTGTCATGGTCTTGTTGTTGTCCGTGGATTCCCTTTGAAATGGATCACTTGTGCACGTTTTCCGTGTCTCTCAAATACTTGTAGTAATTGTAATGCACCACGGTATCTGTGGCCGATGACATTTTTCGTTTTAGAAAGTAAAATAATGTTTTGCTGTATTCCGTTCAAATGAACGGTGGTGGACTGTAGGCATGTGGGTCTGTTAACCAAATGAGATTCACAGTGTTGTCATCAGACCCTCTACAAAATGTCCTATTTTTATTTTTATAAGATCAACGATCACAACGAGACATGTTTTTTTTAATGTCAAGGTCAAATTGGCACAGGACGAAAGAAGGGAGTGGAAATATTAACAAAAATGCATTTACTGATGCATGTGCAGATGCGTTTGCCGAGATGTGCATGCAAGTTGAACTTTCCCATGCTCGAAGAGGACGATATTGCACATCTGTGCTGCGAAGTTCAATCTTGCATCACGAGGAAGTTATTTACCATCTGTCTTCCTGTTGGTCGTACGCGTGCTACCCTGATTAGCTTGAAGTTTTGTTCGTTAAGATTAACTTTGAGGCCGTGGTTAAGACCGAGTAGTAGGCTTTTTTTTTTTGTCTTTTTAATTAACGTAGCTATTAACCACTGCAGTAAATGACTGGGATGCTGGCTTGCTTCTCCGTTGCACTGATTTAATATGCTTCAGTTATGCATGATTTCCTTTGTACTTCCTGGAGAGCTTGCCTTTGTGAGGGATTTCTCGTCAGTCAGCAGCAAACGAGCCATTTCTGGATCCAAATCTGGCATGGATAAATTCAGTAGAAGAGAGTTGTTGTAGATACTGAAGCGTCTGAAGATTTCCTAGAAAGCGCAAGTGGTGTCTAAAAGTAAGGTCTTGCAGAATGTGGCACTGCAATATATAGAAAGCCATTGCTGGAATGCACTGCTTTTGGCATCATACACAGCTGAGGAGCACATGCTGTTCAGTTCCAACGAGTTCTTATAACACGCTGGAAACCTGTTTCCTGGGAACTGCGAGTCGTGCGATGTACACATTGAATGGTTTTTTTTTTTCTGTTACTAGGTAGTGTCTTTATTACAGTGTATTATTAGTGAAGTCTTTTAAAGGGAAGGCATTGACTTTGGCATTATTGCAGGGAAATGTACTTCAAAGCACACCCCTGCTTGTATGCTAATTTTTTTGTGAGGGTCCCACTGTGCTCTAAGAACTTGACTCATTTGTGAAACACGTTTAACTTCACAACAAGCTCATTGCAACACACCGTGATTGCAGCGTCGATCAGTGGGTGGGGACGATGACGACGACACAGCAGGGTCCTGTTGCTGTCGCGTTTTCTGAATGACACAAGCCTTAACCATGGTTTTGCAGTTCTGATCTAGCTAAGCTTTCTGATCAAGCCACTGTATCTAGCGACTTAATGTTACCCAACACTATGCTAAAGATACCAGTAAGTGTATATGAAACACTAATATAAACTCTAACTTTATAAACGAGGAGACTAAAACTGAGGTAATTTCCGTCCCGGAAAAATGTAAGCAAGATCAACTGCATGGCAATATTGCGAATCAGTCTTTATAAGGTATCTTTTGAAATTGAGCTCATGCGTCTAGAAAATGCTGTTCAACATTAAAAATGCAGCTTTTACAAACCGATTTGTCACAGATCCACGAGGGGATAATTTTTCCAATGTGGGAGAATCAAATGGCTGGGAAGAAGAGACGTATAGGGCTTAGGAATTGTGGGATTGATCCGCCATATTGTCTGTGAGAGCTGTTTGTTTACATCGAACAGATAATGCGTTGTCTTTTGGTTTGATTGTGACAATATCAAAACCAAAGCTGCACGACATGCTAAAGGAAAAACTCTAGAAGTTTAACCATATAAAGTAATTTCTCTTTTAAGGACTTGTGATGTATTCAGAGAGGTCTAATTAGTGATGATCCAGAATTAACTAGTCACTTGAAGCTCATGTGCAATTCTAATTCACACACTGGAGAATTGTGATCTATGAAGATTGGTTATGTATATAACACGCGCGTGGCTTTGTAGTTACTTTCTCCCCTCGGGCTCTTGAGGGCCTCGCTCAAGGAACCAACAGGGGCAGGTTGGCGGTGCTGGGATTTGAACTCACAACCTTCTGATCAGTAGCCCAGAGCCTCAACCACTGAGCCACCACTGCGTATGGTCTTCTTGTACGTGCCCCTGCCAGAGCTAATCCCTTATGTCCTGCCTTAATTATTGACAGATCATTTGATCGTTTGTACCAAAGAGTGTTTTGAACATGCGTGAACTATACAAAGATACAAGGATGGTGTTTTTAAAGAAACCGTAACCAGAGTTTTTGATCGATGATGGCTAGGATTGGGGAGAGAGAAAGGTGAAACATAACATCATGACTAATTTATTATTATTTTTTCCTGCATGCATGGTGACAGTCAGAAATCAGAAGGCTTTTAGAGATGGACAAGAGTCATAATTCAAGATTACAGAAAAAATATTGCTGGAAAGAATTTTGTCTGGACAATATGACCAGGCACATTATTTTCTGTATTGTAGTATTACTGCAATACTGCATGTGAGAATGTGATACAGCCAGGACGCTAGACCACCAGACCTCTAGAAATGCTTTATGAATGCAAGGTGGCTGTTTTTTCTTATTTATTTATTTTTATATTCCAATTCAATTAAACAGTTTGAGGCTGTCTAACCTTTGGAAAGGTGTTTTAGTAGTGAAACTGGGAATACACTGAAATAGATGCTAATGTTTGGCATAGTGGACCAGCGGGCAAGTTCCTGATGAGTGTGTGCCAATAAAGAGCAGGAATGCACCTAAAACACAATTTATTTTTACTGAAATACCAAGGTGGGTCAACTTATCATGCATTATTAAGGCCAAATTGACTGTTTTTAGCATATTATGTGACCCAAAGGTGACAAACTGTTTTCTACAATGTATGCCTAATGTTAAGAGGATTGTCAAAGAGACGAACAGTAGTTGTTGTCCATTTGAATTAAACAAGCTTGGGATTGCAATGCTGTTCCATAAATATCGTGTATCTCGAAGTATGTGCAGAGGCTTGTTGATTCACTGGACTTGGTGCCTTCTGTCAGCTGCCTTTGCCACATGTGTACAGTGACGGCTGAAGGAACTATATTTTCAAGCCTGTGGGCAAAGAACTTGGAGTTTTAGTCAAACATGAGACATGGCTCCAATCAGTGAGGCAGTGTGGTGAGAAATTGAATTTGTCAGGGGTGTGTGTGTGTGTGTGTGTGTTTTCAGGGAAGCAATTGTTGGATGTTGGGCCCAGTTTTAGGAGAAAAAGTTAGGGGAACATCCCACAGTAACCCTTATTTACTGATTCAGTTTTTAATTAACCTTGGTTTTATTTAGTTCAATTTCTCAAGGAAGTAGTATTTTCAAATGTCTAAGAAAAGCAAGATTTTATGAAAAACACATTTTACATTTATTTAAAATATTGTACCCTTTAGGTGTCAATAAGCCATTCTTTATTAATTTCATTAATTGATGGACTTGCATCAACACATGAACAGCAGAAATGGCATTTGATATGTCTTTCGTGCTAGACAAAACTCCTCTTAAAAGAAATATGTCTCGTTTTATGCCCTCTAGCACTATTAGAACCGTTCGGACCGTTCCGTGCATTTTTTACTGAAAAAGAGCTGGTTCTCGGCCGGCCAAATTGTTTCAGTGCCAGCACCAAAATGCTGCTGGTCTGGAACCAAGAACCGGTGGTGATGGGAGCTTGAGGGGGCGAGACAGAGTTAGTTATTTCCTTGACTGTCAGTTTACTTTTATGGCAAGCAGCATTAAAATTGCAATCCAGCACTGCAAAAAGCACCAGTGGATACAGAAGTTTCGTCATATTTCTTATTGCTATTGAAGAGTTTTTGTTTTGTTTTTTGTATTTCAAGTGTGACTTTGAGTCAAAACTCCTTAATTTGGGCAAAGACAGTAATTCTGGCCATTTTTGAATGCGGCCAATATTCTGGAGCATGCCTAATGCTGAGTGTTTTGTTGCAGAACACTTGTATAGGTCATTCATTTACTCATTGACCTCCTGTTTTATAAATACTGTGTTTTGAGAAATGTGGCTTGTTAAAGACATTTTTTCGAGCACCTGCCACATGAACATGCACATCTCCAGGTGAAGTAGCTCCATTGGCCAAACACTTAACGTAACAGGTGTTTTGTTTATTTGATGACCCTCCCTTCATCTGTTTGTAAACATTTTGAATTAAAACGGCAAACGGGCTGCTTTTATACATGGGCTAGTTAGGGGCTTGTCCCATATGCCTTGGCTTAATCTTTGGGGAAATGGCCCTTCATGGAGGTCTAAGGACGGTGTTTAATCTCTGTGTCCCTTTACTTTCTCTCTGCACAGTATGAAGTGAAAAAGAACTGACTTTTGTACCAACTGAAACTCCTACTTCAAGTTCAGATCAATCGGAAGAAACAAATCAAGGAAAAAAAAACAAAACGAAGAACAAACCTGAAAACGACCCAATGACGCACCAGTTCTGAAGAAAAGACTAGACGGAACTTCATCCACAACGACCAAACTAAGCAACCAAAGAAATTCAAACCCGAGCTACGCCGACGCAACCGAACCATCAACGTTAACCGCAAAGACGATTCGTGATCTGAGACAAGAAGTTTGTGCCTACTCAACAGCTTTGACAAAGCACACGTCCCAACGCTGCTCCAAGCCCTCCTCATCCTCCCCGCACCTCCAACTCCACTGGAGTGCGGAGAGGGCTGCTGTCTGCTAATTTAACTTTTCTTTTTCTTCCTGTTATTTTTGCGCTGTTCATTTTGTTCACACCGCCATTTGCCTCGTTTCTTTTTCTTTTGTCCCTCTTTAGTTTTTCTTAGTTTTTTTTTGTTTTTGGGATCTTTTTTCTTTTTCTTTTTTTAAATTTATTTTATTATAATTTTTTTTATTATTAGAACGTGTGCAAGACCTCTGAGGAAAAACGTGTAATTGTGTGTGTGTGCGTGCGCGTGTGTGTGTGCTTAAGAACAGAGTTTAAACTTTTGGCTCAGTATTTCAGTGAGAGTCGAGACACCGTATCAAGCCATCTAAGCAAGGTAGGTACTTATTTTAATACTTGTGTTTTTTCTATGAAGTTGCATTTGTTTACCTTGTGTAAAACTCACGTTATGCTCACACACTTATTAATGGGCAGCGCGCAGTTGATGCCAGTGAATGTACTGTTTTTTATTGTTAATGGTTTGGCCTCCTGAAAATGAGCTCCATTTATATTAATTAGGTTGTATATGGTTTATTAGATAAACTACACAATCAGTTGTGAACCGTTTCGTTCAGTCATTTGAACTAGTTTTCTCAGCGCAACAGTGATCAAACTTGGTATATAGGGATCGTGATAAACCGATCACGCCAATGCAAGTTGTATTTTGTGTTAGCATATGAACGTTTGCTATTTCCTGTTTCAGATGAGTTCTACATGTCTAACCTTTTCTAAGTGAATATATCATTGAATAGCTCTTAAACAGTAAGATCATTGAAATATTATATTACCAAATCAATACACATAATTTGCTCTTGTTTTTTTCTGTCCTTCATTGATGTTGCTGACATGATTACCTCAAAGCCAGACGTTAACATGAATTTAACTTTTGAAGGTTTTCTAGACTAGCTTACACAAGCACGTCTTTTCTTCTAATAAGGTCATAGCAGTAATTGTTTGAATAAAATGCCCGTTATTGTGACGTTAGTCTCGATGCCCTTTTTATGTTTCGTAGCATTCAAATATTCTGAATTTGGCCTGCTATAAACCTCAGACGAAAAGCACTATTAGGCTATGAACATAGCATATCTTCATTATTGGGTTAAAATATTTAGTCAGATCTCTCACCCACTTCCACTTTTGACTTGCTCGTTCTTGCCCAACACGAACCTAAAAAATCACAGGCTATATTTCCCCCCGCTGACTACAGCTTTGCTCACTGGCTGGTTTTTGTCACCTTTTTTTCTTTTACCCCAATACCACTTCTCTCCGTTCACCTTTGGGGGAAAAAAACCAAACAAACTCAAAACAGAAAATCTGCAAAGATGAAAATATAAACTGATGGCAAAAATCTCATATACAAGTTGAGGCTAATTCAGGTGTGGTAAATTTGACCAGGGTTGTATGGGAGA
This sequence comes from Olivaichthys viedmensis, assembly GCA_028565825.1. NCBI lineage: Eukaryota > Metazoa > Chordata > Actinopteri > Siluriformes > Diplomystidae > Olivaichthys > Olivaichthys viedmensis. The sequence continues at coordinate 2,803,159 of JAOUQW010000029.1, read as the reverse complement.
ATAATGGGCAGTCCCTGGAAAGGCTTTGTAGAGTTTACCTTGCCTGCGTCGCCTCCTGCTGCATTTGTTAGCGCTGAGCTGAGCAGCACCTCTCCTGTTGGCCTCAGCCTGTCTCCATATGGCCGATCAGTAAGTGCCACCCGTCTGCCTTTCACCCCACTGTCCTCCCTCTCTCCTCTTCAGCTTGTCTTTTCATCAAACACCCTACTTTCGCTCTTCTCCGTTCTGTCCAGTTTACCCTTTCCATAACCTCATTACCCAGCCTCCAGGCTCAGAGACTAGCTTCGGCTCAGAGACGGTCAGAGAGGTGGCAGGCAAGGCCAGGGATGTCGTCTCTATAAGGTTTTTTGGACAACTTGTTAGCATTGTTGCATTGGGACTTCTGAACAACTTGTTAGCAGTCATGGGGTTGATGATGCAAAGGCTACTGTTTTGTTTTGTTCTGTTTTTTAGCCCTAGTAGCCTGGGGAAAAATAAAGCAGGTTAGTAACTTTTAAGAAGAGACAAGTTCTTATTTGTTTATTGCGATTGCATTATTTCAGTTTGCGCCATCAGGTGATGACTGGCTTCCTATCTATTAGAAATACTGCATTCCCCGTCGTCACTGTCTGAACACGCCAAACAATGGGCCACTCTTTCTTCAGTATACGAGTATCAGCCTAGTCTGTTTGTTCATTTAAATACTTTTGATTAAACATAAGGCAGCATATGCCTAAAACAACCTCTCAAGAAAAAATAAAATCTGAGTGTTTGGCCTGCTGGTTCTTGATTGCATATGCGACACGTTCTGTCATTCTGAGCTGAAATCGCAATGGCGTATTTGTGTGGAAAACGGTCCAAAATCAAGTTACTGAGCCATAATCTGGTTTGGGGTTTTATTGGCTTCTGATCAAATCAAGTCTCAGCTTTCATCCTTTGACAATTTTACTGTAAAAATTCAAGCAATAAATATAGATTGGAAGCTCTCAAACATGAGAGAATGCATTCGAGAGAGTTGCAGAAGCTAGTGAGCTTTGTGTTCACTCTCTCACCCCTTCCCTGTCTGGCGGGAAAGTGTCAGCTCTCAGTATCGACCAATCAGTGTTGGCGTCACCGGGAATCTGAGACCTCCTACTTTACAGCAATTTATAAATCAAAAAATGTGGTTCTTGGAATATAATGTGTATAAGATGGGGCCCTTAACTTCAGGGTTTTTTTTTCTATTCCCTACAAACCTGATCCTGCTAACAGTGGCTTGATGATAAGCTAATCAGTTGAGCTAAAGTCAGAGAACTTGAAAAGGCGCAGGGTTCCTAGGATTGGAGTTTTCATCAAAACCGTATTATAGCCACCATCTTTTTCAAACTTTCATAGAGCTCTTGTCCAGTGAACAGAATTTTGGGGTTGCCTTCATTAAGAAGGGTACATGCATTGCTGTACAAATGATTTCTGTTTTATGTGCCCTTCTGAAGGGTACAGCCTTAGTCATGTAAGCACCCAAACGCTGCCTAAAATGCTGTCTAGATGGCTACCTCCAAAACAGACCACAGGAAGTGGCCATAATATCATATAACTGAATATGGACGGACGTTTCGCTTTGCTTTATTGATTGGGCCATTTGTTTTTTTTTTAAATCTGACTTTCTGAGAGCAATGTTGCTTCTCATAGTTTGACCCAGTGGTCGAGGCTGGTCAGTCTGTGCAGTTTTGTGATCAACCATTTGCCATCGCAATGTTCTGTATTAGCAGCTCATCCAGGCTCCTCTTCTAACTGATGCATTGTTCTTACTCTCACTGTTCTCATCTGCAACATTAATGGCTAGAAAGAGAATTCTAATTAACTTGATTTATCATTACTCAGTGGTGCTTGTTAGTTCTATCAGCTCTTAATCTTCCTAAAGCTATGAATTTTGCCTGCATGTGAATCAGTTCTGGTAATCTCATACACCCACTTCTGGGAACAAGCCTTTTAGGCTCACCAATTTAACATCTCATGGTATGGCACCATTTTCTTTTTCCATCTGGGAAGGAACTCCGATTTCCCCTGTGATGGCAGATTAATCATCCAAGATGCTTCAGACCATTTTTGTGTTTGGCATGGGTTTAACAGGTTCTAGAAGGAGCCAATTTTCTTTAATATGTTGGCGTGATATCACATTTTAGCAGGTTTTCTGTGATGTTATAATGCCTCTGGTATGAGGAGAGCTTTGTGTTGTGTGTTTTTTTTTTTTTTTTTGTAATCGGTAGTGGAGTTTTTATTGAACCCCTTTCCACTCCTGTGTCAGTGCCCTTCAGCCATGAGTGCTCAGGTAAAGATGGAGAGAGTATATGCTGAAGCCCCTGCCCCTACTGTTGCTGCCTCTTTCCCCTCCACCTTCAGCCAACCAATCCCCCGCTCTGCCTCTGTCTCTTGCCACACTCCTCGCGCGGCAGGGGGCAAAAAGCAAAAGCGGACCCCTTTGTACCAGAGATCTGTGAGTGGGCTTGTTGAGTTGTCCCACGCCAGCCTAACTGATGTGAAACTCGGTTGTTGCTAACCGCATGCTTTAAAATTGATCGAGTTTGCGCATTAACCAGTAGTTTAGGCTACTGTTTGAGGAATCTTGGAAGCTGCTGGAACTAACTGTCTTGAAAGTTGTTAGTTTGATTTGTATTACTAATATTTTCACCATTTGTGTACTTCAATTGGTGTTAACAGTATCAAGAGGTCATAAAATGGATGTTGACTAATGGTTTGTCAGTCACGTTACCCCTCTAATGCATGATGATTTTGTGACAGCTAGAAGAGGTTGATATTGTTTGTGGTGGAGTACGAGTATTCTAAATCAGCAGAAGCCTAACCCAAAACTCGTATATGAATTTTGGATATGATCCTTTTGTTCAGATTGTGCAGACAGACTACATTGGAACAGTAGTTCTGTCTTTGCTGTCCGCATTATGTTCCTTCTAACGGCGTAGGATTCCTACATTAGTGACAGCAGAATTTGCTTATTACATTTGATCCACATGGGCAGTTGGACATAAAACCTAATTCACATGCCAAACACGTGTGGGATGAGAGAGGTGGGGGAGGCATGGAGGGGGTGAGAGAGAGAAAGAAAGAGAGATTGAATTAAAGTTTTATGACTGATGAATATTTCATATTCTGGGTACTGAATTCCACGTT
>JAOUQW010000029.1:2734034-2754971 GCA_028565825.1 Olivaichthys viedmensis | reverse complement strand
ACAGTGGATCAAAACAACAGTGAAACATGCTGCTGGATTTTCAATGTGCTCTCACACTTTTGGACCCCACTGTATATTAAATAAACTTCATTAGAAATGTTCACAAGTTGTAGCCATTTTATTTATTTACCTAAACAGAGCTACCCTGACAGTGCAGAATTGTGGAGTATTTAAAACCCATGTTCCTGAGGACCATACATGACATATTAAAGAGCATGTATTGTATAAAAAGGGATCAGAGACAATGCAAATAAATGGCTGCGAATTATAGAAATAGGGGTCCCCTTATAGTAATGAGCCATTTTTACACAGCTTTAGATAACTGGTTGTAGAATATCTCAATGTGCACAGTGCTACTCTCTGTGGGAGAGCCAAGAGGAAAACAGGCAGCATTGGGAAGCCCGTTGGTACGGATGCTGTGGGAATATGAATGAAGTGGATTAGGTGTGAAAAAGGCCTAATTTTGTTCGCTTAAGTGGTGATGAATTTAAATCCCAGTCATTGTAAAGTGTCCAACAGGATTGATTTCTGGGTGAGTCTGAACATGTAATGAATGGGTTTTTTTTTTTTTTTTTTACAACATTGACTTTTATGACATTTTTTATGATTGTTTGAATTTTTATTTAAACAGACATCTCATGTCAGATCATTAGAATCTAGAACTGCTTCACGTGGTTAAAAAGCACACACACACACACACACACACACACACACACACTTATCAACCCTCCTTAATGTCCAGGAAATGTTTCCTCATACTGCCCAGCAATTGCTTCATTTGAGAAAATGTGTTTTGATGCCAATTACTACACCTGGTTTGAAAATGTATTGTGCTGTGTTCATATACTTTTAGGCTTCGCTTCAGTTCAGAATTAATTTGGAAACCCTCTCTGCAAACATACAGCGTGGGTTTCTTTGATACGTCTTAGATTGTAGTTACTCGTATATGAATATGAGAAAATGTTTGTAGAAGAAGGAACTATGTTTCTGTACCTTCGAACAATTTGTATAGGCACTGAGGATAGGAGGATATGAAAATAGAAAATAAGTTTCTGACCACAGGACGGCTGTTGGCTGGATATTTTTGGGTTGGCGGATTGTTTTCCAACCCCGCAGTGACATTGAGGTGTTTAAAAACGCTGCTGCGTCTGATACACTCATGCCAGCGCCACACACACCACCATGTCAGTGTCACTGCTGGGCCGATAAATTGTGCACAGTAACTCGGGCTGTCAAATACTTTTTTAATATTCCTTTCGAATTTCAGTTACTTAAAATATTGGATATTCGAATGCAGAGCTCTGGTTGTCGCCTTGTGACAGATCTATACTGATCCCTGTTGACACGCCCCTTGTCCTACGTCAAGCGACAGGATCGTTTGGCCAAAAACGTTTGGGAAACACGTCTCTATAGCCTTGTGTTGGGTGACTAAAAGCAAAACATGGGATCTTAAACATTCAAATGTGGATTTTCGCCTTCGGATGCGTAAATATTATGTAAATTCGAATAGTGAAATTCGTTTTGACCGCCCTAATACTAACAAATGGGTTACACTCAGTAATTCCATATCTATAAAGTGCACCATATGTAGGTATACCTGATAAAATGGACAATGTGTTTATCTTGAAGTCTAAGGCAGAATACAATTCAGGTATATATCTCTTAATGTAATGCTGCACGACTAAGTTTTCTTGGCCATAAACAAGTGCAAGTTAGTTGTAGGAAGCACCAAAAGAGACACAACTTTACATGGCATTGCAGTCTATCAAACCATGAACAGTTTATCAATCACCTCAAAGGGAAGCAGCATGGCTAAAATACCTAATTACTTAAATAGACATATACACACACATGCACTCAGGGGGTGATTATGCATCGATGTTGAATTGCTCTCAGGGGATCTGAGTCTTCGAAATGAAGCTGGGCAATTCATTTCCCCCATTGTGGAGCCACAAATGAGCCTTATTTTACACTTCACTAGCGAAGGAAGGAGGTGAAAGACACCCTCAGAAACCTGTGGTATCTGCACTGACAGTGTGCCTGGAGAACTAAATTAAACTGTCACATCCCTCTCTCTTCTCTGTCTTCCTCACCCTCTATGGTGTGTGTCCCAGGCACTCGTCTGCTGAAATCCGCAGGCACTTCAGTGGCCTTAGCCATGGCACTGTACAAAGTGGCCTTCACCACCGCAACAGCTCCAGCGCCTCCGGATCCATCTGTTTCAACATTGTGAGTGATGTTCCTTTACTTTCTCTTCTATATGCTACCATCATTGTGTGTTTTTATGTGTTTGGATTTATGGTGCAAACTCGATGTGTGGGTTTTGTGTTGCAACATGGCTTCTGGATTGATCTGTGTGTCTCTAAAGCCTGGCAACCCGTGACACGTGACGCAGTGAGAAGTACTTATAGTGTGTGTGTTTGTGTGTGTGTGTGTGTGCGTGTGTGTGTGTGTGTTCGCATGGTTAATCTCTAACCTGCTTCTAATCCTTCTCTGCTGAAAATGGGTCAGGTCTACCAGAGCGCTCCATCCACCATTTACCTTGCAGCTTACACACTCACTAAAAAATAGTTGAGCGATGTAGGGCTTAATACTACTTGGCCTTTTACACACACACACACACACACACACACACATGGGCGGATTTGGGATGCTGGAGGCTTTTTAATAACTTAATCCTTGGACTGATATATCCATCACACAGCATGCAGAGAAGTGTCAGTGAGAAGTCATATAAAAGTGGCGTAATAATAAGAGTATAGTAGTATTAATAATTAACAACACCATATTCTGTGTGTAGCTCTGGTGTGCTTTCTATAATTATGGCACCTGCATAAGGATTCAGTGTGCAGGTTGTTTTGCTAGTTTGCCAGAAGTTTGGGGGGTGGGAATCATTAGATTCCACAATCATAAATTTCCATATAAATATATATAGACACATCATTTATTCTCAGTTGGTTTCTTGAAATAATAAAATTGCTACTTATTATTCTTGGTCATAAGGGGAGTTGTAACTTAGCCACTCTTGCTAAAACAAGATAGTACACTATTAATTTACATTACACTCCTATCGTGCATTGTTTATTGACCAGTGTTTGTGTATTTCAGTAATAGGTTTTATATATTTAAGTTATTATTTGGCTGTGTATGTGCATTATTACACGACCGTTATGCTTGTGTTATAAAAGTGTCATAAAGTTAACAGAAAAGACAATGAAAACGATAATCGCAATTGTGTGTATGACCATAAATTGTTAGCTAAAAGTTCAAAATCCTAACGGCACCTGCTGGAGACGCCTGGCCCCGTCTGGATTATGTGCTTCTGCATTTTCACCAGAACTGGTAAAGGAAGTGGTGATGACATCACATCCTCCTGTCAGAAGGCATGATGTGTGGTTTAGCAGCTCATAGAGGAAGAGTTGTGCAGAAACAAGCAACCAGGGTTTTCATTTCCGGCAACGCCATTTTGTCACATACCCTTTTACTGGCTGCAAAGACGCTGGGTGAGACTATTCATTTTTATTTTAGTTTCCAGAGATGCACCTGTTCTGTTGGCTCTAAAGTGCTTGTTGGGACTTTGGTAGTAACAAAGCTCTCTCTAATCAGTCATGGAGAATATTAATGCTTTAATGGTAATAGTTAAGGAACAGGAAATTGTGACATTAACACTGGGTTGCTGTGTTTCGGTTGGGCTTGATGAGTTAGGGCCCATCACTGCAGGTTGTTGATGGTTTTCATGACAATGCATGTTGTTGAAGCAGGTGCTTTTTGCGTAGGCATCCTTTCCTTAGAGAATTGCATGGGCTCTCCACTTGTTTTAAGAGTGATGTGGTCCAGGGCAAATCATGCTTATATAACTCAGTCCAAGTTAGAGTCGTCCTCGGATTGCTAATGTACGGTGGCCAAACTTTAGCCATTCAAAAGCCATATAACCTACTTCAACTGTCTGTAGGGTAAATGGTTATCTCTCAAGCTGATGAAAACTTATAAACATTATAAACGTATATGTTGTTGTTCAAAATTTCACTATTGCACACTACAGTTGGGGGACATACTTGCTTATTTGTACAAAAATAACAGGATGGACAAATTATTTATAAGGTTTATAGTATGATTAATGCATATTCTTAAGTCCACATCAGGTAAAACTTTAAAAACAAGTTTGTGGTTTGTGTAACTTCTTATTTAGACAGATTATTTGTCGATGGCTTTTTGTTAACAGATGTTTTGTTAACAATAACTTGCCTAATAACTTTACAAAATAAAAATAAAGATTGTGAAAATATAGTGTATCTTTTATCACTGTTGCACACTACAATACAAGTATGATCCTGTTTGCAGGCCCATTTTTGCCTTCTAAAATGACAAACAGTTGGGGCGGAAAAGTATGCAAGAGCCTTTGCAGGGCCTCAGGCATGACTATCATTAATCGCTTAAACTCTCAGAACCCATCAGCGGGTCCAGATTTACGTTCCTCACTCTTGCAACCTCGTACTCTTTCTATTAGTTTTACTGTAGTTACTGAATAATTCATAGTAGTTACTGAATAATGCGCTTTAAGATGAATAACTAAATATGAAGCTGGGACTAAAGGGTTAAACTCACTAGTTTAGGTTTTGACATTTGTTTCATATCTTTTAAGATCATTCTTTCTTGTTTTCCCCGAAATGTATTATTTTCTCTTTTTGCAAAAGGTTATATGTAATTCCATATCCTGTCTTGCAAAAAAAGTGATCTAAAAGTAAAACTGATGAGCAAAACATAAAACTAATGCCTTTCTAAAAAAGCATTTCCATTGTGGTTTAGCCACGGTTCTGTTTTTCCCAAAGAATTTTTCTAACTTCATTGAATTTGAGACGCTGGCGTACAGCTAAGTTGTTCATCAACATGCCTGGAACTTCCTGAGCACAGTCATGATAGAACATGTCCACCCGTTATTGTTCTGTGTAATAGTTGGATATTACTGAAGGCAATGAATAGTTTCAGCTGTACGATTGCAGCGGTTGTTGTCAGCATTGAAAACTTTGCTGCCAGCACTGAAAAGTAATTCATTGTGCCTCATCTCTCCACCCCTATTTTTTCAGCAAGGTTGCAGAGTTTCTATGTCAGCAGGTTTAAAAATATATATTTATGAGTATTATTATTATTAATTAAGATTAGAGGCATTTCCTATTTGATGGACAGCAGATATTCAAGAGGATTAAGCACATCGTCTGGTGATGTGGCTTATCATTTACACACTAGTCTCCCTCCTAAATGTCTAGGCCTGTGGCCTCGGGCTACAACTGTCCCACTGCTCTGCCTCTGTGCTTTCACCCTCCTCTATTATTGCTCATAGGCAATATTTTACAGACAACACTTTAGCTTTGACTATATTTGATTTCCCACCAAGAAGAGTGACATTTATCTTTGTGAATAATGAGTATATTACCTTGTAAGTGAGGTTTCGAGCTGCATTGTAACTGTTTGTAAGCTTAAACTGGACCTTGATAGTTTTTATGTATGCTCAGTGTTTCTTGAGTGCAAACCATGCCTTCAGTTAATCGATTGTGGTTTGAGGAGTGATTGCAGAACTGGGGAAAGAGAAAAGAACTCTGAGAAGTTGATCTTAAGTTCTCTGTGGCTTCTGCTTTGCACTCGAAGGCCGTATCACTTTTGCTGAAGATTCAAGAGCAAGGAAATGACTGAGAGATTAATGGTGGCAAATAGGAAATTTGTGAATCAGGAGTTTCAGATGTTGACTTTTCCACAAGCTTCAGTTGTGTATTGTATGTGTTTGAATGCTGACCATGACCAGGGATTATTGTGTTTGTCCATAATGTATACATTGACTTGCAGACATACATAAATTTGTGTTATATGTGTTTGAAACCCAACCATTAAACCGTGGTCACTGTCCACATTCGACATACTGACTAATGGAGATAGAGCCATGCTATATTTGTGTATAGTAACAGTGCTCGTGTTTGCTCAGCCTCAGTCTTATGACGCGGTGGAGCCGGTGGATGTGGAGGAATTCCTGATGACGCAGCTGTGCAGTGGAGATGCTGAGCTCATGCAGGAGCTGGGCGATTTCCCCGATGATGACCTGGAGGTGGACTTGGTGGACAGAGAGTGTCGAACCGTCTACCACTCTGTCCCCAAGGATGGGTGAGTTATGAAATGCACATTCGGGGATGGTTTATTGAGAACTATTCACATTCTAAAAAGAAAACTAGCGATTCTGCAGACATACAAATACCAAATGAAAAATAAACCTATTATGGTATTAAGGTAAAAATGCTGATAGGAGTAACATGCAGCAGAAAACAGAACGTATACTCACACAAGTGTCTGACTATAATGAGCAACAAGCCAATGCAAATAAAATAAATGATATTTTATGAACATTCAGTTCACGTCATCTTTAGTTATCTTATTTTATTTAAGATAAAATTAGCAAACCGTCATCAATCAACCACACGTAAATAAGCGCATTCCTGTAAACATTAACTTACAGCGTTTCACATCTACCTTGTTTGGTGTGGACTAATCAAACTTTTTACTTTTAGCTTGGTTTGTGTTGACATATGTGAACACTCCACCCGTACCGCCAAAGATCGGGGGTCTTGGTCCTCAAACAAGTGTACCATGGCTTAGTTCGTTACTGGTGGGATTTCAGTTTGACGATGGTCCACATTAAATGACGTTGTGAAAGGGACTGAGCGCTTGTATCATCGTGGTAAAGTTAGTTCTATTTTTAATATTTGTCTTTACATCTAATAAATTTTTTAATGGACTGTGGGAGCCAATACAGAGTTGCAAATGTGCAACATTACGACCACAGAGAATGATGCACACCAACTGTTTTGCAGTGTTGGTGAAATTCAACATACAACTGTGGTTGTGTTAATACCGAAAAACATAAAACCTCAAAAATATGGACCACCTCTCCCAACTGAAATGCATTTATCTCTAGATCACACGTGGATTGATGCTTATGTATTTGTTTTCCTATAAATAGCTTAAATACGGTTTAAGGAATATTTTATTATCCCAGTGAACAATTAGTATTTCGTTACCTTAAACTATGGGGTTATATTGGCATGTTATTAACGGGTAGTTAACAATTATTGTAGTCTATATTTTCTCTCACAAAAATCCATTTGCATGACCTGCAGAGGTAAAACAATCTCAATGAGAACCAATAAGAAGTGTCCATTTAAATTTATCATGTAAATTCCTGACCAATCAAGGAACACCCTTACTTGCAACCAACGGAACCAAATGAAAAAAATACAACTCGCGTGCAGACTTTAGCAAACCAACTAGGTGTGAAAACAGCCTTAGACTGTGTTTATCCTGGTAAGATCAATAAGTATAAAAGCTTTCTTTCTGTCTCAAGCATGTAGCTTGCTTAAAGCAGAGAGAAATCTGTCATATCAGCAGTGAGCTTAATACGTTTTTGTAGACCCACAGACGAGAACAAATTTATTAAGAGCATGAATATGAAACATGAAACTTGTCAGTGTTTACTTCTGCGTGCACATATGACGCGTATGTATTTGTATGCAGAGTGGAACTGGATCCCCATGTTCGGGACTGTGTCCAGAGTTACACTCAGCCTTGGCTAGTGGTCGGCAGAAGGTGAGCTCCTCCAAAGTTGTGTCTGTTTGCCAAAATGTTAAATTACACTTATAAGTTGCTATTGGCTGTATATGTCTTATGATGCAGTGGAGCTGGTGGATGCTTGGAGCCAGAGTCTGTTAAAAAACTATGCACGGCTGCATTTGTTCTGTGTGGCTTTTGTACAGATGCCAAGGGGATGGATGGAGTGCATACTCGGAGAGGACAGGTTTTCACAAACTGCTCCACAAGCAGACATTCGAGTCAGACGTCCAACCCGAGAAACAGGAGCAACCGGTAAATGCAATGATTTCTGCTGCTATTTTGTCGGATACTGATTTGATAATGGTACCTTTACAAGGTATGACCACACCTGTGTACTCACAAATCAAGAGACGAATCAAGCGAGTGTTTACTTGAGGAAATAAGAAAGAAGGGGTGGGGGTGGGGGTTTGGAGAAAGAGAGGGACAGAACAGGGGAACCCCAACTCTTTGGCTCTGTCCCACCTCTTTTAATCTGAGGCCAGGGGCACAATGAAGCATGAATATTCATTCAGTTGGAGTCACCCAGTTCCTCTTGGTCCAGCCCTTGCTTGCCAAGTCTTAATTACCCAAACCAAAGATTCTTGTTTCAGTGCATGTATTTTTCATGAGTTTGGAGCCAGAGTCAGCCTTACGGGCCTCTAGATTCACTTTAAGGGTAATTAACAGTCTAGTGGGTACCCAGTAGCCCAGCTATTGGTTTGAGCCAGTTCAGTGGAGATTTGTAGTTTGTCTCATAGTTATATAACCTAATTGTCTAAGTTTGGGAATTTCAGTGTGGAGACTGTCCACATGGTTCTCAGGCTCATAGATCTCCCGTAATGTTTGAGAGTTGAAGGGTTTAAGAAGCCAGATTACCGAACCCTAAAAATATACACCATAAATGACAAACCTTTTTCTGTTGCAAGGTTTTATTGTATTGGACATCAAGCTTGCACTTTTCTTGTCTTGCAAAGGCAATCAGTGACAATCTTGAAAGATGAATTATGTGACTTTGTTGCTGCTCTCCTGATCCTCAGGTGAAGTCTCCGTCTTTGGCAGTGTTATGCGATGATGACGGCGCTCGCAGCACTCTCACCTCCTCCGATTTTGACCTACGGGGGCTTCAGCCGGATCCTCGTCTTGACAACCTCTTGCACTTCAGTAACTCCGAGGACCTTGACCGCTTTAACCTCGACGCCAGACAGAACAACCGCCATCCTGAACTTTTCGCTCTCTACCCACCTGCTGATGAGGGGAGCAGTAACCTAACACTTTTCAGCTAGCCACATTTACATGATATCCTCCATGAATGCCTCAATACAGCGTGCCTTTTTGAGCGAATACTACTTATTGAGGATGCTTTCATAGCTGACATTAAAGCTACAATGTACAACATGGTTCTCAAACTCTATAGCATCGCAAAGCAAAAGTCAGTGTTCTCCATACTCTAGCACACTTGATTACAGCCGCTAATTTAACTCATGAAACTAATGAAGATGTGAGTTAAATGAGCAGGGAAAACGGTAAACTGTCCAATGCTATAGAACTGGAGTTCGAGAACATTCAGACATCGGTTTAAGGTTTGTGTTTTGAATGACATGAGAGCTAATTTTCTTTCTATCTACAGGAAGATGCAGTGGAGATTCGTCCCATTCCAGACTGTCCAAAGGAGCACATGGGCCACAGGATCCTAGTGCGATGCCAGACCATCAAGTAATCCTTCCTTTCCTGTAATTGGAGTTTCTGACTCCAAACATTCAAATTAGGCTGGGGTATTCAGCCAGTAAACTTTAATCACAGGGTTTTTAACCTCAAATAAAGGACACAAGGCCGTCCCACTTCTTTTTTTTCTTCTTCATATCACTGTATGGCACATCTATTAGTTGAAGTTGGAGGACGCAGTTGTAATAAAACATTTTTTGTTGATTTCAGTATTACCAAGCATCAAAACTCTTCATATTTCAGAAACCATCTGTTACTGTGCTTGCATTGCACAGCATATTGTTTTAGTTAGACTATATTACTAAGATATGAGGCTGTGCAGCTGTCAGAGGGATCATGCTTTATTTATAAGCCTGTGCTTTTGTCCTCTCCAGGTTTGAAATTGAGATCGAACCCTTGTTTGCCACCATGGCCTTGTATGACCTGAAGGAAAAGAGGAAGGTCAGTATTTGCTCGGCGCCTACGGGTGTAGGGCACCCTTCTCTGTGTATGTCCTTGTAAAGGCTATTGATCAGGATTTCCATCAGAAATGCACAGACCTTTGAATAGTGGCTGTGTTGTTCTCTGTGTGAGTTTGTTTAATCTAGATTAGGGTTCTCTGTTCTCAGCCCTGCCTGCCTGAACTCGCTGCATGACAGTCACCTTTATTCTTCATTAGCCATATCCCTAATAAGAACTTCCATACTGAAATGGCTACAAATTGGTGAGATTTCAAGGGCTATAAAATGGCCTTGTTATTGTCAGCGCGTTGAACTTAAGGACTATTGCAGTCTCTGTTTGGCTCTTCCACGTACCCCAGTTTCTCTCACCCTTATTATTGCCCCTGCTGGATTTTTTTATTACACTTGCTGTGATCGCCTGTTGCCTTTTGAAATAACAGGAGGACAGCACAATTCCTTCCCAAGCAGCCCGCACCGAATTTTAGCATGCTTTTCTGTCTGCCTCAAATAAATAGACAGCAGATGTCATGTTCGACAGCAATCTCCGAAAGTACTGCATCAATCCTCCTCTAAAAGGTTAAAGCCCAGTTTTGACACTGATCATGACTTAAGTGCTAAATCTGGACATTATGTATCTGGATGCTTGATCCTGCACGTAAAGTGGGGAGAATTTGGAATAGCAGGAAGTGTCCTTTTCACAATTTATAGAGAAGGTTTGAAAACAAACTCGTAAGAAGCATCAGTTGACATTTCTGTGATGTTGGAATAGCATTTGAATTTCTTGAACGATGCAGATTTTTCTGATTTAAGACGAAAGTCATTCACATGATCATTAGATGTTTAAATCTGGATCTGATAACAATCAAGGGGTGATTTAATAGCAGTGTCTCGTATATTTAGAAACAAATACGGGAGAAAGGCCTATGCACATCTGTTGGTTCATTTGTTAATTCCATGATTTGAGTCAAGAGGGTCTGGGTGATAAATGTATACATTTTGAACAACAGTTAAATCTCCACTGACAGTTTTGCTCTTCTACTGACTACGGTGTATGTTTAGTATCATGCATGGTGCCTGGATGTTTTTAATTTATTTCATTTTAAATCTGTGATTTCTGAATCTGTAATTTCGCAGCGAGCAGTGTAAAGAATCTATACTCTGTTTGCCAAAGATTGTAGTTCATACCTACACAGCAACACCTTAAATTACCACAACGGAATTCCAACATTTTGTTGTATAGGTAGTAATCCGTGCATATTTACTGAATTAAAAAAAAAGTTAATGTGATAATATTCTGTCAGATTTCAGAGAACTTCCACTGTGATCTGAACTCGGACCAAATGAAGGGCTTCCTGCGCTCCCACACCCCTCATTTCGACTTCTCCACACTGGCAAGGGCTGCTATTTTCTCCATCTCCTACCCTTCTCCAGACATCTACCTGGTCATTAAGGTAACACAACTACATCTCCCACACCTTCAGTAAGTGAGGACTCGGGGTTTTGCCTTCTACACAGAGATTGTGATCATGAGGATAATGATGACTACAAGGATGGTTCTGATGATGATGATGATATGTATTTTTGTGTTTTGGGATAGATCGAGAAAGTCCTGCAGCAGGGGGAAATCGGAGAGTGCGCAGAACCGTACGTGGCGATGAAAGAGAGTGACGGTGCCAAGGTGATGATGGAGAAAACGCACAGATCCAAGAAACACAAGGCATTTTAAATGCTCCTCGCATCTTATCCTTTACCCTCCTCTCCTTTAGAACAAAGATAAGCTGGAGAAGCTGCGGAATCACGCGGAGAACTTCTGTCAGAGGTTGGGTCAGTACAGGATGCCCTTTGCCTTTGCCACGGTCAACATCATGAGCGTGATTAGCACAGCCACACTGGATCGAGACACGACCGACTCAGACAGCCTCAATGGTAAGAGCATCAAGGCCATGGCAGGCTGAGTGGACCAAAAAAGCAATGTGAATGTCTATTAAAGAGGGTGCCAGTGTGTAAAAGATCATGTATGCTCTAAAGACTAAAGACTATTTGATGTCCTCAATCAGTTTTGTGTAGTATATTACCTAGTATACCGTATTAAACACAGCATGATGGTTTGGTGACTCATTTTGTTTGCTCATGCCAGGCAGGAACAATGTGGAAAAGAGGGCTTACCTGCCTAGACGCAACTCTGAGAGATTCACCTCCCTGGAGGACCAGTTCAACCTGTCCAGCTTCAAACCTGCCATCATAACCATTCCGACCTTTTTCAAACAGGTCAGCTCACTGGTTAATGCTCAGTGAGAGTTATTGTTTTCCTGGCTTATGACCTTTGTTCTGCCAGTTCGTGGTCAGTGGTTTGGTTCTGTGCCAATAGTGTATATGCCCCATTTTACAGCATTTGTGCTCGATTGTGTTCAAGATTTTAAAGTTTATTAAATCTGTTGTGAAAACATATTTTGAGGTTTAATCCTCCAGCTTTTTTTTTTTTTTTTGCCGTGACCCTGAGACAGCTCAGGGCCACATTTTGAAGATAAAGTTCAATACCCGTGTTGACAAATTTATTGCGACACATTCCAGAATTCCTTCTCCCAGAGAAGATTTACTGTTCATTTTGCTTTATGTCTTTCATTAAGAACATGGAAATATGTGTGATGCACAGTGTTTTGTGTACTGATGCAATGAGAGTGATACAGACTAGCTGTTTGTCCCTGTTTCCAGGAAGGGGAGCGTCTCAGCGATGAAGACTTATTTAAGTTCCTAGCTGACATCAAGAGGACGTCCTCTCTTCAGCGACGGGTCAAGACCATTTCAGGTAATGCCCATCTTCAAACCCTCCTTCGCGTAGTTCCTTGCACTATATGTCATTTGCATTACACAAAAATGTGCTTAAATTGGAAGCCAGATGCCAGAACTGAGATGGATAATTGGAGGACAGTGTTCATGCTTTGAGCATTTCTGGATTTGTGTGTGTGTTTGGTCTGGCAGGCTCTCTGAAGCTGGAGGTGACCCCGGCTCCAGACACAGTGATGGCGTGTTTGTCTCCTGAGCTCATCCCCATTAAGCCTGTGTCAGAGAAAAACCTGCGACCTGTCAAAGAAGTGCTCGAGTTTCCTTCCAACGACGTCTACGTGCCTCACTGCATATATAGGTCGATATGCACTTATGTACTGTACCTTCAAACAATCTGTACTGTATTTCTAGTATTACAGATAACACTTATGACACTAGTACATTGAGAACTTGAAATATTATACACTCTGTACAGTTGTCAGTTCCACTTCATTAAGTGCACATAGTCTCTAGATTTCCACCAAATGGCTGGATGATTAATTCAATAAATAAATAAATAAATAAATGTAAAACATTGTCACTGCAAAATCTCTAAAGCAGGAACTCTAAAGAAGTGTGTAAATTAGGCATTTGTTAAATTTTGGGTGATTACTGCCATCTAGTGTTGAAGTATTTAAGTGCATCCGTGGTTAAGTGACATTGAACAAGCAAAGAATCCTATAACTTCCCACCAAACCATCATTAAGGATTTAATGTTACAGATTTGCTTTTGTTATAAGCTTATGCATCTAGTAATGTTTGCTCTGTTCCTGTTTCATTTGCAGGAACCTGCTGTATGTGTATCCCCAGAGACTGAACTTCGGCAATCGATTGGCGTCTGCCAGGAACATTACCATAAAGATCCAGTTCTTGAACGGAGACGAGGCACTGCCTGTGAGTACACCAAACACAAAAAAGGGTGTAAAGGGTTTAAATGTCAATATGTATTACATGTGTCATATTTACAGAATTTTACAGGAACTGATGTTTATTACTTAGAGATTACCGGAACAGCTCACAAAAACATGTACTGCAAGAGAGTTGACAGTTGAGGGCATAGGTTTGCACCCCTCTTAGCTTCTGGATAAAAGGAAACAGTACTTTTTTACAATTTATCTACAAATAATAAGACTTCCAAGAATTAAAAAATGAATTGTGGGTGTATCCTGCAACAAGACAACAATCCAAAACATGAGACAAAATCAACAGAAAAATGGTGGCACCATAACCATAAGTTTTACATATGTTTTGCATGACCCCCTCGATTTGAAGAAGACCCAATTTGTAACAGAAGGATGGGGGAATAGAATAGTTAATTTAACTAATTTATACCTGGCATAAATCATTTTTTTGTGACTTCTTCATTTTGTCCTAAGGGTATGCAAACGTTTGCACTCAACTGTATGTCAAGCTGCATGCTAACTAGCTGTTTAAATGCTTTCTAAACTCTAGCCCTGTGATTGCCTCAATCAAGGTTATATTTGGGAAAACAAGTGGTCCAGAGTTTCTATCAGAGATCTACACCCCAGTCACGTACCACAACAGGTAAGACTGCTCACTCAAAACTGACAAGGCTCACATCGTTATTTAGCAAGTGTGAATTAAAATCCTTCATATAAAGTCCTCCAAAGTGTACGGAGTCATTAGACTTCTGTGTTTGTGCAGATCTCCAGATTTTTATGAGGAGGTGAAGATCCAGCTGCCGGCTCAACTGACCGAGAGACACCACCTGCTCTTCTCCTTCTTCCACATCAGCTGCCAGCAGAAGCAGAACCAGAGCGGCAGCGTGGAGACTCTCATCGGTTACTCGGTGCGTCTCTCAGCAGCGGCACAGCTTCAGTTTAAAACATCTGCTCTTTTTTTACCAGCAACACACTTGGAAAATGCATTAGTAAATTAGTCTGAGAGGGAATGACCGAGTAGTTTGTGCTTAAAAGGGCCGTACTTGTGGCTTCGACTAGGTTACATGCAGTTGGGTCCAAAAGTCTTTATTTTAGTATTTAAAACTAATCCAACATTTTACTCAGTTGATACCCGTTATTCAAAGTGAATTCTTTTTGGACCACCATATATTTCATTCAAATGGCTACACAAGTTAATTGTTGCGTTAATCTCTCAGGACCCGTCCGCATGTTTCCTGTCAGTTTTGCTGTATTTACTAAAGAATTAGTTACTGAATAGTACGCTTTAAGATGAATAACTGAATAATAAGCCAGGGGTTTAAATACTGTAGTTAACAATCAGCATCTGATATCGACTCAATTAGTATGGCATGCGCTACTTGTTGTTGTTATTAATACAGCTGCGAGTCATAACAAACTTTATTGGACTTAAGACTCTTAGTATGATGTAATCTTGTTTGAAAAATATAATTGATCAAAATTGTATTAGTTTTTCATAACTCGTAAAAGGAAAAGAGTTCTTTGGAGTGGACACAGACCTTCGGACTCCAAGAGTTAAGCAAATGAAAGCTTGGAAAGCGAACATCAGAGCTGAGGATTGCTGCTAAGCGAGTTTTGTGTGTTGTGTTTTGCCTGCAGTGGTTACCCATCCTTAACAATGAGAGGCTGCAGATGGGACCTTTCTGTTTGCCCATTGCTCTTGAACGTCTTCCTGTGAACTACTCTCTGCATTCTCCTGAGGTACAGTGAGCTAAATTATTGCTGACATGAGATTTCACAAAACTCTTGTTTCATTCCTGTAATCCACTAAAAATCAGTGTCCTATCTTGCCACAGTTTGTGATTCGGCTCAACAGTTTTTTTCATGCTTATGTATATGGACTCTACATAATGTATGTAGATCTTCATTACAAATAAACATGAGCTCTGATTCTTTCTATGAAGAAATTGCCAATCCAGGTTCTGCCAGTCAAGTGGACAGAGGGTCATAAAGGACTTTTCAACTTGGAAATTCAGGCCGTGTCCTCAGTACATACACAGGTGTGTAGCACATACACGCAGACCTTCACTACGATGGCGTCCAAAGGTGTTAGTCCAAGATTACATTATTGCATGTTCTTAGTTGATACTTATTAATCAGGAATACATTATTTCAAACGGAAAAATCCATTTTTAGCTATTTAAGAAAAGAAATTGTAATATATCGAAATATACTATTTTGTTGACCTTTTTTTTTTTTTTATATTGTTGTAATATATCTCTTAATGTATAGCACTTCATATTGGGCCATATTTACAATTGGCAACTTAAGTCGGCAACTTGGGTTCTAAAGATTTGTCAATATTTACACGGGGAAAATTACATATCTGTATTCAGAATCGTGCTACCCAGGGGCTTTAAGATAATTAAGATAATTGAAACCACCTGCCACAAGGTTGCCAGGTTTTTCTTGAGGAGCACTCTCAGGGCATGAGGAATGACAATCTTGTTGGCGAAACGGGCAAAATTGCATTAGTTTTCCTTTGAATTCTGTTGTTTATCTATTAAAAAAAAAAAACATCTATTCAATATCTCTCTCTCTCTCTATGCCTGCTATTGTACTCCATGCCAGGAAAAACACCTGGAGCGCTTCTTCACCCTGTGCCATGCTCTGGAGGGGAAGGCCACGTTTCCTATCCGCATAGGGGACGATAAGGTGCCAGAAAACAAGCTGGAGCAGGAGTTGAAGCTCAGCATAATCTCCCTGTCCTCCTCCGACCTCGAGCCGCTTGTACTATTCCTCCACCTTGTTCTGGACAAGCTGTTTCGCCTCATCATGCAGCCCATGGTCATCGCTGGCCAGACAGGTGAGCATTACAGCGCTTAATGTTTATATGATTATGATCAGTGGTTATGAATGTCATTCTACACATAATATTCTGACATTGCAGTGGTGCACAGATCAAGGCTTTCTTACAAGTATTACAGTATTTCCTCCAGACCGTTTAAGTTTAAGTGATTTCCCAAACACATCACCTAGCCTGTGAACAAATACATACTGTAAATAGAGTGACTGCATATCACCGCTCCCAGCACATTGGAAAGCACTTGGCCCACAGTTAACCACCTTTCTCTTGGAAGCTCTCTGTTCAGTTATATTATTGAGGTCACTACACTTTTATTCGTTTATTGGTGTTTGCGACGGATACTTCTGTTCATGACCTGAGCAATATCATTTTTATCCCTGTTTAATTTACTGTCTATTCGATTCATTCACTGTGTTTTTGGTGTATTTCTGTAGCAAATCTTTCCCAGATAGCCTTTGAGTCCGTGGTGTCCGTTGTGAACAGCCTTCATAACAGTCAGGAACTGGCCAAGGACCACCAGGGCAGGAACTGTCTCCTAGCAACCTACCTCTACTATGTGTACCGGTTGCCAGACACTCCGCTGGAAGTCGTTAACACAGGTGCGACAGTCGCATCATCTTGGCTTGATAGTGATGCAACACTGGCGTCAACGAGCAGAACATACTCACTGTCAGAGAGCAAATTCAGAACATTGCTTTGTCTGTGTTGTATGAAGCAGATGAATTGAGATGTTCAAATTTGGCGGCAGAAAATGTCACACACTTTATTTTAACCCTTATATTCAGTTTAGGTCCAAATGACCCAATTTAAACTTGTGAAATAATAGAGGAATCTTTTTTTGTGTGTGTGTGTTTTCTATAAAACTTTAGGATTGGCCCATTTATTTATTTATATTATATTTATATTGCAGAAATTATGCAGAACCTGAAATAAGAGTGTTTAGAAATTACTTTGTAAATACGAAACAAAAGTCGGTTTTTATCCCTGTGACGTGAGCACAAACCTTTCATCATTAGGATCCCCAAGCATGTGGAGGGTTCTTGTGTCTTTTAATGTGTCTGATTAATATCGCTTATATAGCTAATAATTAACGTGAAGATAAGATTTATTGAGTACAAGTGTACTGCTATAAAAATTAAAAGAGATGGCCTGTGTCATTCGATCATCTATTAATATAGCAAGCGGTGAACAGAACGCAGCACTGAAGGCTGCGTTTCTAGCATTTCAGTGTTAGGACTGTTGGTTCGACTGTTTTCAGGCTCAGGGGCTATGGTACAGGAGAGCAGGTACAGCACTATGGGTCGAGCCACAGCCACAGTCGTAGGCAACATGCTGCTCCATTCTCGCGTCCGTTCCAGCAGCAACCCTGATATCCCTGTTCCACAGAGCACAGAGGACGCTGAGGTCAAGAGCATACTGGCAGAGAAGGTAACACACACACATGCAGAATATATGCACTGTATGCACATTCATGTTAACATTTTAACCCTTCATAAAACTTTATATGTGACAGGTTTTTTTTTTTTGTCCAGTGGAGTCTACATGATCAGTTAAATGATTAAATGACCTTTAGAAAACATTTGATCTAAATATGTGACCTGAAGTGTGATACTGTCTCCTTTATTGCCTTCTAGCCAAAATGTTGATAACATGACAAGGGTGTTTTGTCAAACTATTATAACTTTTATCAAAAGGGCTTTTTCCTCATGTCATTAATAAATGACAAAATTTACATACAAAGTTAAGATGGTGATTGATTCCAGGGCTTGAATCATCCCGGCAGCAGGATGTCCACTATTATCGACGTTACCAACCGCTCTCAAAGTTCCACTAGTAGCACACGGCCCTCAACCAGAAAGGTAACTGCCTTATTCCAGTATACACTTATGATTTAAACAGTTCCTCTGGCCATGTAGATGACCGAGTGTAACAGGCCACTGTGTATGGATCTGTTGCAGCAATTTCATGAAGAGTTGGCTCTTCAAATGGTGGTCAGCACTGGCGTCTGCAGGGAGAATGTCTATAAATACGCCTGGTTCTTCTTTGAGCTGCTGGTGAGAGCACAGTAGGGCTGGTTGGCTTGAGGGTTTTATCGATTGGCTTTATTTAGTTGCACAAGTCAGGCAGAATCGGACACTTTTATATGAGACACACGATATAATAAAGCTGTGTGTGTAACCTAGGTGAAAAGCATGGCTCAGCATGTCTCTCAAATGGAGAAGCAGGGGATTTCTCGCAAGAATCGTTTTTCTGACCGCTTCAAAGATGACATCACCACCATCGTCAATGTGGTGACGGCGGAAATTGGCACTATACTGGTGAAACAGCAGAAGGTTAGGATTTAAAATTGTACGATCTTGAGTTTGTACTTCACTTTCACTTAATTTTCTGATTAAAGAAAATGATCCAGACCCGGAGAGGTCAGGCCATCACAGTAAAAGTTAAAAGGCCAATATCATGAGAATGGCTAACAGTGTGGATTTATGTATTTGTCTGGCAGGAACAGGAGCAGGCTGAAAAGGTGAACATCAGTCTCGCGTTTTTCCTTTATGACCTGATGTCCCTCATGGACAGAGGCTTCGTCTTCAACCTGGTAAAGAACTACTGCAACCAGGTAAGGGCCTCTTACACGTAGTTACTTTTTAAGAACACTTGTCGTGCAGTAACCGTCACTAAAGCTGTTCTCCAGTGCTGTTATACCTGTACCTTTGCCTCTCATGCTCTGCTTTGTGCTCTTATGTTTCAGATGTCGATGAAGAGTGTGTCTATGCCGACTCTGATCAGCATGAGGCTGGAGTTTCTAAGGGTGCTCTGCAGTCATGAGCACTACCTGAACCTGAGCCTGTACTTCAGTAGCCCCTCCTCTGCTCCCACTTCCCCCTCCCCCTCCGTCACTTCACAGGTCAGCAAGTAACAAGTAGACACGCCCACATGAACTCCTTATTAGACAGTGCTCCTGTGCAGATCTGATTTTTGAAAGCTAGAATATTTGTTTTAGCAAGAAAATGTAAGCAGGTATTATAATTAATCCATGGTATTCTTTCTCCAAAAATATCATTAGCTTCATGGCAAAGATGAAAGCAAATCAAATCCATAAAATCCCTATTAGAGGACCCACAATGCCTTGTTGCCTTTATTCTTGGCATGAACAAGAAATTGAGCAATATTGATAAAAGCGTTTAAAGGTAACGTTTGTAATGTTTAGCGCCCTCTGCTGCCTGCAAGGCAAATTGCAATAAAAGCATTACCAAGCCTTACGCTTTCCCCCAACCGACCCAGACTCCTTTTGTTTAAAATGCCCCATGAGTTGCCTTTTAGGGAAAAGGGACAGGCCAGAGCTCGTTTCCTTCTGAAGGCGGGGCTATTTTCTAGGCCGCAAAAAATGTAAACAGTCGTTTGTAATTAAGAAGCTAACAACATTCCATTCCATGGTAATATTGTGAATTACTGTTTATCTTTAAAAGTATATGATTATTACAGGTCTAGAAACATGTATTAAACATTACAAACTGCACCTTTTAAATAGCTTTTAATTAAATGTTAAAAGCCGGGGGTTTTTTTTGCAGTAGTAAATGCTACTCTAGTTATTTACATCTCTTGCTCTCTCTCTCTCTCTCTGTGTCTGTGTGTGTGTCTGTGTGTGTGTCTGTGTGTGTGTGTGTCTGTGTGTGTGTGTGTGTGTCTGTGTGTGTGTCTGTGTGTGTGTCTGTGTGT
Organism: Olivaichthys viedmensis; assembly: GCA_028565825.1. Lineage (NCBI taxonomy): Eukaryota > Metazoa > Chordata > Actinopteri > Siluriformes > Diplomystidae > Olivaichthys > Olivaichthys viedmensis. Next base: position 2,734,896 of record JAOUQW010000029.1, on the reverse strand, counting down.
GTGTGTCTGTGTGTGTGTCTGTGTGTCTGTGTGTGTGTGTGTCTGTCTGTGTGTGTCTGTCTGTGTCTGTGTGTGTCTGTCTGTGTCTGTGTGTGTGTGTGTCTGTGTGTGCGTGTGTGCGTGCGCACTTGCAGACCTCGAGTTCATGTAGTTTGCCGGACCAGAAGATTGTAGCCATGTTTGATCTGAGTCAGGAGTTTAAGCATCAGCACTATCTGACTGGACTGCTGCTGACTGAACTCAGTGCGGCTCTGGATATGGAGTCAGAAGGGTCAGTCCAACACACTTTAAATAGAGAAGGAATATGTGTGCCAAGCATTATTCTTAGTTATTTATTTACTTATTTATTTATGCTTTTCTTTATAGCTTAAGAATATTTTCTGGTTGCTCTTGCTTCCCCTTATATTAGTCTTGGTACTCGATTTTATTTTCCTTTAGCAGTAAGACAAAATTTTACTCAGTTGATTATCATTATTTAGGATACATCCATGATTTAAAACCGAAATAAATTCATCTTTAGGTGTATGATAAATCCTGGTATGATACTGAAATATATCTGAATATCCTGTTTGCACTATTTGCTTTATTTCTAATGTCACGTTTTCCATTAAAAATGGTAACACACATGTATGGTAGTGGTAATTGTTTAGTATGGCTTAGTATGGTCTACAGGTTGTCTTTGTCTATACTTCTTTCACTAAATTATAATTGTTTTGACTTCTGTTAGCAAAGAATCTTGTTAAATAATTCTAATAATTTTACAAAAAGTATTAGTTTTTCTTTTCTGATTAAGTAACAACAGTTCTTGGTCGTGGACTCTTGGACCCTACTGTGTGTGTGTATATGTATGTATATGTATGTG
>JAOUQW010000029.1:2714916-2725771 GCA_028565825.1 Olivaichthys viedmensis | reverse complement strand
TAAGATGAGTCTGAAACATACCAAAATGTGGAAAACTTGAAAGGGTCTGAAAACTTTCCATATGCACTGTATATATCAGCAGCCCGCGCGAGACCCCCTCACACACACACACACACACACACACACACACACACACACACACACACACACACACACACACACACATTCACACCTGTTCTATACTCTATTTCATCATGAGAGATATGACTAGAGCACACCAGCCACACACACTTGCACTACACTTGACCTCATCATGAGATGCAGCTTTACAGCTATAACATGCGCACACACACAAAGCTCCAGTCAAGAATGACCAAAACAGAGCGACACCCCGTCAACACAGCAAATGCCCATCTCTGTTTTCCATATTCTATTAGGTGCAGCTGTCATACCAAATACCACAATTGGACAAAAGAAAAAATCAGACCACTTGCTATGCTGATTAAAAACTGCTCCAAAATAGACACACTGGAAAGATCAATTGAGAATGATTTATAAATGTTGATGCTCTTTGAAAGCCAGTGTTGCTGCAGCACTAAACTAAAACTGGCCTGCTAGTTGCAGTGGCTCCTAATAGAAGCTTCAGAGAAGCTGTCATCCAAACATGCTCGGCATTTGCATTCATGTATTTCACTAATAGTGGCATGTTTGGGGTTGTGTCTGCTCTTTTCCTGTGTGCCCTGGTGGATGGGCCATTTCCTCTGTTCACTTCGTTTGCCTCCCCTCACCAAACACACACACACACACACACACACACACACACACACACATATGAGCCCGCCCCGACCAGATGGCCATGTTGTTTGCTTTCCCATTCATGTTTAATGGGGAAACGATGAATTTTTCCCCGTCTCTGTTTGCCTGAGTGTTTGGTTTGCTCTGACAGTTACCTCCATTGTCATTAGTATAACCTTTAAATGAGTCATGTCTCATGACTCACTTTTTTTTTTTTATTCCTTAACCCCCGTTTTATGTTCGCCTGGCTCCCTTCTCTCGTATTAGACGGCACACCAATTTAATAAAACCATAGGTTTTAAGGCAAACCTGAAATAAATCAATTCTCTAATATCGACAATGTGACATTCTTCATGGCAAAAACCCGCCTCGACACGAGAGACATCGGTGTCTTGAGATGTCTCGCACATATGGTCAATCCAGCATAATGGTGCCACTGAAATGATCCATTGGCAATTATGTCCGAGTTAATGGGATCATTTTGCAGTTTCCTGATGCTGAGCAAGACGGATGGCGCATTTGCTGCCCTTGGCTGGGTCCGCCCCAAAATCAATGAGCTGAGACTATGATAGCAATGGCCAACGCGTCTGGCATGGCGCCATGCTTCATTTTCAGCCCATCACCAGCAGTGGGCAAAATGAGCTTAAATAACCTCAGAGGCTACCCCAGATAAGGACTCTTGGGGAGAGTGATGCTGATATAGGCAGTATTTTCCAAATATGAATAATCAGACTTCAGGATGAGTTGGCCTGAGGGCAGTTATTGAGCATTCAGTAACTAAAAATCATGTAGCGCTGTCATTGAAGTACAGTTATACTGTTATACGACGTGGCTCGATGTGATTCTGGATGTTTTGAAAACTGTTTTTACACCTCATGCAGTTTTCTCCGTCATACAGTTGCACATAAGACTTAATTTGCTGCATGTGATGCATATTCTTTGTTCCCTGAACAGAATTTCTCTAGAGTGAAGATGCAGGTGACCATGTCGTTGGCGTCTCTAGTAGGGAAGTCCTCAGATGTGCACGAGGAGTACCTGCGACGTTCTTTTCGCACCATTCTAGCCTATGCAGAAGAAGACACAGAGATGCAAACCACGCAGCTTCCTTCGCAGGTAAGACCCCACAGCTAAGCCACTAGAGCAGCCTGTTATGTATTTAGCATGCAGTGCTATTTCAAATCTAATCAAATCCTTGCAGTCTAGACTGCTGAGTGAATCAATAGCCCTGCCGGTATGTAGGCAGTGAAATTATGGTCTGGCCTCTTTTGAAATGGTAAAATAATAGAAATTAGTCAGTATGCAGTTCTTGGCCACTGAATGAAATGTGTTGAGTCATGTAGCAAGAATCATGGACCGTTTTGAATCAGATTTAAATGAATAAATAAAATAAATCTCCACTTCATCATTTTTCTCAGGTGGATGAACTTCTGAGGAATCTAAACAGCATCCTCTCAGATACAGTCAAAATGAAGGAGTTCCAGGAAGACCCTGAAATGCTAATGGACCTTATGTATAGGTAATGCGCACACACACACACACATTCAGACACAAAAACAAGAGAGCGTGACACTACCCCACTCACTCACTCCCTCACTCACTCCCTCACTCACTCAGCTGAGTGTGACTGAGTGTGATTCGCCATCCCGTGCCTCTGGCCTCCGGCCTCCATGTACTGTGGTTTCTTCCTCTGCTTCCCATTTGCCTGCGGTTTCTGCTGTTTGTCTACTGTTTTTGAACTTACCATGGAAACTATGCAGCTGTGTCTTAGCCCTGAGCTCTGGCCCAGCATGTGCACAGGCTGCATGTAAATGTGCAAAAGCACACGTGTCCTTGATTTTCAGGCTGTCAGAATTGGGATCTTGCTAACCTAATTGCTATATCATAATGTCTCAACCTCCATGTTTGCATCCGTGGCAGGATTGCAAAGGGCTACCAGACATCACCCGATCTGCGCCTGACCTGGCTGCAGAACATGGCTGAGAAGCATAACAGCAGGAAGTGCTTCACAGAGTCGGCAATGTGTCTGGTGCACGCCGCCGCCCTGGTGGCTGAGTACCTCAGCATGCTGGAGGACCACAAGTACCTACCTGTGGGCAGTGTCACCTTCCAAGTGAGTTATAAGTCTAGCTGGAATGCAGAGATATGCATCCTTCCCAGAAGTAACTGCTAAAAGATGCCTCATGCCATATTTTAGGTTAAGAATAAATTAATGCGTAACTGGAATACGGAGGCAAGTACACACAGTGACTCATTCAGTGGCTCAACAAAAGTGGGATGGTGAACATAAAAAAATGGTAAACCTCCCTCCCACTCAGATAGGTTTAACTCTCTCTCAAATTGGGAGGCTTTGGCAGTTACACTATATCAGCAATATTTATCTGGACAAGCAAAAAACTGTTTTGGGATTATTATCTCACAGCTGGATTAATCAGAGATAATTAGGCATAATTAGGAAGCACAACGCAGCAGGCTTTCTTACCATTATTGCCACTTCTGTTCAGAAGAGAAAGCTATGGAGTTGAAGAAGTAGAGAAGATGAACACAACTTATTTTTTATGTTTTTGGTTCAGAAATAACAGATGATTTAGCAACACAAGTAGAAGACGTGTGGTTACGTTTTCAGACCCTCAAGCCACTTAAATAATGAGTCATATTTTACCCCTGACAGAACGTCTCCCCTAATGTTCTGGAGGAGTCCGCGGTGTCGGACGATATCTTGTCCCCAGATGAGGACGGAGTTTGTTCAGGACGCTACTTCACAGAGAGTGGTCTGGTGGGGCTTCTTGAGCAGGCTGCAGAACTCTTCAGCAATGTAGGTTACATATGCAATATAGTACTACATCCTAAACCTAGCCGGTGGAATTACTGACTGCACGTGTGGTATAATCTAATCTTTCAAGATTATATCACAAGGCCGGTTGCCTTGACTTACTACCACCAGGCAATGCTTGTTTTGTTAAGTATAGCTAAACCACGATTGTTGATTTGATTCTTCTTTTGATTTGATCCTCTGCCACTGTTTCTCAACAGGGGGGGTTATATGAGGCAGTGAATGAGGTGTATAAGGTCATCATTCCCATACTGGAGGCCCATAGAGATTTCCAGAAACTGGCCACCACTCACGACAATCTAAAAAGAGCTTTTGAGAACATCGTCCAGAAGGTAAATCGGAGAGCAGATGGTTCTACTACAGTTATGGCATTGTGGCACTTTCCGTGAATCTGTTCTACTACAGATTTACAGGTCATTCATTTAAATCGGGGTTATTATAGTTAACCAACACTAAAACCAAAACCTAAATGCCCTAAAATTAAATAAAAAATACAACTGAATGAAAACTAGAAATGTTGCCTCTGAAAGCGCGCATGTGAATTAATTTCTATTGAATTTTTTTCTGCATATCGTTCGCGTGACTCGCTTTCTAGTTTAGTGTGAAATATGGCGACAGGAAGAGCCTGATTGCACTGTGGGAATATTATAAATGTAACTCTTACACAAAAATGTACATGCTTGGTTTCGAATAATAACGTATTGTGCGTTATCCCTGTATACAGGTTTTATTTATTTTTTGCTAAATATAATTTTGTTGAAGTATTCACTTATTTTATGGCCTGTTATGAAAAGTCACATTGACGATCAGAAAATGAATGTAATTTTAGTTAAAAACATATTATTCGCAAAATTGCATACTCCTATTTGTGTTACAGAAACACTGAGTTAGTTGAGCAATATTCGACGTACCTAAATACATCACGAATCCACTGTTTTACTCGTCGTCTTTCTTGTAGATCATGTGTAGTGGGTATTCATGCAGTCCTCTCTAAAGATCAGACACAAACATCCTCATAACTTACAGTCTGGTTAAAACTGAAACTAAAATATATAAAAATATCTCTTTAAAAAACCCAAAAGCAACAAAGACATTTAAAACTGAACTGAATTTAATAATATATAACAATAGAAAAATCGAAACTATAATAACACTGATTTAAATGGATTTTAGACCTCGAACCTGAAGTTTTCTGTCTTGTTTCAGGGTCACAAGAGGATGTTCGGGACGTATTTCCGTGTAGCATTTTTTGGCTCAAAGTTTGGAGATCTGGATGAGCGGGAGTTCATATATAAAGAGCCGGGAATCACGCATCTCCCTGAGATCTCCCACAGACTAGAAGTAAGCCATGTCTGAATGTACAGCAAACTTCTACTCCACAGTTTATTATGATGGATCAGCGATCAGTGAACTATAGTGTTAAATGTCCACTTGCAGAGCTCAGTGAAATGTAGTGTTTTTATTGTGTGTAAAACATGATGTCGTGTCCATTCGCGTGCATGTGACCATATTTTGTCCTTTCTTAAGAATTTCTACAGACAGTGTTTGGGAGACGACGTTCTGGAAATGATCAAGGATTCCACACCTGTAGACAGAAACAAACTGAATCCCAACAAGGTACTTAAAACCAGATGTCATGCTAATTTCAAGTTAATTAAAACAGAATTAAGAGCTAATCAGTTTCATCAAATTCAGGGCTTCCGGGTTACTTCATGAACAAAGTACTTTTTTCTAGCTGAAACTGCATTTTGCTGTGGAATCCAATTTTCTAACTGCTACTAAAGTTTCGCCGTAGTTTAATTTCCATGTTGCTTATTTGAAACGATGAACCTCTTTCTTTTGTTTTTTTTGTAACTAGGCATATATTCAGATCACCTTCGTAGAGCCCTACTTTGATGACTATGAGATGAAGGATCGTATGACCAACTTTGAGAAGAACTTCAACCTGCGCCGCTTCATGTACACCACCCCGTTCACAAAGAGCGGACGACCTCGAGGAGAGCTGAACGAGCAGTACAAGAGAAAGACCATCCTCACCACACAGCACGCCTTTCCTTATGTGAAGACAAGAATCAATGTCATTCAGAAGGAGGAGGTAACGAGGACATTCCTTCACACACACTTCTATTTGCACTTGAACTTAACCTTTGTGTATTTACACTTTGTTACTATAGCGGCCATGGGTTTTTTGTTTGCCTAGACAGAGTAGTATATTTGCAAACACATCTAACATTTTCCTTCTGCAGTTTGACCTCACCCCGATTGAGGTGGCTATCGAAGACATGCAGAAAAAAACTCGCGAGCTGGCTATCGCCACACACAAAGAGAAGCCTGACCCCATAATGCTGCAGATGGTTTTGCAGGGGTCCGTAACAGCCACAGTTAACCAGGTCTGACCATCTCACCTACATCTAAACTCACTGACTTGACTGTTTATTCACTGTTATTTTGTGTGATAGGAAACTTTGCTTCTTCCCAGGAAATATCTCTATTTTAGTCTCAGGAAATCTGCGGCGTAATGTATTACAGTGATATAAGCCGTGAAAGTCGGTCTGAATGGTTTTAAAAATGCTATTGCCTTCCTGGGGCTGTCGGGGCCACAGAGTAACAGTTTACAACACAGATCATGATAAGTTTACTGTTGCAATGTCTCCAAAGTCCTTAGGAGATGGCTGTGGTTACATGATAAATGCCAGTTGGAGGGACAACACAGGAAACGTATGGCAATCCCTCCACTCCTAGGCTGTGCAGCCACATCACTCAGACAAAGGCCTATTCATGCTTTTCCCTTATGTGTTGACTTTACCTCGTGGCCTCCAATGTGTGAAGCATTCATTTTCTCTGTCAGTGCTGAGTTTGGGAGAGAAACCTCTTTCTTTTCCTCTCTCCCTCTCTGTCTCTTTAGGGACCATTAGAGGTGGCCCAGGTCTTCTTGAATGAAATCCCAGCAGACCCCAAACTCTACCGTCATCACAACAAGCTGCGTCTGTGTTTCAAAGAGTTCATCCTACGGTGAGTGTGGCATTTAAGATCTCTTAAGAAAGAGATCCAATCAAGCAGCACTTTTTTTTTCTTCTTTTTTTTTTTCTTTTTTTTTCTTCTTCTTCAGGTCAATGACTTTTTCAACTTGGCCCCATCGCTGGTATGTATCTTTTTGTTTCCATTTAAAATGAATGGGAAAAAAAAAAAAAAAACGATGCAAAAGAGTTGCTTAGCCCTGAAAATCGAAATAACGGAGTGCCATTTTTTTTTTCTTCTCTTGAATATTTCTTAAGGAAATGAAAATGCTACCAGAGGGCCTTTTTCATTTATTTTCCATTTGCAAAGAAACCGACAGGCCAAGGCTTAATGTCACTCAGCTGCATCTGATTTGTGTTATCATTAACATGCTTAAACAGAAACTCTAACGAAATCGACCTCGAAGTGGAGAATTTTTTTCAGGACATATGGAACTTTTGAGGTAATATTTCAGTTTGGCTCCTGAAAGTGGCTTTTATTTTGGACATGTGTCAAAACCCAAGCCTTGATTGCTGCCAAAGTACTGACACATATTTACGGTTATTTTAAAAATGTTTCTTTTCTTCTATGGTCCATATAAGCTGGAACGACATCTTATTAGCCACATGATGCAACGAATGTTATGGCTTGCTAGTACATTGGCTGGAGCAGGTTCTGTTTGTGTAACACATCTGAGAGTGATGGTGCAGATCAGGGATTAGCCCTCTTCTGTAGTATATGGAGTACAGTAGCTGTATTCATAAGGATTTAAAAGGGATCCTAGATAAGCAATCAACCAGAGTGGTTTAATATGTAACATTGTACCCCAGGCTTTAATCACAATGTCATAGCAAGCATTTTTCACATTTGATTAGTGCAGACAACTGCTCTTATTGTGAGGCTGAACAAGATTACTTTGTGCTCAGGTGGTCTGTGTGCCATTACATTTATGTTGTCTGTTTTTTTTTGTTTTTTTATTAATTTTTTACATTTCATACCCTTGGAGAATACAGAAACCCTTATATAGAAACACATACTAGAGAGAAGTTAATCTGCTGTTACTAATTCAGCATGTTTTATTCTGACACAAATCCAAATTTAAAATGCAGTCTGTAAATATTTTTTATCGTCGCTCCAGGGTCTTAATGGTTTTGTGGCGCTTTTTTCTTCGGCAGTCCTTCATCTTATGGCTACAGCTCTGAAAAGGCTTCCAGTACCAGAAGTATCAGGCAGAACCTTTAAATCACAATCCCTTTCAATCAGTCACTCCGCTTCTCCCAGTTCAGATTTTACAGCATTAGATTCTTCTTACCCACTATTAAGGTGATATATTCCCGCCCTTTATGTGTAGCTCACTGTAAATGCGTATGTGGTGCAGGTGTGGGGAGGCAGTCGAGAAGAACAAGCACCTGATCACACCTGACCAGCGGGAGTATCAGCATGAGCTGAAGAAGAACTACAATAAGCTGAGGGAAAACCTGCGGCCCATGCTGGAGAGGAAGATCCCTGAGCTCTACAAGCCCATCGTCAAACCCCGGCTGGAGAACAGGTAGTGCATCCGCTCACTGATGTGCTATAGAGCAAAACATAAAGGCGCAAAGGTCTTTGGTGAGACAGTCATCGCAACCAAACATTTACGGTGTCGTACATGTGCAGCCTACTTCTTGTGCATTGAGCTTCATGGCTGTACTCTAGGGATGTGAGCGGGACTGTTTTTGGAAGCATGAGCTGATAGAAAAGGATGGTGCTTTCTTCTTTCTGAAAAAAAAAAAAACTGCTACTATTTAGTAGCGGTCATTTAGTAGCGGTCATTTGTTATCTTTCTTCGTCCCACAATTTCTGACTACTCGCTCGCACCTGCAATTTTTTTTGTTGGGTTCCGCGGGTCCTGGGGAATCTCAGTCCTGATCCACACCTCTACTGTACTCTCACTTCACCAGTTATGGCTCAATTGATTTGACTGCACATTTCAGGCCACACAGATGTTATAGTATAATACAGCTCTTGATGATGATTGATTACTAAAAAGTCCTAGCTGCCTTTTGAAACCTGTCTTCTCTTCCCCGTCTTGTTTGGAACAGGGACTCCATCAAACGACACAGCTTGCGGCGGACTCAGGAGGAGAGTTTATGATGTCATGAGAATGGAGGAGACATCCAGGGGTGATCAGGAGGAGACATGCCATCATTCATAGTGGAAGAGCAACTTCACTGACGTTTTGATGCCTTGAGCAGGGTTTCATGCACAGTATTAAAGATAACTTGCGTTATTATTTTATGTTCAATTTGTCTAAGTGATACTGAAATGTGTCTATATTCAGTATGTCATTTTGTCTAAATTTGCTGTTTTCCCACAAGGCATTTTCAGCTGGTAAACTTGGCGGACACTTGCTAAATACCTAACTATCAGGTGATTTAATAACCAGTTCAGTTAATGGACTCATGTTTAAATATTAAACTTGAGTGGCTGAGGAAACGCCATTCAACAATGTTGTTGTCCCTAAAAGGTGACATGAAATCAAGTTATGTAAATGTTTATTGTACTTTTAATTAGTGTCCCTACTTTTAAAACATTCAAGCATCATAGCTGTTATCTAGCAACTACCGTAAAAATGAAACAAATGGAAAATTTGAAACGTTGAACACTTTGACGCTTTATTGATCCCTTAATGGGACATTGTTCCAGAAACTTGGATTAGAATCAGGATAAGATGAAACAGGCATAAGTACCCCAAACAGTGCAAATAAACATATGTACAGAAATCTACAGGACGGATACAAATATGCAGGACAAAATGAATATAAAGGAATATGCTAGCAGTGCAAATATACTGTCCGCACATAAGCAGGAGGATGTAAGGCTAAACAGAGACAGCTTAGGGTGGTGTTTAAAAAGTCTGATAGCTGCAGGAAAGAAGAGACCTGCGAGATCACCCCCTCCTGCAGTGAGACATGAGCAGCCTCACATGCTCCGTTGGGCACTGATTGTCTCATGAAGCGGATGGGAGAAATGTCTCATGATGGTTGAGAGCTTAGCCATTGAAGTGGGATGACTGGAATTTTGTGTACGAGTTGCATCCTGCATTGCACGCATGACTCGGAAACTGAACTTCTAGCAGTCTTGGAAATCTTAGAAAATGTTTAACATTTGAGCCAGATGTTAAGTGGTGAACGGAAATCCTAAAATGCTGCTGTGCAAGCTCTCTTTACTCAGCTGAATTGTGTAAAGTCTAAAGGCAGATGGAGAAATAAAAGAACTGCTTGCAAAAACATACTGATCATGTCCATTGGAGGTTAACAAACTCGCGCCTGGCCACGTTAGACATGGATTCTTCATCCTCTGGCTTTTGCTGCAACAATAGAATATATATTTTTAGCAGAGATATATGAAATAGATGTATATATGTTTTACTTTTTATTTATAGAAAATTGCAGTCATCACGCTCACTGGTACGACAGCACCGGCTGTAGTATACTAATAAAAATGTCCTCATTACCTAACCCTGTTTAGAATATGTCAATAACAATTTTTTTTTCTTTTTTTTTTTTTAAAGTCGACATCCGTTTAAAAGATAAAACACAGTGGGTGTGTTTATCAAATGTGCATAAGGAACATGGAATTATTATTCTATATATTATTGTTGTTTTTTTTCCTTTCTATTAACTGGAAGTGTAATTTGTTCAGAAGTGTTTCGTTAGGGTTTAGTTTTTTATTTTTGTTGTGCCAAATGATAAAGATGTTTCCCATTATTCACACACAACGCAGCAGTTTGCAGTTTCCCCTTTTGTCTTGATAAGGAACCTGTTTAGTTTTTGAACATCCTCATACCTTCTGTTACACGTGTTGCTGCTCTCGACACTGTGAGAACTGCTCGGTCTTTAGTGTTTCTCATTATTAAAAGCACAAAGTGGATGTGCATTTCTTTTGTATCACATCAATCCAATGCACACAAACCCAATAAAAGATGTTAAATGTCAAAGCCCTGTTGTCTCCTCCAGCTTGATCACTTGCTGTGCTTTATAAAACTGCTCAAACACAGCATGTTCACTTCTAAAGCTGCACAACAGTGCAGCACAAAGACCTGATGTGTTCAAGGCAAAGGGTGCTTTACACCAAATACCACTGCACTTTCATTTCATGTTTACTGCACTTTCATATTTACTGCACTTTCATTTCATGTTTACTGCACTTTCATATTTACTGCACTTTCATATTTACTTTCATTTCATGTTTACTGCACTTTCATATTTACTGCACTTTCATATTTACTTTCATTTCATGTTTACTGCACTT
>JAOUQW010000029.1:2644486-2662251 GCA_028565825.1 Olivaichthys viedmensis | reverse complement strand
AATGTGTTTGTGTTGTGTGAGACTGTGTAGACATGGTAGTCGTCATGGTGAGTTTTCAGTGTGTGTGTGTGTGTGTGTGTGTGTGTGTGTGTGTGAGATCCATGTGGCCAGAAGTAGGAGAATAAGAATACGAATAAGGAATCAAGAATACCTTATTTAAAACTGAGATGACTCAATTTGAACAGTTTTAGAAATGCTTGTATGAAACAGTAATATCTGGATTTCCTCTTCACACACCATTTGCTTTTTATTTTGCGCCAAATATTTCATATGAAGGGTAACATGTACGTACGCTCCTAACACAGTGTTAATTTCCTCGGGACCGCCAAGCTGCCACTGCTCCGGGGGCATTGTATCATGACCCTGTGCTCTGTTGTAAGTCGCTCTGGAAAAGGGCGTCTGCTAAATGCTGTAAATGTAAATGTATTGTGTTGGAGCGTAAGTTACAGGAGAGGCACTTGTAGAATATAACCAGTGGAGCCAAACTGATAAGAAGTGAGAGACAGAAACACAAACTGTTTGGTGTGGAATTGTGTGGTGTATGGTGTCCATTTCCAATCACTATTCTTTAATGGCTCACATCAGCAATCTGACCACTCTGCCTGTCTCTTTCAAAGCCTGAGCCTTTTCCGAGTTTTCTCAGAGGACTCAGGCTCGAAGCGCAGGCAGCTTTTAACGTGAGTGCTTCCCTGAAAGAGATAAAAGAAAAAAAAAAATCAACAAGATCTCAGTGTCATTAAATCCCATCTGTGTTTGTCTTTCTGGCAAAAACGGAAAAGGCATCAGCCAGGAAATACAGGGTCACACACGGCATTAACCGATTACACATGCATATGCCCCTACCCGCCGTTCAACACTGAAACTCCGGCTGGTTTTGAGTAAATTACCAATTTGTGAGTAAGTGCTCCCTCATAAATGTGCAGTAGCCCATAGTGGTCAATCAAAGTGCTGTTTTTTGTTTTTTTCTCCCCCTGACGTCTAGCCTCGTGTTCCCCTATTTAAGGGCCTCATTTGGTAGGGAAATGAAATCAATGCTCGCATAAAAAAAAAAAAAAAAACCCTGCGCTCTGTGAACTCAGCCATCACTTCATCCACTGGTAAGTAGAACTTGAAAACATCTGTTAGGTTGAGAGAGTGAGGGCTGTGTTTTTTGGTAATGAGCGATGGAGACGGCGGCTCCCACAGACTACTTCGATGCTATTAGACTCGCCCTGTGCTCTCCTTCTCCGCTTTGGAACGTCCGCAAGGGGATAGACTTGTAAAGCCAACAGCGTTCGTGGCCATCGCTTTAATGTGAGCACTTAGTTCAACTGGGTCTCAAAGTGCCAGGGATTATTGAGGGAAACGCATATGTATCTAATAATCGTGACTTTTCAGAGGGCTTTTTTTTCCCCATCGTTGGGCGCACAGACCAATTTGAGACCGTTTGAGCCGAGGTACTTCCTTGTCAAGAGGAAAAATTGTTGTTCTTGTAGAATTGCTATTTCACTCTGGGCGTGATTAAGTAGGAGCTACTATAACTCTTTATCAATTTAAACTTTTTTCGAGAAAGCCTAAGAGGGCGCTCAATGTGGCGGGTTGTTCGGAGACACTGCTCAGTCCTCTGTTTTAACTTGCCGTAATAACTCTTTTTCATTAAGGACTTGGGGGCCTACATTCAGAGGCAAAGCACAGAGCGTTCAGTAAATCTAGAATTCATGCTTTGATAATTACATTTATTAGTCATGTAGTTGGAATTTAGAAGCAAGACCTCTATTACAGCTTTTTTTTTAAACAAACTTTTTCTGTAGCTTCTTTTCACAGTTGGAATATAAGCATATGGTCAGCTTGTGGATAGCTCCATCTAAAGTGTCAAAGAGTAAGGTAGTGATAGCTCAACAGCCTGAGAACTTGGCTATGACATAATGCTCAAAGGTTGAGCAGTCCCAGCTGAAGATTGCTCCCTTTCTGTCCTTGAGTATGCTTTAACTCTGAGTTGTTCCAGAGGGAGTCTCACTGTGCCAATGTATGCCAAAAAGCATCAGGTAAATGACGTGTGCATACATTAAGGTATGCCTGTTTGAAAGAAAGTACTAAAGGAAAATTTCAGATAGCAAAAATGTAGAAGGTGGCAGGAATAGACATGGACAAATACATGCATGACCTGGGGTTCATCAAACCCTGCAGAAGAACGTGTCATCATGCCACACAGTCTGAGAAACTCAGAGTGATCAAAACTGATACTGCTGTTTAAATTTAACATAACATTTTACTTACGTAATTATTGATTGTGGAGACTGGGGGGCTATGAAATTTGAAAATATTGGACCACCAAATATTGGAAATTATAAAACATGCTTGTGCCTCCCAACACCACCACATTTATCAAACTGTTTAAAATGGCATGGGAAAATCCCCAGCACCAAGATTCTACGGGATAAATGGCATTATGAATTTTGGGGGCTGATGGCAGTGGACCATGGAAAAAAACAGCCTTTATCAGATTCGTTCTGGCTCAGTTAGTGGATTCTGGGCTGGGTCAATAACAGCAGTGGCTGCACGCAAAAACATAATGAGGAAAAAAGTGTGTGTGTGTGTGGGTGTATGTGTGCGCGCACATATGTTACGATGGTTATTTCAATTCCAACTTTAAATAACCAAATTTCATTCTGCTACACTTTCCATATAGCACCCTAAAGCGTTCTTCGGTTTGTCCCTCTGGGGGAAAAGGTTCAGCGTACAACAAGCGAGAACTGTTAAGCATCCAAAGAACCCTTGAGGAACCATTTTTTCTAAGAGTGTATAATGTGAATCCCAAATAAATCACTTATGATTTGAGGTCAGCAGTAGTCGATTATTTAATTTTGTATTAAAGGGTTTCTGAACACACATAGCCCAGCACACAATATGTGTATACAGCACAGATAGTGAGATTAGAATGGGGGAGATGAAACAGAACAACACACCTGGGAGCTATCTAAACCTGTTCTATGTTTCCATCTCCCTGCTCTTTCTCCTTCTTGTCCCATCTACTCTCTGTAACTTTACACTGGGACTAGCAGAAGCACATGGAAAACAAAGGCTGTAAAGTCAGTTTAACTTCATCATGAGGGTTCTGGGCTAGACTAAGATTCATTCCTGTATCATCTTCTGTCGTAATAAAGAGCTACTCATTAAGCCTGAACTTATTGAAGCACACATCAGAGCGAACAATCACACAAGTCTCCCCCTCAAATCTTTTTTTATTTGTGTATTAGTCATCTTAGAAAAGAAAGTTAAAGAACCGCTGCTGTCAGCTACCAGGCTGGGCTGCCGAGCCAGAGTCAGTCAAAGTGAAGCGTAATTTACGGCGTGTATCTGTTAGAGGGCTCTCAGCGGGGACACTCTGCCATGCAGCTCAGTGAGTGTGTGTGGATGTGTCTTTGTGCACTGCCTGTCTGGCTTCTCTAATCTCCTTTGGGAGTAACTGCTTGTTCCCTTGTATTATAAGGAAACAATTTGAGTTGATGTAAGATTTAATGTTCCTATCAGCATCAGAGGCTAGAGGAATAGAGTCGCATAGATTTACTGGTATTAAAGCCTGGCCATAACTCGAATTTTTCTTTAGCATCTGCCTATTGCCCTTTTCATGTTCGTTCATGAACTGATTATGTATTCTTGGATGTAGGTCTGTTCCATGTGCACACTACGTGTGTCAGAGTGAGTGAAAGTCTTGCTTCACTGCCGCTGTGTTTATGTAAGCTTCACACTTTCACCTTTCTTCTCGATGTTGTTTTGGGCTGAAGGTCCAGCCATGCGTGACGGCAGGACAGAGAGGGAATGAGGGAGTACATCACGTTTACCTCTGTCAGATCTGGCCCTAATCCGGGTTCAGCAGCAGGGTTAAAGGAACGGCAGTCCATCTGCAACGTGTCTTCAATGCACTGCTACTCATTTTCATAACACATCGTGCCAGGGCATAGTGAGGTGACAGCTCCTCTATTCCCCAGTCAGGCCAGACGGACCGGAGCGGGCTTTTAGCCGAGACTGATACTATCTCTGAGGCCCGTTCGGGGGGCTGCATTTGGACATGTTTATTTAGACTGTGCCCCTATCTCGGCAGTGTACCCTGACTTGGGCTGGAGGACATTCAAGCTCCAAATATTTTTTTTTTCATGGGCTGGTTTATGAAACACATGTCTAAGATAAGGAGGGTGAATTACAAGTGATGCTCTGTATATTCCAGGGTAATATTGACGTCTCAGTATAGTACATGGTGAGTTAAAGTAATATCGAGTTACATCATTCTTTAATAATCCGCCTTGTTCTCACTTGGTTCTAAATTAGATGAAGAAACAGACCTGTATACTAGTCCAACAGTGACAGAATTTTTTATCACACTTCATATTCTTATTCATAATATTGCTGGTGTCTGTGCAGTTTGATCAGATTTCTTGGTCTGATTTAAATGCAACTTCATATGAACGAGAACCTTATGCTGGAGTTGACCTGTATGAGATTGGCCAGGGGCGCCGTCTGATAGCGTGTAAAGCGGGAGAGCATCTTGAGAACTTGAAAAGCCATCTGTAAATAACTCCAGTGATGACATCCAGAGCTGCGGATCTGAAATTCTTCTGGCTCGGACCCTGATATGTGTGCCGGTTCCGCTTGGCTTGTCTAACAGCGCTGCTCTGTTTTCGATTTTTCGCCTCTGCTTGAGCATTGTCTCTTAGCCAGTACACATGTCACAGTCTTTTTGATGCTCTTTTAAGCAGGTATTATCAAAGCTACTTTCAACAGGTGTCCCTCGCAGGATGTAGCTCTGTTCCTTTGATCTTCTCTGTACGTCCCTTCCCTCCTTGTTTACCAGTCAATCATTATTTGGGAGGCACACTCACACGTCTGTGTGTATGTGTGTGTTCTGAGCACCTGCGATACAACAACACGGCTTTCCTGCTTTGAACGTCCCTCACTCAAGCTTGTCCTGCAGCAGCAATGCTTTTCTCTTAAAGCCCATCTCAGTGCTGTTTGTTTTTGTCACCTGCTTTGGTGATATTGGACACAATTGGCCCTTTGTTGCCCTCATGAAAACTGGCCTTTATCTGCTGGAGTAATTGTGCATTAACAGCAACATTTCTTTCTTTCTCTCTTGCTTTGTCTCCCTCCTCCAGAGAATAAAAGATGCCTTTGAGAGCCACACTCCAAGGCTGTGGTCTGTGGCGAGGTCTTGATTGACAGAAATTAATTAAACTTCCTCAGCGTGACATGCGCATGTGTGGTGTGACACAGTTAAACACCCTCACTCTGTTATCTTCATGTCGCCAGTATGATTCAGGATAAGCACTAGATCTACAAATTATTGATATGATTACATTAGTGATACTTTGGCGCTTGTTTCCAACCTAAAGTCAGTTGTGTCACATGGTCTATGAAAACAGCTCCCCCGCTTTCAAGGTCATTGTAACGTTACTAGTTAGGACAGCTGGAGGTAGATTTAATAGACTTGTCATGTGTATTATCTGGTGCTTGTATATCTATGCTGTTTGTTGTCTCAGCTGCTGGACATTACACAAAGAGACCTGTTGATTGCTCTGTCCCAGCCTGCTTTTAGCTCTATAGGCTGAGGCTTACCAAGGGAATATGGGATCTGGAATCCTCTGATGCTTAAGCTGTGGTTGGGGTAAATCATAGATTGCACATTTATGAACGCTGGAGTTCTGTTTGTGGTTCAACCCTCATTTTTTGGGAAGTGTTGTCTATCAGTGCAGTTTCTGTAATTGACATTGTCAAGCAATGTTTTTCTTTTTCTGTTCGCGTCAGTAATTGCTGGATTATGATCCATTTTTTGCTGCGCTCATATTTGAGTATGTGCAAACAATTGTTACTCTTTATTAGAGACAGTGTTTGCAGAGAAGCCATAGATGGGAGTAGCTTGTTTAGATGTAGATTATGGCATTCTGCTTGATTGCAAGGTTACGGAGAAAGGCCATGCAATTATCTTGTGGAAATCCGGGTCTGATTAGTGTACACAACCAGCAATGGTGTACACTAATCAGGCCTAGCTTTAATGACTATTCAGGTTTTACACTGACGGTGCTCTTAAAGTGTTGAAAGGACAGCATATGAAATTTCAAAAAACAATTATCCTGCATATGACGTGTCCCTAGTCTAGACTAGTCTGATCTATGCTCCCTTCCAAACAGGCTTCCTAAAAGGCACTGCGAAGAGGGCGAAGCGAGGCAGTTGTAAAAGTTATTCTCCGAATCAAAACTCCCATCCCCGCAGTGCTGCATGCATTCCACTTTTAACGAACTCTGATTAAAATTCAAAAGCCTCGAAAAAGCCACATAATAGCCTTTAATTTCCTATTAGATGGTGCAATTCTGTATAATCTTCAGATGAGGCCACTGCAAAAATTGCAACATCCTCATCTCAGTCAAAGTGTTCCACTATTTTATTCAAACAGACAACAACAAAATATTCACTTTAACCTATTAGTCCTTGCTGTTTACTACCCCTTCCCTTTTTTGATGGACAGCTATTGTTCTGAAAGACCATGAACACTCAGGGCCTTCCGAACTTCAGGTTGCTATCAGAAGCATTTCTGCTGATGCATAATCCAGGTATAAGTGTCATGTTGAATTGAATGAATGGTCAAATAATGCTGACTTGTATTTTATTATGTTGTATATAGATGTCAGTAGAAGCCTTTCGCCCTCACTTGGAATTAATAGCAAAAAGCATTTGGCCATTCTACTTCTGTTTTTCAAACCCTTAATGATTCACCACCATTAGCTATCGTGTCTCTCTGCTGGAGGACTTTGTCTTTTTTAGATCTTCTCGGCACACACAGCCTAATGTTTTGAAATCAGACGGATCTGTTTCACTAAGTGACGTCCCATCGACGTGCTGTCTGGTGCAGTTGGCCTAATTATGGACCGGTATGGATCCAGCCCTCCCTCTTGCCTTTAGACCTGCAGACTGCAAACAAGGCAAAGCAGTGGCTGAACAAGGCAGATGGGACACATTCAGGGTCAATAGGGCAAAGAGTCATCATGTCTTAGCTTAACTGTACAAGAACAGACTGTGACTGTTTACGGGGAGGTTCCATCAATTTCTCAGAATCTTACCGAAGTTTTATTACCTTCAGAACACAAAGCAGCAAGATCAAATCAAATCTGTTTGCAGCCTCCAGCAAAAACCAGGCAAGGATGTTCATCAAACCTGTTGGGACTCTTTAGAACATGCAGGCAGTGTTGATGTAAAGGGCAATCCCACCCACATGTGATCTATAATTCAGTAAAGTCCCACATGCCCCTGCGGTGCAGAAGCTAGCGTATTGATAAGACTCGGCTGAAATCGAAAGGTAGGTTCCACCTTAACTGTTGAATTCATTCGTGTCTGATGTCATGCAGTAGCCATATTGGGTTACTACACTTCTTTTGGAAGACAGCTTGACTCCTTCAGAGGTCTAGCCTCGAGGGGAACTTATTGGTGGGAAAAAAACGATCCAACAAAGACAAAAAGAAAGGGGGAGAGTGAGAAATTAGTGTAACCTAAGCCAGGGCTTTATGTGCAGGGTTGCACGTGTTTTTACGAGACTGTGGTCAGACCAAATAAAACTCATTGGTGCGGGAGAATTGCCACAGAAATCACGCTATCCTGTTTAATAATGTCACTCTGACTTTGTCTCTTTTGCAAGGGGAAAGGGGAGACAAGAGCTATGCATTCTACAATGCAAGACCCTCTGCAGAGAGAAAGGTATCCCAAAAGAAACGAAGGATGAGCTTTTGAAAAGGCGAGGGCTTCGTTTCCAAGGTTGCGGACAAAATCTGTCCATGTACAAAAGGCGACCCTTCAAAAGCCATCTGTGAACTGTTCACAATGGAGTGCCAGAAGGGTTCCTGACATTGCACTGACATTTAGTGGCGTTTTTACGATCAGATCTTGGCCCCATTTTCTGTTTTCGTCAATGCGTTTGTGTTCTTCAAGTTCAGAACAGCTTCAAATAACACAAATCGCTCTATTAGGAAGTGAGTCATGGTCCACCTCATGTGATACCTTCCACCAATTCTTTCCAACTGACGACAAAAGTTTTATTTGTTTGCAGTGTATGATAATGTTCTTTTTGGTTCTGCTGAAACTGATACGGTGAGATGAGAATTAATCAGTTGTCTTTTACATGTTGTCTCTTTAGCAGTCCCCATTGTCCTCATGGCCATCCCAAGTGATGTGGTTCCAGCACAGGATCTCATCCTCCAGTGCACATCGAATGCACGCAATCTCAGGTTCCTGATTTGACGTTTGCTGATGTTGCTATAGAAACGAACAAAGGCAGGATGCGCGAGTCCCGGAGAGAGTCAGAGCCGACTTGTGTGACTTCTCTTGCGCAAGCGACTCTGGCGTGATATGCAATGTTATTTATTCATGTAATGTTTTACTGTGAGTTAATGTGAGTTTTTTTAGTCTCAATAGCCTGAACTTTATACAGCCTTCATACAACCAATGCGTTCTTGGTGCTGTGTGCCAATAAACAAACTAAATATCAACGTTAGCTTTCATCGGTTACAGATTAGAGCTTTATTCAGGTCTGAAAGTTTTTATGTGACCTGACCACAGACCAAAAACATTTGTCCAAGCCCAAAATATTTGAGTAATGTCCAAACCCAATGTGAATAGCCACGTCCTGTTGGTTTCAGACAGCCATTTCAAACTCTAATGTACTCTTCTTAATTGGGCAGTTCTGACCTAAATAGTCAGAGACATGATGACATGTAAAAGCAACACACACACACAAACACACGCATGCATTATTCTGTAGTGAGTGAGTAGACAAAAGGTGGAAAAATATGAGTGCTAGCATCTTTGTTATTTTTCCTGTTTTTGCAGAGCACGTCATTGATTTCCTGTGTTATTGTGCTCGCAACTGTCACTCATTTTGACTAAACCTACGCCAGCGTGTCAGAAAACTATTGTTCCAGATATATACTGCATGAGAAGAATTCCCCGTGTTCGCCATTTTCAATCAGCCGTTCAAACACTCTACAGTTGATAAAGGATGACAGAAACTCCTCCATGTATTGCCAAATTTAAAACAGCCTGCATGAGAGAAAGACCACTGTTTTTTTTCTCATCCATGTGGCTCTGATGTATTTTCTTTGGGCTTATTCGGTCATTATGGGGGAAAAGATGTCTCAGTGTAGAGAAGGTGCAATAGAAATATGCAAATTGTAGTTTGTAGTCTCTGTCACATCAGAGGATTGCATGGATTTATATGAAGATTCCGTGCACCGTAACATGTTGTGTCCTCTTAGTGCCAGACTTTTTAACGGAGACATGACAGACTTCTTTAAAGGGATTAGTGAAGAATGTCTAAACAGTCTTTGTTGTTGTAAAGTTCTAACTGAAGCCCAGTGATGATGTGCTTGTGGCATGTGGGTAAGTCGCAGTGGCAAGGGTGTGGCTCGGTGTGTTTCAGAGTGTGTGTGTAAGTGTGCGTGCGTCAGTCTCTTTCACTTTCCACAAGCAGAAACATAAGCTCAGCACAGTGAGTCACCCTGCCTTTTTTTTACTCGCCACATTGCCTGCTAGGATGCCCGCCCCAAGCTTTCAAAGAGCTGTAATCAGACACAGGATGAATTGACAACAGCTTCTCTCACTCGGTTCTGCCGCTCTGTTTAGCTCGGGGTGTCCAATCAAAGTTGTTTGGAGGAATTAAACAGCTCTTAGATTGATAATGCCCTGAACACAGAACGTGGTATGTCTTTATACGGGAGGCTGAGGGGGGGGGGGAGAGAGTCAATCAGAGTAACGTATTCTTTAGGCAAGTTGAAAAGTCCATCAATTTTCATGAGGCTCATCTGCATGTCTTTTCCATGGCTTTAATGAGCATGGCATGAGCAGGCCCTTTCATGTGGGGAGGAATGAAAAAGTCAGCGGAAAAGCAAACACAGGCTTGGTCTTGAGCACATGCACGTGGTGGCGTGGTTGGTTTTCGGTGGCTTCAATACAGTGCGCAGTGTGGCTTTACATTTTGACCATGCCAGCATGGGAAGGGTGTGTGTTTTCGTGGTTTTGGTTTTTAACTGATTAAGTCATATATTTTTGCAGCGAGTGTATGAATGTGGACGTAGTTTGGGTGTGTACAGTTGGGGAGTATTTAACCACTGTCTTCTCAAAGTTCTTGCTCAATATAATCTTATTTCTTCGCTTATCGCTCTGAGTGTGTGTGCGTATGTGCAGGCTCTTGAAGTGCACGCTCTTGATTCCTGCTTTCAGGACTTAACTTCATTCCGTTAGAACTTTTAGTATCGTCATCCTTATCCGGACTGTACCAGTACAGTGTGCACACAGTGAAGCACTAAGGATCTCTATGCTATTAACAACCACTGCCTCTTTTCCTCTTTAAAACCCACCAACCCAAGAGAGCAGGAGACCATTGAAACATCACCACTGAGTATAAAAGCTCCTCCCGGGTTCTGAGTGCCATCGGCTGGTGATGTAAAACCCTGGCTTTTGTACTCACTGATGGATTATGTTAGCGCATTTTCTTCTGGATCTCTGATGATCCCTGCTGTCATTTCTCATCTCCCTGAACTGAAATTGAGATTCGTCAGATTTGGGCAGCAGTCTGGCCTGTTTGATCCTCAAGGTGGAAAGGGTTTTGTTGCCTTCTCCACAACAATTGCCGTTCCCTGAGGCAAATTGAGTGTGGAGGAGGCGCTCTCCCTACACTCACTTCTTTTATGACTTTAAATTCCTCTCATCTTTCAAAGGCGGCAGATCCGATGGGCATGGGTGGGCCTGGGAATGCCGCTTAACGATGGCACGGAGACTAAGAAGACATACTCGACTATCCCGAAAGTGAAAGGATTTTTTTTTTCACCAAATTAAGTCTTCACAGAGTCTTTCAGGGATGAAAAATCCCCTATCCTTCAAAAGAAGCCTGCATTATTAGGTTTCTCATGGTCAGGTTACTGTAATTTTGTTTTTATGTGGCTTGCGCTGACACATTGAGAGGCTTTTGTCCGTGTGGCACTTTAGTGAGCCCTCAAATGGCCTTAGTAACAGTAAAATAGTTCCCGCTTTCAGTAATGTGGACAAATATAGCACATTTTCTGCTTAGGCAGGGTGCAACCCGATGTTTCCTCACCATTTTAGGGAAGGATTTTCTAACGGACATAGTGTGTGAAATTGTGGCCTGGAGAGGATGAGAAGGAAAAGAGGATGAGGTGAACAGGTGTGAGATGAAGATCCCTAGGGAGTGATTTGTAAATGTGTTTTTCTGATTGCCTGTAGAGAAGAGAACGTTTGCTTGGCTTATACATACATATATGTATATAATCATTAATTGTGTGTGTGTGTGTGTGTGTGTGTGTGTGTGCGCGCATGCATAGTGGACGCTCAGTGGTTACGGTTCTAAGCTAGTAATCAGAAGGTTGTGAGTTTAAATCTCAGGACTCGGCCAAATGAATAAATGTAAATATACGTGTGTGTGTGTATGAGCTGGGTTTGGTCGTAGAGAGAAAGGGAAGGGGCATGATGAGGGAGGAGGCTGTGCATCAGTGCTGTACAGATCCTGATGTGATAATGGGGTAATAATAGCAGGCCTGCCACCACCCATCTCCCACCACATCAGTCTTTCTGCTGCGCTCTCTCTCTCTCTCTCTCTCTCTCTCTCAGTCTACATGTTCCCGTCTATCCCTCCCTTGTTCTCTGTACATTCTGTTTTCTCCATCTCCTTCCACATCAGTCAGCTGGCTCCTTCCCTCTTTCCCTCTCTAATGCCGCCCTCCCCCCGTGTGGTCCTGCCTCTCTAGCTGGTAGATGTTGCCCAGGCTCGATCAGACTCACTTTTCCTCACCACTCCCTCATATCTAAGCATGCTATCAGGTCAGTGACTAGAACCTTTGCATTTGTGAGTCTTTAGCTTTGTATTTGTGAGACTCACACATTCATTTCTGCATGTATTTTCATGTAATAAAAATGTTTTACATTTGTTTGCTGTCTTATGAGATTCTGTAGCATGTGTGTGATTTTTTTCTAACATTAATCTATTTAGACAAGACAAAAAATCCTCAATCCAATATTATTAGGCCTGATTTCCATGCTGTAAAAGTGCATAGCATTAACACATTTCTTAGCAGTGCTTAAATTCCGCAGTGCTCCTGCCCTCCATTTCCTGCTTCTACTTTATAACCCATTACACCGGCTTTGCATTTCAAGAAGAGCACAGAAAAAAAGATTTTTTCCTCTTATTTCGAAGATGGGCTCTTTTTAATAAGCACAACCTGTTATTTTTTCCCTCAACTTGCTTTCATTTCACTGCGGCTATGGAAGAGTCCTCTAACTTCCTGTCTCATTCTCAAACACACCGCTTTTTAATTCTCTTCAAAGTGGAAAGAAACATCTCCTGGGTAACTTAGTAAAAAGTTACTAAGGCTCAGTGGGATTAGGTTTTAATGCCATTTAGGGCTTATGAAGGCTGAGTCATTTTTTGGGTTTTTTTCAGTAAAGTCTATTATTACAGCAGTGTGGGGCTCATTAGAACAGTAGAAAATTGTGTGAAATCTTTGTATTTTTGCAGTGATTTTAGCTGCTTAAGGTGTTTTTGTACATTTGCGTAGTTGTTGTATAGTTACATTGCAGTTTGTGGTAAGACCAGTTTGATTAAAAATGCAATACAAGCAGTAATAAGTGATGAAATATTGGTAAATTTTGCTATAAAATAAAATTATTCTTTGCTTTTTTTGCTGTTACAGTTGAGTCCGGGGCAATTGGTCCTGCTGTTGGAGTTCCTGTTAGAAGAGACAGAGCTGAGTGTGTCCTGTCTCCGGCTACTGCAGACGACATACAGCCTGAGAAACCAGGATGCTGAGGTAACACACACACACACACACACACACACACACACACACACACATGCAGTACTTAGCTAATATTAGTGATGAACATATTTTGACAGATTTGGCGACTGTTATATAAATCATTGAGAATTTGACAATACAATATGAGACTCAGATACTGAAATCCCACTCTGTGTGACATGCGAGCCGGCTAGCTATTAGGGATGGCAGGAGGACATGAGGGCGTTTCCAAATCACACATCCATGCATGTTCATAAATCCTGGCAATTTTAAAGAGGGTAACGGTGTAGAAATGATCATAGACCATTTTAGTCATTTCCTGGGCATTTAAAACATATTTAACAATTTATTATTCTACATAGATTATTTTTAATCGTTTAAAAGGACATGTTCAGGGGTACTATAAGACATGGCTTTTTGGCCTCATCTCGGGCATGGTGCTTGTTCTACGCTCTGAACGACTCACTGCTGCACCTGCCATCCCACATAAACACGACACTGAGCAAGCAAAGGCGCCGCCTAATCACATTCATTTCAGCCAATCCCATTGCTCCTCTGCCTCACCTGCAGCGTAACCCATCACACCGAGGCCTTCTGAGTTCAGAGGCAACACAATATACAGCCTCAGCTCACAATTTGAATATTGGCCTGGCTTCAACCCACAGGTGAAAGCAAAAGTTGTTTACAGACTTTATAGAAGGCTCCAAACGTAATTCATAGTTCTCAACTGACATAAAAACATTGTCTTGTCTTTTTAGATCACTATTTAGTGACGTTATTTCAGTCTTAAGA
The DNA here is from genome assembly GCA_028565825.1 of Olivaichthys viedmensis. NCBI lineage: Eukaryota > Metazoa > Chordata > Actinopteri > Siluriformes > Diplomystidae > Olivaichthys > Olivaichthys viedmensis. Next base: position 2,648,635 of record JAOUQW010000029.1, on the reverse strand, counting down.
CTGATACTCTGACAGTCGTACTTACTTTTCTGACCAATCACATTTTTTTGTGTGCTTCACAGTTTGTTTTTCTTCTCCTTAAACTTACGTCATTCTTTCGATGATAGGCATCATTATATAAACATAAAATTTATCCCTTTTTGTTAAAACAAAACCAGCACGTCTGACAGCAGTGAAAGAACGTTTTGAAATACAACATTTCCTTTTCAGGCTGTATGAATCTCCAGCGATCTGCATTTCAGACTCTTTTCGTTAACTGCACCCTAACCTCTCTGGTATTTAATCCACCGATTTGGTTACTCTTTCCTGCAGCCGGTTAGGCCACTCTGTGATTCATGCTCCATTCAGTGTAGGCCAGCTTCTATGCTGGAGCGAAATCTGGCAGATCAGCAGTAAGCCACCAGCCTGGATCTTTTGTAATAGAGCACTTTTAGAAGGCTAGCAGATGGAAAGTGATAGGAGGTGGTAAGCACAGAGAGTCCCAGACTACCACAGCTCGTTTCAGCCTGGAGCCCACGGGGAGGTTTTAATCCGAACCTTCCAGGAAAAACAAAAAGCTCTCTAAAAATAAATTGGGTTATTACTACCACTCCACCCCTCCCTCATCGTCTCCTCTCATCCGTCTCTCTCCCATTCTGCCTTCCTTCCTCCTCCTCCCTGCTACTTCGGCGTGATAGCTGTTCTCTTTCCAGCAGACATAAATTTTCTGCGTGCCATTTATTGCCACGCTGAGGTAGGCTTTATTATCTTCAGGCAGGGTGATGTTCAGCTCTCAACACTTACCTTATTCGTCTTCATATTGACAATCATTTTGAAACATTTCTGCAAACTTTCCTGCAACTAGCAGTTCTGGAACATTTGGTCAGTACTGACTGTCCCAGGAGGCGGGTGAAATTATGAAGCTAAATTTTTTTTTAGAGGTTTACTGAATTGGAAATAATTTTGCGCACAGAAAATTCGATTAATATTCTTGATGCTATATAATTTGTGAATGTGATCGGTTCATTTACCCAAAACGACTCAACATGAACCAGATGCGCTTATACTGTGCTTGAGGGCAGTATGTTGTGTTTGAAGTGAGTGTAACTCTTAAGTAGATTACCCTGAGGCAGTTAGCTATAGCTTTTGTGATGAGGTGAGATGAAAGCTAAGGGTTGGGCCACGACATGGTTTAGAGTTCGGTCAGTGTTCCTTCAGGCAAGCTTACACTCTCCTGACCAATAAAGTCCTTGCTTTGGTGTTGAGGGCGCTTTCGGTCGTGCTTGAGATTCCTACAGACGTCTAAACACCTCTCTATTCAATTCAATTCAATTTTATTTGTATAGCGCTTTTAACGATAGACATTGTCACAAAGCAGCTTTTACAGCAATGCGGATGTAGATCTAGATCCCTAAAGTCAGAGACTAACACTTTCCTTTACTCTCAGGAATGTGGCGTGTGAGCCATGAGGCTTTATGATGATTGCGTGTTGTTTCATGTGGACTATTCTGTGTGTGTGTGTGTGTGTGTGCTTGAGTACCATCTGTCAGTCAGGCACACAGAGCACATTGTCCCACAGCTGCTTTCAAAGACCCGTCTCAAAGTTCACTCGGTCAGCCCGGCCAGGAAAAGAGCATTTGATACGAGCCACGCCAAAGAACCTCTGAAATCCAGTGGATATAACACCAGATACGGTGTGTGTGTGTGTGTGTGTGTGTGTGTGCAGGGCCGTATCTACCATTGAGGACACCGAGGTCATGACCTCGGTATTTTTGGCGAGTGAAAAAAAAATAAAAAAAATAATAATAATAATTATAAGAGACTCAGTGCGAGAGAAACAGGAAAGAAGAAGTTATAACTTATGGCTCAACAGACAGCTTCATTTTAATTTACATAACCTGCAACGTAATGTTAGTTAGCTAGAGGTGTGCTTGTATACATTTAGTGTAGTCTATTCTAGTCAGAGATCAGCACTCGACATCAACTGCTGTTGTCCGGGGAAACCAGTTTTGAGGCTATGGCAACCGTTTCGTTTTGAGGGGTTTGACTCTTAACAACTACTTTTATATGTGAGAGAGATTAAACATTTTTCCTCACGCGGGTCAGGTTAGCTACCTTTCAAGCACTTCACTATCTAGATAAGGTTAGCCAGCAACCTATCGTCCAGTGTTCATTACATTTATTATTTGTAAAAGGATTCGACACTGCCACAGTTTTACTGCATGTGGAAATGTGTGTAAATAATGCACCAAGCAACCCCACTTCCTCATCTCTAATCAAAATCTCATTCTTGAATTTAGAGAATTTTAGGTTGTAAAATATTGCTTCAGAGATTTAATCATATTTAGAACTGGATTATGGCACGCTGGGGCAATATTACAATACCAAACATCTTTTAAATAATAAAATTAAAATAATGCTGTGCAGTTGATGCTAGAATGCACAGATTATAATACAGTTTTAAAAAATCCGGGGGTGGTGGCATGACCCTGGACTCCTCTAGAAGGTCTCATGACCTCGGTATTTTCAAAGGTCTAGATACAGCCCTGTGTGTGTGTGTGTGTGTGTGTGTGTGTGTGTGTGTGAGGACCAATCCATGCCCTTTCCTATTATCTAATATCTCAATATTAGCTTTATTTATCCAGTCAGGAGCCTGATGTTTCCAAACCATGCGTGTTGATTAAGGCATTTTAAAATGTAGACAGCTATAACAAGACAAAAAATCTGCATCGTGACAAAATTAACTGTAATAGCTCAACCTATCGTTGATGAAAATGTGACGAAACAAAAATAATCTGTAAGGATGTTATTAACAGACTAAAAACCCGCCGTAAATTTGACAACCCATATGGTCAGAAGACAAAGGTATTTCTGTTTGTTTGTGCAAGTAGAGAAATAAAACAGCACAAATGGCTTGAATGTAGCTGCACAAACGCAGCAGGCTGTTTTGATGTAATCTGAACTTCGATGGGGTGCTGAGTGACATCACGGGAATCATTAAATAGTGCGTCATTTCTTAAAAACTGGTGGGTGATAAGTGTCTTTTTTTTTTCTTAAACTGGTGATTTTTTACAGCACAAACGGATAGAAACACTTTGCTTTTGGATCAAATGGGGTGGTCACTATGCGGCAGGCATTTTTGCACGTTTCACATGTTCCTGTTTGGAATGGACAGTTTGTGAAGGCAGGCTGCATGAAAATCTAAAACACAGAAAGAAACCACTTTCTACTGTGTGCAACAGTATTTTGTTAATAATGTTGTTTGACTTTGCTTAATTTGTTCTGTTACAGTCTGACAAATGTGCACATATTCATCGACTAAAATGAGATTTTCTTTGACTAAAACTATCAGTCAAATGGATTAAAGCGAATCAAAATGTCATGACTAAAGACTGACCACATTTCAAAGCATAAACTATGACTAAAACAAAAAAAATGTGTGAAAATCCTCACGCTGCTCTCTGTAGCCCAGTATATCAGTGTATTGGGATGTTGTACCTGTACCTGGGAGTTGGTAACTGTGAAAATAGCATGTATGTGTGTGCACCCTCTGTCTCCCCTAGCAGCTGCAGCAGGTCTCAGAGCTACATTGCTGGAGAGAGCCCCAAGGCACAACAGCTGCCTCTCTCTCTGTCTCAGGGGCAACTCAGTAATTACACGGGGCATTCCATGATTTATTACTCCTAACGTGCTTGTACATACGCACACATAATTTCGTATGTGTGTGTGCACCACATAACGCTAATGCTTTGTTGTCTTCTCTGTCCTAGACTCATACAGACACAGCTTAGTAAAACAAGGTCCTCTCTGTCACAAGCCCATGTTCATGCTGTAGTGATTGGACCGACAGGCGAGACATGAAGTAATCAGGACAGGAGTTAACCTTTTTTTTTTTTTTTTTTTTTTACTCCCAGTGCCTAGCCACACACACACACACACACACACAGAGGCATGTGGTTTGCGCGTTACTCCCTGTGTGCCTGGTGGATGTGTTCTGATAATTACAGCTGGGTGTTTTCTCTAGGAAATGGCCTTGCCTGCCCTCGCTCTATATGCACTCTGGCTTTAAAAGTGCCTCTGCTGCTGGTCTTCTACACACACACACACACACACACACACACACACAGAGTATGTAAGAGAGAAAGAAGAGATGCTAGAGATGCTAAACAC
>JAOUQW010000029.1:2611009-2644386 GCA_028565825.1 Olivaichthys viedmensis | reverse complement strand
TGTGTGTGCGTGTGCGTGTGTGCACGCGCACAAGAGTCTCATCCTCTTGCTTCCCCCGGAAGAGTCAGATCCTCTCTATGTCTGACCTTGACGGGTTTGTCTACCCATGACACCTGTGTGTGTGTGTCTCGGTTTTGGGTGTGTGAGTGTATTCCTTGTTGTTTGGGAGCTGTCCCTAAACCCCTGCAATGGGACTGATGCTAGCTGACTGAATGGGAGTCTCGAGTGAGCTGAGGGGAAACAAGAGCACTCGCGAGGGCTTTGTTCTCATCCGCATTTAACCTTTTCTTGGAGTGTGCTCTCTGTTTGGTAGTCCTAAGCTAATATTATAGCCAGCTGGAGTTATAGCCTAGAAGAGATGCCTAGTTTATCACAGTGTGCTGGAAAAAAAACAAAAGGCGAATGAACATAGCATGCATGCTGAACCTCGTTCTCTCTCCCAGTTGCTCTCCAAGGACAGTTAATGTGGCAGAAAAGCCTTAGAAACAACATCATCAACGCATTCCTTTTCATTCGTATTAGGGCTACCGCGTACTGAAACGAACCAGATTCGTTATTTGTTTCGTGGGCTGAGCCAGATATTGTGCAGATTACACAAGCGTAATGGTTCAATCACAAATTAATTACGTAATTTCACATCAGTGAATTGTGCACATAACACAGACCAATGGCTACTGATAGCTACTGAATGCAGATGATTTTGCATTTGACACGAAATGGTTCGACACACATGGCCGTAGAGTGTTCTATATGCTAACTATTATGTCTTGGTACTTTTAGACATCATTTGAATTCTTTACATATCGGAAATTAAAACCGAACCTTAATTATCAAATTACAGAGTAGATTAAAGTGAAACATATTTGCCATTTGTTCACTGTATAGTTCACTACTACGCTGGAGTCATGGGAACAAAGTTAGACTTGTTATTTCGTCAGTTATGAAACGCTACTGCATTTTTGTTCAATTCTATTCCTCAAACAAGATTACAGAATTCCTCACATCAGTCAAAAAAGGTTGTTCTTTATTTACTGATAGCAGCACCAACTTTAATGCATAACGCATAAAGTCCCATTCTAATTTAGTCAATATTAGTTGTTAGCTGTGGAAAAAAATGACAAGAATACGTAACATTGTGTGAAATAAATGGCATCACAACAATAAAATAAAAAAAGAAACAAATGGTGTGCCGAGAGAATTTATCTGATGTATTTTAATTTCTCAAACTGCTAAATGTATGTATTTGTCTTGGTTTTAAATAACATATTCTTTTTAAATACTAATTTGTGTCAACTCAGTAAAAGTATTTTTTTTTTTAAATAAATTATAAAATTAAAACAGTAGTGGACTCTAGTGTAGAAGCTACAGTTGAGTGCAAAGGATTGCACACCCTTAGGACAAAATAAAGAAGACAAATATTATATGAATTTATACCACCAAGACATTTGGTGGGTTGATTCACTGATGTATCTTTATTATCACAAGTAGCAAAAATTGTCAAATGGTGTGTGTTAGATAGTAATAGTGAAAAAGTAAAAATATTAGAGCCTAAAACCTATATACCAATATACCACGTTGAAATGGTGTGGATATAAAATAGTTGTATGGGACTGTTTTCATTGTGTGGTTTATCACAAGTGTCTAGTACTTGCAGGCTTCTACACTAGCAATATGCCTCTGCGCTGTCACTTGTGATAGCTTAGTAGGCAAGATGCACACAAAAGCAGCAAAGGTTATGTGGCTATGTGTAGATGGGAAGGATCAGAGCCTCTTGGGCATTGAGGTAAGAGCTGTAAGTGCTTGGAAGAGTTCCAAAAAGCCACTGTCCAAAACTTTGTCAAGGCTGGTAATGAGGGCGAAGGACACATGTGGAAGGACAAGGCGTGGTGTAACTGTTCATGGCCATATCCACTGGACTCTTCTGATGCATCAAACCACCTATAATGGTCAAATAGTGCATGCCAGGAAACATTTAAGGCATATCTTCAGTAGTGGAGAGGTTCTTAATGCGTTCAGCCTTGTGAGAAAATGTGAGCATTTATGTTGCACCAAACAGAGATTGCTCCAAAATCTCATAATTGCTGGCCAGGTCTGACCTTGAGTGCATTCAGTTCAAATGGTATTTTTAGATAAAGACCAAAATAAGTATGATAAAAAAAAACAAGGTCTTGTTATCGTCTTAGATCCAGGATCCCATTCTTGTTGTGGATTATGACTAATTTGGAGAGTTTTTTTTTCAGTGTCACAACATTGCTCTGATCCGGTCAGGGGAATATTGTGGTGTCAGCATCATCTAATCACATCCTCAGAGATAATCATGGAGATCTCACGCCTAATCCGCTTAGGGCTCATAATGCAGCCTCACGGGGCACTCGGACTGTACGTTACGTCCTGCCCTCTGCTCTGGCTGCAGTTTATGGACCTCACTCTGGGTCTAGTCCTCTGTCCTTCCTGGCAGATCTCTAGATCTCTGATGGTGAGATGTGATAAACCATCTCGAGTTGGTTATTTTTTATCCAGAGTGACGATGTCACGGATGGAGGCAAGACTATATCACTAGACTACTGTTATGGAAATCTTAGCTTTCAGATTTGGCCAAAAAATCAAGATGACTAACTAAGGTACGTTGCCTAAGACGTAAAGCTGGATATTTGCCACAGAAGATTGCAAGACTAAATTGAAGCCTACCAATGAAATTTAAGACCGCTGTTTAGTCTCACCAGCTGGTTATTGGTCCACATTAGTTCAAAGGTTTTCCAAGAGGACAAACATTGGATTAAGGTATATTGACAGCTGAGTTATTCCCAGAGGCACTGGAGTGTGTGGAAAAGTGGGTATAACGTGAGAGGGGTGTAGCAAGAGTGGACCACAGGCATGTCCTCTCTGCCCCCTCTGAACAGCCTGGGAAGCTCTGTGGCTCTGGACGCAGCCAGAGGGCAGACCATGGCTGCATCAAGTGCAGGAACTTGGTCAAACTGATGTCCATCATCGAGAACGGGCATTTAGCCTAGGTGGTCTACTTCATCCCCAAGCAGTCTGTGATGCAGTAGCTATCCATAATCAACCCTGAGGACTACTACCTGATTAAGAATCTGGCAGCAGGTATGGTGAGGGATGGTTTTAGATGCCTCAAGCACCTGGCTCAACTTCTTGAAAGTGTCGATCATGCATGTTCTACCAAGTTCATCCACTCATCCTTTTTCTGTGGTTAGCTTATTACATGGAGTACAAGTTTTTGTGCTGAGCACAGCACAGACTCCTAAGCACTTTGGCTGGGTTTCTCCATCTCCATTCATATCTGACATTTTCTCCATCTCTGGCTCCATCTTCATCCATCTTTGCCATCTTCATTTTAATCGATGATTCTCTGCACTTTATTCTACCACTGTAGTCTGCATTTTATTCACATTGCTGCTGATGTAGCTGTGTGATTTATACAGTATTCTGTCTTTTCTACTGTGCTGACAATGGGTACATTTACACGCCGCCTACTCATCCATTAATAATGTGATTGATAGCTTAATTGGAATAAAACCTTTCATGCATACACTTAATCAAAACTGAGTAAGTCAGTTAAAGCCAATCTGAATGAAATTTTCATCCGACTGAACGAGGTGGCTAATCCGTTTAATGGAAGAATAATCGGCATGTAAACCTTTGAATCCGATAACTTCCTCAATCGGAATGTTTGCATACATTCTGCGCGTTCTGCGTTTGCGTCGGTTGCAGAAACTGGTCCATAGTAGACATTTTTTAATAGACAGGTTTTAAAATTTAGTCATCTTCAGTAACTGCTTAATCTTGGTCATGGTTGCGGTGGATCCGGAGCCTATACCAGGAACATTGGCTGCAAGACAGGAATAAACCCTTGACAGGACGCACACATACACACTCGTTCACACCTAGGGAAAATTTTGAGTAGTCAATCTACCTATCCAGTCAATCCAGTAACCAGAGGAAACCCACATGGACACGGGGAGAACATGAAAAACTCCACACAGACAGTAACCAGAGCTCAGAATCGAACCATGGAGCTGTGAGACACCAACACTACCTTCTGTGTCACTATGTCGCCCAGGTTTTAAAATGTTTTTAAAAAAAATGAAGGGTTTTAAAATAATTGAGAGCATAGATGGGGCATCAAAGTAATATCGGGACTCAAATGCTTCCTCTCACCTTCTGTTTAATAAGGACATTCCGAGGATGTTTTGCTAAGACTTGTTAAAGCACTAGCAATGCGATTGAAAACTCGATTAATCTGCTGACATAACATTACCTACTTGTTCCACTGTGATAGGACCCACAAGCTTCTTGTCGTTATGGTAACATTGACCTTAAATGCTTCTCGCATGGTAAATATAAATTTGGTTTCGGATTACATCACATAATGTGCGTGTAAAGGGAGATTTTCAACAGAGTGCCAAGTTCAGAGTACATGTAAACACTTTATTTGGAATCTGCAATCAGAATTAATTCATGTGAATTGTCGAAACTCTTATAAACTCATATAAACATATATCCACTGCCCCTTTGGGGATAAATAATGTTCATTCAATTCAAGTATCTTTTGTTGTAGACCACCCAAAAGCATATATACAACCATGGAATACTTCATTCATGCCCATCTATAATATTGGAGTGGTTTGTATCTGCTATTATCAGTATATTTCTAGATATTGCTTTAGATTTATATTCCAGATAGCTTCTTTATTTTGAACTATTGTTCTTTACCATAACTGCCTTTAGAAAAAATACATTAACACTGCTTGATTTGGAGTGGGGACAGGCTCAAGAAGATAATGAAAGGGAATTTATCAGCCACCGAACAAAGATTAGATGTTATTAATAGAAGTAATTAATTATACTGTTTGAGAGGTGCTTATGAGAGAGCAAGTTATGTAACCTCATAATCAGTGTGCAGGAGCCACACCAGAGTTACACCTCCATATTTAGGAACAAAAATTAATGGGTGTCGAGAAATCACAACATACTCATATTACCTTTAGAATTTTATTCATCCAGCAATTGTTCTAGCTATGGTTTTCTCCAGATTTTTGTGGTTCTTGGCTTAGATCTAGGCAATCTCAAGGAAATACTCTAGACGTCGGAGGTTGATGACTACATATCCAGAATCGGTACTATTGTGTTGAAAAACTTTCATTTGAACAGAAATATGCAATACTGAGTTGGAGTTTCTGGTTTGTAGATATTTTCTTTGTGACTGTCAGTTAGTGGTAAATTAATCTCTCTTTAGGTGGACCAAGTATCCACACAATGATAGGAAAATATCCAACATTGTGGAAACAATGTTCAGACGACATCTGGAGGAAATACATTTTTTTTAGGTTACCGAGGTTACCGGCTGGACTTGCCATGGCAATATTTAGCTATAAAAGTACATAGTTCTATAACAGCAAAGGACTAATGGAGCCAAGACAACTGATTTAAAAAAACAAAACACACACTCTGCCTTTTGACGTAACATTTAGTTATTATTATATTATTTTACTTTTTAATATTGATCCAAGCACCAAAGGTGCAGGAGCCCTATAGTGATGGTTTGTTTTATTCTTCTATTTGTACTATACATGGCATGGAAGTTTATGGCAGCCCATTGAACCGTTAGCACGCTTTTTCTGAAATTTGGCACACTGATTCAGGATGGTCTCAAAAGACTTCTCACCAGTTTTTAGGTGTGCCCCTTAAACCCTCTAGCGCCACCAACTGGCCAAAGCTGGACACACATTTCTTTCTATAACTCTGGAATCTCTCGTAACAGAATCATCGTTCCTTAGGTCATGACAAGTCCAGTTATTATTGTTTCAAGGTCTGCCAGATTGGGATGGCAACCATTTTGAATTTTGAAAACTGAAAACTGTTTTTGTGCTACACCTCCTACAAATGTAGTCCAATCATCATCAAACTTGAATCAGATGACCCTGAGTCTGGGCCTCACAAATGTTTTCGAAGGATTTTTGATATTTATAACCATTTGACAATGACGCCCTGACAAAGTGGTGTGTCATTCCACTACTAGGTGGTGCTGTAATTGCAAGATAAACTGAAATGCTCATGAAAACATCTCGCTTTCTCATTATTTCTCACAAAAACTTCCACATGGCCACAGTCCATCGCATAGTACTTGGACCCCTTAATTGCCGCTTGCAGCTATATTTATTACTATATAATTATAGTTATTATTATGGTGGGGATTAATAACTGTGGGAATAGATGGCACGTGTGAAGTATAAAGTTGTCATAACATATTTCACTGTCAACACAAATTAACAATAATGGCAATAATTAAAAAATTTAAAAATTAACAATAATAAGTCTACAGTTCTGTCCGAAATTTAACAATCTAGCACGGTTTGCAATATTCAGCAATGAAATATTGGACCTAAATTTAGCATTTGGCTCTTTTCATACACTGTGTTTTAAGAATAGACGCTCTGAACTATAAGACGCACCCCTCTATAGTCCACGGCCTTCGTTAGCTCAGCTTGCTTGGTTAGCACCACAGCCTTTGATAATTATGGTAGTTCTAGGTTAAGATACAGACATATAAGAATATAAGACATAAAAGACATTTTCTCTAAATTGTACAACAGGAACCTGTTAGCTATCTGCCAAACTAGCCAACCTACTATTGTAGCTGCTGGAGTTCTGCTTACTGTGAAAACACCAACTAAAGCGCTGCAGAAATATGCGAGCATTATATAAACTCCTAACAAATGCCATGTTACAATTGGCCTAGCCGGGGGGGAAAAAATTCACCACCTGCTGAAGGGTAGAAAAATGGCTATAATGATACTCTTGAAATCAGGTGTAACTGATAAATGTGATGTAACATTACAGAATATTACATTTAGAATCATGTATTTTGCTGCAAAAAGGCTATATCGATGTTTTGCATCTATAGTAGTAGTCAGTAGTTCATTCCCTACACGAATTTGAACCCGTCACCCTGAATTTAATTTCTATTACTCGCTCTTGCAGTTCCACCCATTGTTTCCAGGAACTACATGACAGGATCAGGAGGTCATGCTCCTTAAGTCCAGATCATGAGCTGGCACTCTGGCTGTTCTTTTGGCTTGGCAATTTATGTGTAACAAATGGGACAGCAGCTGCACTCTGTCCAAAAGGGACAAATAATGCTATCGTTTAGAAGCATTAAGTTCTGTCAAATTCTGGAAGGTGAGAAAGTCGACTTGAAGTGGTGACCTCAGCTAATGGAATAGTTTTGGAGTTTCCAAACCCTTGCTTAAAAGTGCACAAAGTGTTATGTAAATAGTCATGAGTCATAATTATTTCATTATTTATTGCAGCACAATTTTTCAAAGCAAAAAAACAAACAAAAAAACAACAACTTACAGATATAAAGCATCAGCTTCCACTCTCTCCAAGGAAGATTTTTTGAGAGACGGGATATTTCTCTTTTTGGCCATGGCTAAAATGTGATTGAAATGCAATAAATCAGCCAAGGACCTGACATACAGTATATGATGGCTACCTTTTTCCATTATTTCAAACATGAGGCTGCTGAAAGGAGAGCTCTATAAAAAGGAGCTAATTATGATGAACAAGACTAGGCAAGCCTAGTTTTGCTGGAGTGCCATCGACTGCACAGCATTTTAACATAAAAGATACAGGATCTAGGAGGCTCCTCCTATTCATGGGAATATCTGACGTGATAATACTTGATTGCTAGCAAGCTAGGCATCGAAAATGAATACCGGTTGAGGTAAATGCTGCGGTTATGTAGCTACAAACTTTAACGCCCCAATACATCCATTCATCCCTTTTAAAATTATTGCAATAATACTTTAAGCAAGGATGCACACCTACATGAAATAAAACACACTTTAGCTAACTTACCTCTATCCGTAAATAGCTTGGACTATCCATAAATTACCCGGATGTACTTGCCATCATGTATAGATATGCGTTATTTTGTTTCCTCCTGTATTCCTGGACATTCAAGAAGTTGTTCACATCATATCAACCATAGTAAAACAGTGGAACTTGGGTAGCATCAGAGACACATTGGGTTTTTACCATCCATATTACGACAAATTTTATTTGCTGGATATTTATCTCCATTTTTTCACAATCTGGCTTTCAACTGTTCGATCGGCAGAATCGTAGCGCAATGTGCAAGAAAATACGCACTTCTTTGCAACTCTGAGTTTACTGATTATTTGCTGGTCCACGTTTTAGGTGTACCGCCACCTACTGTATGGAAGTCCAGATTTCAGCAATGGGGATCAATCAGTCAGTCAGTCAGTCAGTCAGTGAAAATGTCTCTTCTAGTGTATTGTTATTGGCCTCTTCTTATGTATTGTATCAATGTAATATCTGTAACCACTAATATGCCCCGCTTCAAGTCTGGTTTAGGATGTGGACCATTTTGAGCATTTACAGTTGAGTGCAAACATTTGCACACCCTTAGGACAAAATGAAGAAGACAAGCCAGTTAGTGTATTGTTCTTCCTGACGTATCTGTTAAAACCATGTGTCATATACTGCTTCTTCTTTTTTTTCAGATTAGGTCTGGAGAATGAGAGGGTCAATGAAAAACCTATTTTCCAAATATTACTTGCACATTTTTCTTTTGTCCATTCAAAAACTATGGGGGGGTGCAAACTTTTGCACTCAACTGTACATCCCAAAATGACTGTAGTCCAGTATTTCATTTGTGGTAGTAGTAGCTTGGGAAAGCCTGTTTGTGTGCATTTTTATGCATCTCTATGTTGATATTAATATATAGGTTATATACTTATTCTATACTATGTTTTACTGTCATTGTGTGCATGTGTGTGTGTGTGTGTGTGTGTGTGTGTGTGTGTGTGTAGCCTGGTATACTATGCATGAAGAAAGGTGTTGCAAAATTGCAGTCATATCAGTGTATTTGCTACTGAGCTCCTGGGACAATTTTAGGCCAGAACAACTTGGAGCTGAACACTCAGAAAACTGTGGAGATGATCATTGATTTCAGAAGGAAGTGTTCGACACCCCTTCCCTTGGAGATTTATGGTTCAGTGGTCAGCAGAGCGGAGTCACACAAGTTCCTGGGCACCACCGTTCATCAGGATCTCAAATGGGACAGAAACATCAACACAATCGTCAAGAAGGCCCTGCAGCGCTTGTACTTTCTGCAACAGTTGAAGAAATTGAAGCTGACACAGAAGCTGCTGGTCCTATTTTACACAGCCACCATTGAATCAATCATCACATCTTCCATCTCCGTCTGGTTCAACTCTGCAACTTCACACTGCGAGCGTAAGCTACAGCGCGTCGTGCAAAGTGCAGAGCAGCTCATTGGCTGCCAGCTCGCGCCCCTCACAGACCTGCACGCATGTAGAGTGAGGAAGCGGGCAGGAAAAATCATGGCCCTCTCTTCCAGCGTTTCGCTTCACAGTGGAAACCAAGAACAAGAGCCCTGATGTTCCGCACCAGCCGTCACCCGCACAGCTTCTTTCCCCAGGCCATAACCCTCCTAAACAAGAACCCGTCCCACATCCCCCCTCTCTGATAAATAACACATGTGCACTGTGTACAATAATAACAATCCAAGTGTAACTACACAAAACACTCACTGCTCAGATATCGAACTGCACATTTTGCACCACTGTATTGTTGTATTGTAACTATGGCAGATTGTTTACTGCATTTTTTTTTGCACTGTATTGTATTGTCCAGTTTTGCATTGTACTGTTGTATTTACTGTATGTGACACCACACCAAGAGAATTCCTCATACAGCTGTGCTTGGCGAATAAAATAATTCTGATTCTGATTCGTGTCTCTCATTTGTTTACTGGCGTGGATCAGCGTCCCAGGAAACACATCTGCATTTGAATAATATCGCTTAACGTTTTTTTATGGCCCAGTAGAGGGGAAAAAAAAGAAAAGTGTGGATAATGTGAGATAGCTTTGTCATTCTGTGGTTGTGCTTTTATCTCTTGCTAACTGTGATCAGAGAGGAAATCCTGGAAGGAGACATGTTTAGGAAGGCAAAAATCCAGCTTCAGTGTGGAGTGTGAGAGGCAGCAGGTCGGCTGGTGGTTGGGGGAGGATTGTGTGAGGTCAGAGAGCAGGGCAGGCTTCTGGGGACAGTAGTGAAATGAGAGAGAGAGAGAATAGGAATGAGGAAAGAGCCAGTCTGTGATCTCTCCGAGCAGCACAACTAACAAAGCTCCCTTTCATACACCAAAAGACACACACACACACACAGAGTGAGAGTGGCCATTTAAACTAATCAGGACACACACGTGATCACGTGATGTACATTTCCTCACGCATGCACGATGCTTTGCTGTTAGTGCTGACTTTGTGTCTGTCTCCAGGTGAAACATCGCTGGTGTGAGCTGGTGGTCATGCATAAATACACAGCTGCGTATAGAGACGTTGAACACTTCCTCATTCATGACCAGGTACATCTACCGCTCATACAATCAGCTTTTAATGCATTTATAATATGATTTTAATAGTCTTTGTTGACTGTGGACTCCAAAGGATCCAAATATGATGCTCTCTGTGTGGTTTCTTATGTATGTGTGGTGTGTTGTAGGCTATGGGCGTGTATCTGTATGGTGAGCTGATGCTTCAGGAAGATGGACGTCAGCAGGCTTTAGCACGACACTGCCTGTCGGCTGTCAAAGACGATATGGACCAATCAGCACGCAGGATCGTGGAGGAAATGATCCTCTAATCCAGGAAAAGAGCAGGTAGGGCTCCGTTTCAGCGTCAACATTCCACCTTGTGCCCGTTAATCCTTTCCTTCCAGTGTTTTTGTTTCCTGAGCTTTAACCGGGAGCAGCTTCTGTGATGTACACTCAACAATAACGTTGATTTGAGAACTCAAACAATTGAATGAGGTCATATCTGTTCAAAATGGGACAATCCATAATCAGGTCATTTCATCTCCCCTTACTTCAACAACATTCTTATGCCAGGGCACACATGTTTCTGTACCCAAGTCTTGACCAAAGTTTAATTTCCTATAAAAGGAAACTTCCTGTAAAGCATTAATCTTTTGAATCTTTTTAAAAACAGATCATTAAAGAAAGAAAAGCACTGTGCACTAAAGTGTGCCTTTTTGTGCTTTAAACCTTAAAATGGGCCTTTGTTTTTACATTATGGCATGGTAAGAGTCCATTCAGTGCCTCGACCACCGTGGACCCTTATTCTCCTAAGAGCTTCAGCCTGCCTTCCACGCTCTTCCAGGAATCCTGTCGTTCGTGGAAGAAGAGGAATTTTGGAACACATTCCTTAAACAGATATGGGGAAATAATAATTTTTTTTTTTTTAGAAAAAGGGTCTGCAGTGCCCAGACAGGGCTTTAGGAGAGAGTGGTAGTAATTCCCACCACTTGCCCGCTCACCTTTTTATCATATATATATATATTTTTTTAAATGGTTTGTTTTGCTCTAAAGCGACGTGTCATGCACATGGGAGATATTCCCAAGCTCCTCATTGCCGCCTTTTATTTGCTGCTTCTTTCCGAGCTGGGGAGGAGAGACATACGGTGTGAACTGTGGGCAGAAAGAGAGTGAAATATGGTTGTCCCTTTGAAGCTGCCTATCTTACCATGCCTTCACGCATCGATATGATCCTGTTTAAACAAACATGTCACATTGGGTCTCGCTTGAAGATGCTGCTAAATACCTGTCAGCTTCTGGGAAAGGAGGACTTATGGTCCCTGCTAGGCAGGTAGATAAATCCATTAGCCATCTCCCGCCCAACCTTTCTGGTGGAGCTGCCTTGCTTTTATCCACCAAGGAGACAGCTTTATGTGTTTGGGGATAGGAGAGGGGAGCGGCTTTTTTTTCAGGCCGCGAGGATTGCTGCAGGCTGCAGAGCAGATAAATCATGCTGCTCGCAACAGCCATCCGACATCCTGGGTCTGCGACACAGCGTTTGCTTTGTCAGAGGGCCCGTTTGTCTTTGTTGGCCGACGTCTGGTTGCTGTCATTAATTTGCTCAACAGGCGCCTTCAGCTCGCTCGTCCTCTGCGCCGTGGGAGATGGAACCTGTTGTCCTGAAGTGTGTGGTGGAATAAATCCTGTAGCGCTGCAACACCTAGTTTATGAGCAGAGAAATAGGGTCGTTTTCCTGTGCTATTCATTTGAGAAAGTTGTATCAGTGGGAAGTGAGCGTATTCCTTAATAATAAGCGCTAGGATTCAGCACCGCGTGCAAATGGAACATTAACTTCTTAAAACTTTTTCAAGTTAGCATGTTGGAAGATTCTGCCCTTAACTTGTTAACTTGCCTGTTTTTACAACACTTTTTGTTTGTTTTTTTGGCCCATGCTGTTAACTTACACACCATGTATAGATTACTATCAGTGTACAGGCTTTAAAAAGTCGAGGACAGCAGTATGAGAAGCGTGTGTAAGCTTTCTCCTCTGGAATCCATCTCGATGGGGCTAATGAGGGCCATAGCCTCGACTCAGCCAAGCGTGGCCAATTGCAGGAGAGCGCGAGCATCCGCAGCTCTTTCCTTTCATGTCGGGGGCTGTGTGGGTTCCTGGCGTGCTGATTTGTGACTTAAGATAAAAATCACATTGCCAGGGATTACCACACAACCGCCGCCTAGACGGCTGCCATGGCAACCGGAGGCACCATCGCAGTTTGAAGAAATACAAATAAAAGAAGATATGACGGGCACAGGGGGGTGGTAGGTGAGACTCGGAGAAGTAGAGTAGAAAATGCAAAGGCGGAAAGTTTTTTTTTAATTTTTCTCTCTCTTCCCCCTTTTTCTTCCATTGGATGAGCGGCCTGAGTGTAGAGAAGAATCTCTCAGGCCAGGTGCAGAGCTTAGCTGATTGGTGAACAGTGATTGAGCTCTGTGTTCACAGTGGCTAAGTTCTGCACCTGATGAGAGCGTGACTTAAAAAAAAGAGGAGGAAACCGACAGACAGAGAGGTGCGATGAAAGAGCTGGAGATTGTTGGACCTTCCTATGGCGAAGGATGTGGAGTGTTTATAATTAATCCTGTGACCTGTCCGAGACCTTGCTGCCACCACAGAGGGGATGAGTGAGAGAAACAACATTAAAGCGGCCACAGGAAAGAAAGTATGCAAGGTCAACACAATAGCACTGCATTCTCATCTTTTCATTTTTGTTTCGTAATTTCCCAATTACAACAGTTTTAGGTTTCAGACTTTCCTAGAGCCATACATCACTGTGTAAAGTTTACTACGCTTCCTATTCAATTCAAAGCCAGGGCCTTCATGATGAGCTGATTTAAAGCGCAAGTTATACCAAACCAAAATATCGCTCTGCGGATCGGGTTGGTATGAGCGATGATGAGCAGCTTTCAGACACAATATATATATCTTTTACTAACGATGGCCAAAGACCAACAGGCTGAGCTAATTACACCCAGAACGAGTGAGAGCGCGAGAAGCCCAGGAACCTTCCACCTCATAATACTCCTCCACCATGCTCTCCTGCCATGTAGTGCTCAGATTCACTACCACCACTACACAAAATACAAGGCAGTTTCGCTCCGTGAAGGGGTGGAATTCTGAGAAACGCTGTAGACAGGTGGCTTATGAAGTCAGAAAAAAATTGTAGCCACGAAGCGATGGAAACATCTGCATTGCTGGGCTTACAGGTCTACTTTTAGCCTGGCTGGTTAAAATAGAGAAGACGGCAGTGGAGACAGGAAACACGTCGAGCGAGCGGACAGCTAACGGCCTTTTCTGCCAGCACACTGTCGCCTAAGCCATGACAGATGTAGGAGTTAAATATGAAGTCCGGGAGAAGCTGGGCCATAAATGACTATATTTAGAAACTGGTTAAAGATGCATTACCATCAGAAGGCTAGCACAAATGGAATTAGTGGCCCAGGCTGAATTTAAAATATCATTAAGTGATATTCCAGGGGAAATGAAGTGCTAAGTATCTTCAGTGGAAGCAAATTAGTCCCGTCTGACGGCTCTGCTGTGCGTGCAAGGGTCTCGTACAGGCTGTGTTAAGAGAGAGCTGAGAGCCAAATGGACCTGGCCTCCCGTGCCTACTGAGCTGATTACAGTACTGCAGAAACGCTGGCTCAGTTCAGCAGGAACAGGAGTCTGGTCCACAGACCCCTGAACACAAAACCCAACATCCTTCTGCCATGTTGAAGTATTGATGATGCATATGGTGGCTCCAGCTGGTACTTTCATAGTATTTATGCCAATATTGTACCTCAGGTGTCTCTTGTGTATCTGAAAAGTTTTGCTTTGCATCAGCAGAACCATTTTGCTGTTAACAGTCCAGTATAGTCATGGGGTTTAATACCATAGGCCCGTTGTTAAAGCTTAGAGATGTTTTCAAACATGCCCATATTCACCTGTCTGTCTCTCTGATGCAGGACCCGATGCAGACTCTTCTCTTCAGGCTCAGGTCTCCCAGTGCGAAGACCGCTCAGGGGAATCCACAGAGAAACACTGGCGCTTAACACCACAGCTACTCATCATCTCTCTTTACAAGGAAAAATAAATGTATAATATACATAAGGCAGCTGATATTATGCTTACTTGTTTTGCCAACCCAAGAGCATGAGGACGTTGCAGAACTTTTTGTACTACTAATTAATAATACATGGGGTTTTTTTTTCCATTGGACAGCGACGATATGAAAACTGTTACGAACATGGCAAGCTGACTCATGTTTTAATGCAAAGCATGTTAGCTCAGCATTGATATTCTGGTTAGGACTATTCGGAAACATCGAAAGGTCAGTTTCTGGTATTTAATCCTGCTTGGTCACTGGATGCTAAAACTACTAAAATACTATTGTTCGACAGCGTTTATAGCAACTGTGAACGAGCTGTGATGTTCTAACATTTTATCAAGCGTCAACCGTGTCATTTTTTATTGCAACACAGCTTATTCCATTTGACCTTATTGTAAGGAATATTAAAAAGGACCATTTTTGTGATTGCACTGTTTTTATCAAATTTTATTGTCTTTGTTTTTAATATGTTTGCTCAGTCAAGGATTTTGGAACTAAAAAGACTAAAGCGCATTAAAAATTATTAGCATAAACCGCACTTATCAATAAAGAGAATCAATGGGCATGTAGTTCTAGTTTAGTTTTGGTTTTGGTTTTAGTTCCATAGAAAACCATCAGAACGACAAATGGTCATTTGTTCATTTGGTGATGGGCTTGAAGAGAAAGGTCGGAACAGAGGAAAAGGAGGAGGCCGAGAGCTGAGAGCCCACTGATGATGGATTTAGCCACGATTGGTGCCAGGATAAACTCTCATTGCGGTCTCATATCTAATAATACGTGTAAAGACACTGCTCAGAAATTAGTGCTCCAGATCAGTACACACAAGCCTGTTATGATTTATTTTGCAAACATGTAAATGACTGTTATGTGCCAGTGTAATGCAAACCATACCGAGCTGGTTGTTGTTTTTCCATTTTCGATACCATTCCAAACGATATCAGAGCTCTGGGTATCTCCCGATACTGAGCCCAATACTGACATCCGCTCAGTAACCGAGCCTTCTCTCTGAAAGCTTCTGTTGCCAAGCTACACGAAATATAAAGCAGCACGCTTTAAGACAAGTTGTGTCCTGTGTTCATGTGCAAGATCTGTGTTGCGTCAGTCAACATGACGCGTTCACAGCACATCAAGACCAGTTCCGGATTTGAAGAAAAAAAACAAAAAAACATTGACAAATGATTTTAATCTATAGCTATACACATTTTCTCAAATCAATGCCCTTTTTGCACTGGTTTCTTTCTGTATACATGCGTGTGTTCCTTTCATTTGGCAAGACATGTCATCGCATATCGTCCCCAGCTTTCAAAATAAAATCAGCAGCTGTGCTCAGGATATAAATGTCATTTCCAACAGGCCGGGCTTTCAGTGTGGAATCAAACCATGCCAGGAATCCTTGTCCTAATAAACAGCTTACCGCGCGCCAGCGTTTGGGCACGTTCCAGTGTTTATGTGCAGCCTAAGGCACACTATGCTGTGTGGAGTCTGTCCTCAAGCATCCTGAGCCTGGCATCCATTGCACCGTCTCCTTTTAGTCTCTGGTGCATAGAGGAGAGGATCCACATGGCCCTGAGCTTCACGCCAGCCTCAGTCAGGACCTACCAGCATCCCACACACACACACAAAGAAAGCTTAGGTTACTTGTCCATATGTTTATGAAGGTAAGTCGAGGAAGACTTGAGGTAAATTTCAGTTCTCGTGAAGTTCTTTGGTGAATAGAAAAAAGGTCCAGACTAATAACTAGTCCAACTGCCTTGCTGTAATGACGACCTGAAATCAAAACGGACCTTTTTTTAACCTTGGGCACGATATAACCAGGGACACAAACTAATCCATAAGTATCGAATCATTTACAAGACAAATTCTCGTTCCATTAAAATGAAATGACGATTGCTCACCTCTAAACGTATTCTGATTTTTCACAATCACCCGGCATGCCCAGGCAGGGAAAAATATTAACCAATAACATCACGTTATGTTTTACCTTCTCCTCCGCCCACCCCCAGCCATTGCTCAATAAAAACGCAGAGTTAGTTTGTTTTGGAAAGCCCACGTTTCACAATCAAATAAAATCTCGATGGATAAAACCAAAGTCTATCCATACATTATTTCCTGGCCGTGATTCGGAAATACATCACGTTACAGAAGCAAAATACGTTTTCAGGTCCATTTTATTAATAATAATAATAATAATAATACTAGACCTGGCCTTGCTGCATGCCAGTCTTTTCATCGACCTAACTTTACACATGATTATATGCAAGACTCTAAACAAAGTCGGTCACTGTCACGTCCCTTGATTAACAGCATTAAGTGATGGAGGCAGCTGCAGTGGGAAAGCAGAAAGCTGGAGGTTGTAAACTTGTTTTTGTTCAGTGTCGAGGGCTAGACTGAAACGTTCTCCATTTTACAAGGGGCTGTAAACAGCTGGGAGCGCACTGCGGCATGTTCCCCTCTCTGCATACCACACAAACTCCTATACAGTAAATATAGGCACTGGAGGCCGGTGTGCTCTAGTTCGTTTAGATTACCAGGGTCAGTAGGTGTAAATGTACCTTAGTGAACCGAATGCACTGTATGCTGGAAGTAGATACCTTCTGTATGACTTCTGTCACTCTGCTGGTTGATGCTTGAGAAAAGATGGCAAAGTTAAGCAGAAGACAGAGGCCGAGGTTTGCCGAGAGAGTGGAGGAGAGCAGCGCCGTCACGGCGGATAGTTGTTCGGGAGACGGAGCGTGTGTGAGGAAGAGGCTTCTCAAATCACTCCATGTCTGTCTTGCCAACATCTAGCATGAAGAGTAGAATAAAGGAGTAGTCAGTGATTTTACACTCTACTTAACTCTGTTGAAGAAATGGGTGGCGCGGTACGATAGCCATATTTTTGGTATATCAAATTATAAGCTATAGTAATAAGATGTGTGTGGCTGCTCTTTACTGTGTTAGCAGATTCTTCTATCCTTTTCATCTGCGATGGTCTTGTAAAGTAGACTACCCGGCTATAAAAAAAATCTCGTTGCATAATTTAAGGGATGCGCTGTCCCTGGAAATAATTGTTTTGGTATTTCTTATCTATACAGGCACAGCATAATGTTAATGATTGAACTTATGTCAGGTTTCTGTATCACGCTGTGCTGTCACACCTTTATACAGACACAGCCCTAGTTTAAGCATGCCACATCTGTCTAATTTCAGCTGAGCTTGTATGGCTGGATGTCTTACAGTGTGTGGAGTGCTCTGGTGCCCTCTGTTGGTGGGGTGGTGGTAGAACATCAAGAGGAACAACAGAGGTTCTGATTGCTCAGATCCTACTGAGACCAGCAGCTCAGCAGCTACATCCACCCAATGACCACACCGGACAAGCAAGAACCAGGCCTCAAACACAGCCCGGCGCCACCTGCAACACACAATCAGGATGTACAAGAAAGCTGGGAGATTTGAGAGAACCCGAGACATTACACAGCTGTTCAGCGTGCCAGAGGGTGATGTATTTGAAGGCTCATGTATTTGTTCTGGGCTTTATTCCTCCAACCCTCTGGTCCTTATCCCATTCGGCAAGCACACAACACGAGCAGCTGACCCTCTCACTAAGGAGTTAAGAACACTTTTGCACCACTGAAGCTTTCCCACGCAATCCATACGTCAGTGCATGTGCTGCAATAAAACGGGTAATAAGCAATGCATTCATAGGCATTGTATTCACGTGACATAATTTCACAATAAAACAGACAGATGGGAGCACTGCACCGAAGGAGAGAAATGATGTGTTACTGTGCGCATTGTGTATTCAAGAGCAGGACATGTTTCCTACTGGAGCTGAAAAGAACATTTCCAAAGATTGTTCAAACTTTTTGCATTGCTGTTAAATAGGACGAACTGTACCGCTTATGGGGATGAACACTTTTCGAGCAGTGCTACTATACATTAGGGAAAAAAATAAATAAATCCACATACACTTTTTTCCACATACAGCTTGTTGGCAGATTATTCCTCGCCTGTCTCATGACACCACAAGTAAAACATCAACTATCCATCTTATTCATGAATACGCTCTCCGTTGGGTCTGTGTACTTTTTTGATGATTTATTTTTTCCTAGCACATATAGCAGTGTTGTCACTGTACAGCCCTGCTACAACACACCAAGACGTACTTGACCAACCATTCTGAACCTCACACCCCAACCAAAGAACAAGTGTACGACTCGAGACAGGAGGTTTCAGACTACAGAACTGTGTGATGAAGCAGAAGAGAGTCTCGGCTCTCACCTTGGGCTGTCCTCCTCCTGGTTTCTCTCCTGCAGGAGTTCCTGTAGTAAAGTCCCGATCCAGCTCAGGTGTTCGCGCCACGCACGCTTTGGCACATCTACAGGTAAAGAGCGCGGTGGATTTAAAAGAACACAGTAGTATTAATCTAGTTGATTAGTAATATCCATTTTGCACCATGATCCTGGACACCAGACTGATTAGAGGTGGGCGATATGACAACAATATCATATCACGATACTTGATAAAATTTTCTTGATACACAATATATAATGACAATGTTTAGGTTTGCTAACAAAGTGGCAACAAAACAGTGGTGCCGCATTTTAAAAACCTGTAAAAATACCTTTATTATTAGTCTACAAAAATAAATGATTTAATACAGAAAAAATGAAACAAACGGTACACAAATATATCGCAATGTTCAATCAGTTACTTTTTATTGTGAGTAACAATGGAGTTGGTCAGTGTTATAAAAATATGAATATCTTTAAAAAACGTGTACTGTTACAGAATTTATCCCAATATCGATATAATCACCTCTGTGAAGTTGCCCAAAGATAGTTTGTGCCGGTTAGTTTTTGAGATATTATAGCATGATGGATCAATGGCCGAGCGTGACGTCACTGAATTAAATGTGTAATATGTCAAATAAAAAAAATAAAAAATAAAAAATAAAATACACCTCAGAAACAGGCACAACCTATTTTTGTACAGCACAAAGGCATGACAGTAATTTGGTTCGATTTTTGGTTTGGTTTTGAGTTGAGTGGGGTTTAATGCACTGTGACGTCACTCTTGACCATTGATCCATCATGCTATAATAGCTAACCATGCTAGCATTGAAACATAGCCGTTATAAAATCTCAGAAGCCAAACCAGCACGGACGAATGACACAAGGTTTATTCTATTTCACGGTGGTGATATAATCTCGTCATATCACCCAGCCCTAGGACGGATTACTCATTCAGCAAGTACACGGCAATGACTTATTGGTTTATTGGGCAATTATAAAAATAAGAAACATGGCCAGAGACCAGGCTCATCATTCATTGCATCCGGTAACAACCAAATTTTCTATTTCTAAAACAAACTCACAACCGTTCTGTCGTAAAGCAAATAAATACATAACGGCACGGCACACAAAGTGCCTGTAGTCCCCTGTGCTGATCGCCCATTACGGGCGAGTGCAGAAACGGGGGCTTTGTGAGGATATCCTCTAGAGACAAGGGAGAATTAGAGGCAGAAATAGGCATCTGTAACTGTGTGTGGCAGCGGTGGGTGGGTATGGCAGGAAGGGCTCGTGTGTGTTGGATAAAGCTCTGGGGGGGGGGGTAATGAATTTGGGTTTGGGATCAGATTGAGTGTCTGGGTGGCAGAGAGTTAAAATAACCAGCACTGCAGTGTCTGCACACATTCAACATGCAGGTCCACTGAGCAACACAATGGGTCGAATGGAAAAGGTAGGCATGTTATACAACACTGACTTTACAATCGCACTACTATATTTTGACTGTATGAATATAAAACTGTTCCTAAAAGTGGTGCTGTAAAGAAGAAGAATTTGCTGGGGTGGGAAAATGAGCTATACTGTACCTGATGGTGCTGTCAGTAAAGGTGTAAGCAGGTTGTGGGGTACATGAGGAAAAAAGGCTCTTAGTGGTAGGCTTTCCTGAAGTCAAACACACACACACACACACACACACATTTCTCACACAGGTCAATTAGCCAGAATATGTTACAATATAAATATATATTAATATATGTATTGTATGTATACTACAAATAATTTTCTATTGATGTTCCATTAGCATTAGCAAATTATCATCAGCATATTTTTGCGAGTATGGAAATATCAATTATTAGTACTGGCTCAGAATTCTCATGATGGCATCCCCCCCGGAGGGAAACCTATTATTTGCATTACAGTTGTCCTCATAAAAAAAAATCCTAAAAAGGGCCCAAGCAATGAAACACAAAATGATAAAAGTGGCCGATACCTGTGGCCTCTGGGCAGCACGAGTGTGAAGGAAACAGCCAGTAAAAACTTGTACGAGAGCTCTCACAGTGAGATTCTCTTCCATTGCCATCAACACATTCCTGCGCAGACACAAAAACACAGACAAACATGCATCTTAAGTTGCTTACCTCCCAGTAGGGGTGTTTTTATTTAGTCATTTATCAAAAATAAATACCAAATATAACTTTGGTTATGCTATTCAAGAAAGAAAAAAAGAATTTCCGTTAAGAAATCCATGCATGGACTTTAAATCTATTCGAATGTCCTGTTCACATGTGATTTTACTTTTTACAGACTGTTGTGACGCGATACATTGAATTTAAAAAAGCTAACGTGTACGTTTCTAACATACAACGTTAATTAACGCCATCTCTTAAAAGACCAACACTTGATACTGACTCGGTTTAGTGCTCAATGCGTGGCTACAGCTCTAAGAAAATAATAAGAAGTCACTATTTGGCCTTAATTACTGAAAGATTGATGTAATCTTGTTTGAGAAATGCAATTGGACAAATTACAGCCTTCATAAAATGGATAACAGTCAGTCTTAGTAGTTGGACCTTACTGCACATGTTGATGCATTTATAATTAAGAATATACCTGAGCAGTTTACTAAAGGGTCGAGGTGTACACACACACACACACACCTGAAACCACCACCTACCTGAAAACATCATTCACTATGAGAAAAATGTGGCAGTGCAACGCTGATGCTTTGGGCTGGGGGGAAAAAGGAAAAAACAACAACATGGCAGTGTATTATAATCAACTCCAATATGCATGTCAATCTCAGCTGAAGCACTAGAGGGCAATGTGGAGACAGCAATGAGGATCACAAACTGCGAAATTCCATCCGCTGATCTTCTCACACGAACTGCCGTTGTTAGATTAGCAGCCAAGTTTTTTTTTTTCTTTCTTCTAAACATGTAGCTCCATTATACAGCGCATCATCTGTTTTAAATTCAGGGACTTTAAAGGAGAGAATGTACACCCAAGCAGCTGTACGTGCACGTCTGACGCTGCGTGTTCACTCATATTTTTATGGGAAAAAAATAGGCCTAATTAATATACTGCCATTTTTCACACCAGTCATATGGGCCAGGAATGCAGTAAAACACAAAACGTTTCACGCATACACCCAAAGCACAAGTGCCCCAGAAAAGACCCATATGTGCCCTTGCTGTTTTTGATCGAAGGAGTCCGATAACTGAAGAGTGTGTGTGTGTGTGTGTGTAGGCGATAGAGAGAAGTCTCATCATGCTGTGCTTTACATTAGAAAGTCTGCTCCACCCTATCTAGAGGCACTTCCACCTTCTCCACACACACACACACACACACACACACACACACACAACCATCCCCTTTCACCCCCCAAAAGCAACACGACGCATCTCAGATATTCCCGTAACCCTCGCTATTCAACGCCTGCCAAGAGCTGCCAATTTGCTGCTCCAATAAAAAGAGACGTGTTTCAGCTACAAACACCAGACGTTCTCATTGATCCTCTTTTAGAGAGCGCTAAATGTAACAGTAGAGACTTTACCCAAAACTCTGTTGTGCTACATGAATCTATAAGCAGCACTGTATTACTGTTAAATAAATATATTAAAAACATAGATATAAATTACATTTTGTCCATTTTGTCCTCTGAGCGACACGAACACAAATCGTGACCGTAGTATTATAAGGTTCTAGCTAGGTGAAGAGTCGTGTTGATATTCTAGCTAGCAAAACTCTAAAGTACTGTAATATACATTTACAGCTCAACAAAGCCAACACTTTAAGATTACTTCAAATTTGTGTTATCAAAATTCTGAGACGATTATAAAGTGGATTTTTGAACACTGGCCAAACACAGACAGAACCTTATTATTCTGTAAACTCAAATACTGTTTGGTTTTATAAGGTTCTAGCTGGCTGTCTCATTAAATCAATCCCTCAATTTCAATAAATGACTAATAAAATGGTAATAACTCAGTGGAGAAAGACCTTTTTAAGCTGAAGACTTTCTAATGTGCCACGGCAGACGAAGACCAATTCTGTTTTGTAAAAAGTTTCTTTCTCTTCTGACTCGCCATACTGAGGTTTCGAGTCTGCTCTTTTCTGTCAGTGTGTAAATAAAACCTGGATATTTATTGACCCCAGCTCCCTATGTTTTGTATTCATCCTGGATGCTGATTGTCTAGCATCTAGCATCATGTCTAGATAGAACCTTATAAAACCACGTTTATCTGTGAGTTTGGAGATATAACTTTTTATTTTTTCAAATACACCAAAAACTTTGCAAAATTAAAAAAAATAACACCACAGGAGAATAAAGTGTCCCCCAGTGATGAAGTTTATGTGGTTAACTCATTTTCGGCCAAAATGCCAGATAGAACCTTATAATACCAAGGTCACGACATGACTAAAGACTCAAAACCCTGTCTTTTTGTTTCCTAAATGTAGTAAAATGTTTCTTAGGAGTGAAATGTAGGTTGTCAAATCAATCTCTAAAAGGTTGACTCTCTCTTCCTTTCCACTTTATCCTATCCTAATTTTATCTTTCTTGCTCTAATGTTACTGGTAATACTTGATTAAAGAGGCCAGTTCAAAACTTTCAAATGGGATTCATAGTAATCAGTAAATTACCATTTCACACTATTTCCGAAACAGAAGGAAAGGATGGCACAGAGACGTTTAGCTGGCTGGCTGGCTTTCTTAGCTCTGAAAGGCCACATTCCAAATACAGGTAAATCCAGTGAAAGGTGAGATTATATCCAAACTACAACTTTAATCCAGAAAGATATTCAGTCCACTACAGGCGAGCAGACCACTAGAAACTACAGATGAGGATGTGAGGGAAAAAATATATAATCCAAAACAGAGGAAGTTTAATCCAGTGGCAGTTGTTCTTGTGATGAATCAGAGAAAATATAACCAAAGGTTTCTGCATCGGTACTTTTTATTGGCCATATTTTGGATGTATTTAGGAATACTGTATTTTCGTCCAAGTGAAAAGCACCCAGTTCTCAGTTCTGGATGAGCTTGTCTCAATAACTGAGTAGTGGTTGTCGTACAGATGAGTACCGAAGCATTTCTATGTTGCAATTTGTATGTTGGGTTCTTGATGATCCTGATGATCGAATATTCTCCACCATGGGCTGATGGCTGTGGTGGGTGGTACGGTGTGGCATTTTTCTACTCGTCCTTCTCCACTATAACCTCCCCATGAAGCACCTTTCTCCTCTGACGCAGCATGTGGAAATACAACTGAGGAAACACTAAGAGAGAAAAATAAGAGGATATAAATCAGGATAACTTTTAAAATTGCTGGTACTGTGAAGAAGGAAACTGTCATTATGCAAGTGAAAACAGAACAAAGCAAGCCTGAATCTTAAATAGGAGGGACATAGAGGCCTTATTTAAGTTAGTGCTCAAAGCTAAGTAGATGGTCTAGAGAAAACAACATCCACTCAGCTGTCCGGCTCCAGATTAGAAACCCAAAAAACTACCCCATTTGAGTTTGTGGTTAAAAACCATGAGTAGGGCTTTAGAAGCTGACTGACCACTAAACCACATTGGTTTCATTTTGCGCTCCGAAAACAAAGTAGTGTTGTGATTTTATGATGTTGAGCCATAAAGTTTTGAACCCCAATAAGGCTATAGCAGATACAACTTTTTAACTTTAGATATTCTTTATAATTCTAAGCAATATTTTGGTGTAAAACTTCCAACAAAAATTCAGTGGCATGTAATTAACATGTAACATTAGGCAAAAACTTGTTAATCAGATATAACCTTATAATTCCATGGTCTTGATATGTATTTCAACACTATGAGAACTGTCACAGACTTTCATTGTCTGCTTGGGTAACACTTAACTTGAACTCTGCGTCATGACACAGACATAAGCATGTCATAAACATGTCGTGCATAATGTCATATGCTGTCATGAGTTGTCATAACAGTTGATGTCCAGTAATACCATTAGTGGTAACTGTCATGATGGGTATCAATGTTTGATGTCATGACAGGTTATGTCACATGATTTTTGCCAATTGCTCTCTGGTTAGCTTATATTGCATAGCAGTTTTCATGACGGCTCTTCCATGACAACTGAAAGAATGCGCTATAAACATGTTATGTTATGACAGTTTATGCCTAATGATATAACAATGTCTAAAAATAGCTAATCAAGATGACTGCAATTGAAGCTATTTCATTTTTGCTAATTGCTCTCTAGTTAAATACAACACCTAGTTTGCCTTTCAATTATAAAGAAACTGCTCTGTGTTATAAAGTGACTGAATGTTACTTTTAGTTTCTATAGTTTTTATGTAGCATGTGGGAAGGAGTTGTTTATTTTTTAAATAATTTTTATTTCACGTAAAATCCTTCCATGTGGTTTTAGTTGTTCAAGTAATATTGTTTACTTTTATTTTGTTATTAATTCTTTC
Organism: Olivaichthys viedmensis; assembly: GCA_028565825.1. Lineage (NCBI taxonomy): Eukaryota > Metazoa > Chordata > Actinopteri > Siluriformes > Diplomystidae > Olivaichthys > Olivaichthys viedmensis. The sequence goes on along the minus strand of JAOUQW010000029.1, from coordinate 2,619,161 downwards.
AAGGAAAAACTGTCTTAAGGAACAAGAGCCCTTTACATGGGCTGTTTTCTGATCCTTACTTCTATTTTGAAATGCCAAGACATGATTTGATGATGATATCAGCATCTGAAGCTGCCCTATCCTTAATTCGCAGGAATAATTCTGGGGATAAATAGACATTTTCCATGTTCTTTGTAATAAATGTTTTTAAGGTTATTTAAAGAGCTTTTTTTTTATTAAATTGTGTAATTGACATGTATAGTCATATTGGACGGAATTTTTTTCTGTTGTGCGTACGAGAGAGACAGAATTTATTCCGTGTGTGCCACTTTCATTCTGTATACAGGAGAATAAATCCCCAGTCATTTGGTAAGGCGTGTCCGGTGTCCTTCATTAGTAACACAATGAAGAGCAGAGAGTTGTAGGCAGAGGAGGTGTAGTCGGCCCAAGTTCAGACCGACTACATCGACTACATTTATATATTCTTAATATTCTACAACAAACAGAAAATGAGTGACTCTGGGTAAACAACCCTTTTTTAGCCTGACATAACACTATGACAGACAAATTGCACATTAAATACGTTTGTGTAAAGCCCCTTTTGAACCATCTTAACACTATGACAGACACATGAAACGACAGTGAAATTTTTTCTATATCTAATAAAGCAAGCCCCTTTTTATCTTAACACTCTGTGACAGACACATGACACAATCACCGTTAGTCATTTTTGTGACGTGACGTAAGATGTTATGACCGTTGTCATAAAGTGTGTGTAAAAACACCTGTCTTAAACCATACACTAACTAGAGCGCAATTAGCAAAAATTAGCCTGTGATATAACCTGTCATGACATCAAACGTTATGACACCTATCATACCAATTACGGCTAATGGCAACATAACACTGTATAATTACTAGACATCAACTGTTAGGACTAAATCACGACCCCATGCATGACACGTTTATGACATGGTTATGTCTGTGTCATGACGCAGGGTTCAAGTAAAGTGTTACCTTAGCGGGTATATGTGATTAATTACATGCTACAGACATACTACTAATATCAGCTGAATTACTGGACATAGTGGAAAAAAGTGGGTGAATGATCATGTGTAAGGGCGATTCTTACGTGGGATGTAGGAGAGCATTACGATGATAAGGAAGTAGTAATAGTCGAAGGAGACATTGTACTTGTTTGGGAGTCTTAAAGAGTACATGCCCGCTTTCCGAACATATGGCAGAGCAGCATATATGCTCATCAGTTCACCAATCACGCCCAAAGGATACATGACAATGAACATGTTATATCTGAAAGACAGAAAATATGAGAGCTTTTAGTCATATTGTCTTCAGAACATGACAACTTTTCACACAGTGAAGAGATATTACATCAATGAAACCTTTAGGCTGGCTACATTGTGAAGCTGAATGATACTCAAATGACGTTAAGTTGATTAAGATTTGTGATACAGTTCACACCATAATCAGTGGTGTTAAGTTACATGACTTAACATTATACCAAATTACACTGTAAGACAAGTCTTATAAATTTGACAAAAAACCCACTGGCAGTAGACAAGCTACTAGATATTGTATAGTTTGACATGTTTGCCATAGACTGTATATGAGTTAGACCTATAGACTCCTATTCTTGTGCACTACTTAAACACTGTGCTAATTCTACGAACACCTTGTACACTACTTACACTGTACATAAACCTAACAGCAATCTTGATCTTGGTTTATAACAGTACTGAAATGTGCAGACATGCAAAGTTTTTACCCCACAGCTACAAGGTACTGGTAGTAATTTTCTACTTATATAGCTAGCTAGAAGTAATTGTTATCTTTCAAATAGACAGCTAACAATCAGACAGCTACAGTAAATCATTAATACAACAATACATAAATGGCAAGTTTTGTGCGCTTACATAAACATGGAGAGATGACGGATTGATGTAGGCTATAGTTAGCTAGTTAAATTGCGACTGATAAAATTGTACATTAGCTTGGACCAGTATAATGAGCAGCAATGGTCACGTCAGTGTACAGTTTCTAAACACTCCGATGAGATATAATGTATTCAGCATGGTTAAAAAACCCAGCAGAACCACTGTTTAGATGTTTAAGGCTGCTTTCAACTGTTGAGGTCAAGGTTTGCAACCCAGATATATAGCTGACCTCTGACCTTCCACATGGTAATTTTGTTATACAACAAAGGAGAACATTAGTAAATAGTAATTGAATTCTATTTTGTTAGGAAATAATGAAAAATGTAAGTAATTTTAGGAAACTGTATCATTAACATCATTTTCTTCTGCTGCTATGGATCCCTTGTTAACGGGGGTAATGTGTTTTAATTTGACAGTTTCTTAACATGCATTGTATTATAATTTCTCATCAATACCAAACCATGGCATTTACACTTCACTGCACTAGCACATGTGTCTAATAATGTCTGCCAGCTGGCATAAACCCAGCTGTTTTATCATCTCTGAACATCAGTGCCAGGCAATCATTATGTACTGCCTGCTGACTCACTAGACAGTCGGCATAAAACAGCTAGCAGGCCATTATAGTCTTCAATAGATTTGTAGTCTTCTATGGCATGCTTTAGATTACTTGGCACACTGAAAGCCTATCTATCTAGTTGACCAATAAAGATACTCATTCCAACCAGCTAATCTCCACTCCAACTGATATTAATAATTTAATATAATGTTATAGATGAGATCATTTAAGAGCCAGCCATGTTTAGGTAGTGAAGCTAATCGTATGAGTTATAGAGCACCATATAACTCCACTGCTTTAGCTACCACCAGCAGAGATATTAAGATTTCTCTTACACTTACAGTGCATCCCCAAGATGAACAAATTAAGTTGTCTAAATTTAGAAAGTGTGTGTTTAGTGCCCAAAGAATTTGGACTTTGTGGCACAAGGCTTGTGAGTAAGTGAGGTCTCTGGGATAAGGACGGACACGTGTGTGCATGTAGGGAAGAGATGCTAATAGTGGACAGGCATTCCATGCCCAAAACAGTCACTCTTAAAAACAGGAGCAGCTGAACACGAGTCCTCCACAAGGGGGCTGACCAATATACACCACAAATGCATATTTATATACATCCTAAACTAGGCTAAACTAAGAGGGACCTGTTACATCTCCAGCTATGCAACATATTCTTGTTTCAAGGCCAACATATTTAATACTTGTGTGTGTCTGTGTGCTCCACAGATTTATAGTTTCATGAGTATCATGTCACTTATGCACAGCCATGTTACATAATATTGGTACTAACAACACTCCTTAAACTCCCAGGACCCTTCAGCATGTCCAGACTCACATTCCTCACTCTTGTAACTACATATGTTTCCTACTAGTTTCATTGTATTTACTGAATCATATGCTTTAAGGTGAATAACTAAATAATAATGTAGGACTTTAAGGCATTAAACTATTTAAGAAATATTGGCCTCACATGAACAAATAATCAGTTCATGCAGTCAAGGAAGCAGAAATCTACAAACATATAAAGACTAAACCAACAGCAGCCTGACAGCATATTAAGTCTTTACTAATTGTGGACACAGTAACTGAAAAACTAAGGAGAGCCTGACCTTAGTGATTCTTGGGAACCAAGCACTGACTGAAGCTATAAAGAAGGTCTTATAGCTGGTACATCTGAAGTTTCAGACTATGAGGAGGTGTAAATTTTGCATCTATTCAACATTTTTTTGTGTCTAGTGGCAGCCTAATTTAGATTTTCTGATTTTCTGGCATTTAGTGGCCCTTGTAGTTTAGGCAACTTGACAGCAGATACATAAGACAAAGGTTGTAATACATTATGGCCTAGCCTGCTAGTCTGTGTGTCAATTTATATGTTGCTGATGTTTAATGAAATTATGAAAGTTTCAAAGTCCATTAAAAAAAACACTGGATTAAATACAATGAAAACTAATCGGATAAGACAATTCAAGCCTCTAGTAACAATTCCCACAAATATGTATTCCAACTTCAGTCGGGGTAATGATACTAACATATTTGATTAAAGAAGAAACATTACAGCATGTTGTTTAAAACAGCTGATGATGGCCAGGCTTTAACACGTTACCTACAGATTATGTGGAAAGTTTCAACTTTATATAAAAAGAGGCCCAGGTGTTTTTATTGAAGCCGCTGTTACAGAGTGCGCTAATGACAGAATCTAATTTAAAGAGGCAGCCAGTGTATGTGCTAATGAAACTCAAAAAGAAACTGCTTGAGTTTCAGTTGTTTTAGTCATAAAACTGTCACACACATTTTATTGTTTTGAACAAGTGGTAATCCTTTCAAGCTGGAGCAGACCAGTCAAATAACCTATGACTGCTTTGTAAAACATGTAAAAAAAAAAAAAACATCCTAAAAAATATGTACTAGGAAATGTACAAGCTGACATAGGTTACATAGGCAGGCAGGAAATAAAACCTTTCTAACCAATGTTAGTGAAGGTGAGCAGAGAGCATGCCAGCAGACCAAAACCATGCACGAGCCGGGAGACGCTGTGTTGTTTTAGCACCTGGCCCATTTGATGAAGTAAGGCAGATGGTTAAGAAGATTGAAGGTGTAAAAGGAGTAACGTGTGATCTCAGTGACCGTCCACATAATCAGAAACAAGATCACACTCTCTTGATTCTGGACCTAAAGAAGCAGAAAACAGCAGTAATCAGTAACGATTCCCTCTCTAAAAACACACAGGGGCTTCATTTAATCCTATTTTACATTTCTTTACTTTCAAAAATATTTAAATATTTTGTATATTCATTCCTGTATTTGTTTCTAATACAAAATTAGGCAGCACTGCATACAGTAAAGGCCCTGTTGGAGACATATAGTCAGGATTCAGATTTGCATCTCAAATGGCTCGATTACAGTTGATATGGATAAAAGATGGGGTCCGACCCTCCTGATGTAGCAGTTGAGTGATCACCAGACCATGCTGATGACGAGTGGGACGAATAAAAAAAAATCTGCAAGAAGCATTTGAGTCCTTGTTCTATTGGACGGATGCTGCTAATGCACTTCCATAGTGCATTTGGAATTGGGTCAAAATGTAACTGCAGTCTTTCCCACACATAGGTTATACTTGGGGGGGTGCGCCCAGGTATATTGACGAGCGCTTAAGTTTCGTACCATTAAATTAAAAAAAAATGTATTTATTAATCCGTTCCGAGAAAACAACGCGGCTTATTTCCAATTTGGCTGTGACATGAATAAAGCTCGGGGTCAGGGGGAGGACGAGAAAGGGAGAGAGAGGTGGGAGAGGGCAGCAGTAAGAAACTAATGAAAGAGAAAAAATGGACCGACCTTGTAAAGCTTCTCCTGATTGCTAGCTAGTAACTTCCAATTGTAAAGAAACTGCTAAACTGTGCTGAATTAGCAGCAGTTAGCTTGTGCAAATTCATGGTGCAGCTACAAAGGCGCTCTTTATATTCATGCGCTCTCATTCTCTGTGCACTTTGCGGCTATAGCATAGAATAAAGATCATGATCAACCATCACCAACAAAGAGGACAGTCCCCTGGAATACAGTAATGAAACCACGAACATGACCTGATCTACTGAACTTGTACAAAATAGTTGCAGACTAATTTACCTTGCCAGTTCGCATTTATTGAGCGCATAATGCGCCCAGATCCCTCATTACCTCGCTACATTAAAGCTGCTGAACGTGAAGATTTTGGAATTTTGCTCTCTCTCGTAGAAAAATGCTATTGCAAGCTACTTGCGGAAGAACATTTCGTAACGTAGGTTGTGCTGCGCCCTTCTCCACCACGCGGATTAATCTCACGGCTGCGAGTGCCAAGTCAATACACATTCAGAGAGAATTCAAGGCTGTGTCCCAAACCACAAAATGCACACCAAGTAGTAGTATGCCTAAATAGTAAAGTCACCATTGGTGCACTGACATACTCCTTAATATGGTAGTATGCAGTTTGGGACACGGCCCTAGTATTCACGACTCTAAGGATATAATTATCTGATGCCAATATAATCGTCTCCTCAGTATTACAGAGAATAAAAAAAAAGACTAATTTATTGAGTACTAGGTGAACGAGCAAAACCTCTCACTTTCAACAACAGCTGGTCTTTTAGCTAACGTTAGCCGGCTAGCTTTCACTGTGACTGATGCCGCGGTGTAACTGTGCTCATTCTGCAAGATCATAAAATAGCACAGGACCTACAGAACTAGCTAGCCGCCTAACGTTAGCTAGCTAGCTAAAATATAAAGCTCTAGTTTAAGGGGAAGGGTTTGGTCGGCAAATCTCACAATGCGCTGCTCACGCAGGATCGCAGAGTGACCTGACTCACTGACTGAATTCGAGCGACTCAGCTGCTCAGAAACATCATGTTATAGAGTATATGTTTTCTCCCCTGTGCAATGATGTTTAAAAAAAATTAAAATCCTACACACTGTAGCTTTAAATAAACGGCTTTAATGTAGTCATGCAATGCCATTTTCAAGCAACAGAATGCGACAGATAGATAAATGTAATTCAAATCGATATTCTTTTTGCTAATGATATGTGGCGACACTAAGTGTTCTTTCATCCGCTTCAGAATGTTTATAACTGACCTGCTTATGACCTGTTTATGACTGACTAGCGATTAGCATGTATAGTTACTCCAATAATTATAATGTCAATATAAATTTTATGTGAAATTACAATTGCAGTCAACAATGGAAATAAAGAGGAAAGGCAGTATTGTCAGTGAGGCAGCTGCAGGGGTGTGGGAGATGAGTTAGAGAGAGCTGAGATTGCTGGAGGGCGAGATAGAGAAAGCCCAGAGTGGTAGGTAGCAGACCCCAGTACAGTCAAGCTGATGCAGGTGATAAGAGACAGAGTATGGCTGTAAATAAAATAGTGTTAATCTTTGCTATTTCTAATAACACCCTGGACCCCCGACTTCGACCCAGGTATATTTCATATCTGCAGGAAACACTGAACTAGATAATTACCCTCCCCCCCATTTGGATTCATCTGTACTAAATCACTTAAAAGACTAAATTCTACTTTGTCCGTAATCTTTCACTAAAGTGCAACGACTTTTTCCCGCCTCTAAACAGACTTGATTTTTTGATTATGTCACCGGTAGAATGGGAGGGACAAAAAATATATAATAACCAATCATTTTATTTCATGTTTCACCCGATTCAAATCCCGATCGATAAAACCAAAGCGTGGCCACCTTTCGGGCCAACCTAGTTGTGCAGAGACAGTAAGCCATCATCAATAAAGCAGTGCAGGAACAAAGCTGTCTTGCTGCACTGTGTAATTGATTAGCCTCGAACAGGGGTCGTCAACTGGCGGACTGCGTTCCGGATGCGAACTTGTATGCAGCCTCTGTAGCAGATACTCTGTTGCGGCTCATCCAATCACTTATTTATGTAAATTATTTAGGCGCAGGCAGCTCATCGGACCAGAGGCTAGCTACAGGGCTAGAGACATTAAGTCAGAAAGGGAAGAATTTCATAGATTTTATATTTCATTTACCCTCTCTGGTCTGATTAGTGATCTGATGACATGGCTTGTTCAAACAATAAATAAATAATTGACAGAGAAGTATGCGTTTATTTTTCCCGCTTCAAGTTTAAAACCAATGTGTCTCATCTGTTCAGAATCTGCGGTGCTAGTGAAAAGTGGTAAAGTGAAGCACCGCTACAAAACAAAGCATAACTTAACGAATGAACCTCCCTACAAAATTCGGTTCTAAAAAGAAACAAAATCCACAGACTCAAAGCTCAATGTGAAAGCTCCACCAGAGCGCTCGTCCATTCCCTTACAGCCCAAGAGTGTGCAAATGAATGTTTATAAAGGTATGTTAAAAATACAACAGATACAAAAATATATTTGATGTATTATTATATTTCAATCATAGCCATGAACTACAAGTTAACCATTGTTGCCATTCAGTCATGTTAGTTTGCTTATCGGGATCTTGTAAGCAAGGAATTTTACGTAACTGGACCTTCACAAATTTGAGTTGAATACCCCTGGCCTAGAAGATAATCTGCTAACAGGAAGGTTATTGGTCAGTTAAAAGAAAGAGTGATTGCGCAGACAGACTGATAGATAGACAGACAGACTGATAGATATATAGACAGACAGACAGATATATAGATAGACAGACAGA